>PVIH01002614.1:0-51362 GCA_004025045.1 Sigmodon hispidus
GCCGAGCCCTCCTCACCTCTGGTCAGGGTTCGAATCCGCCCCTCAGAGACCCCTGCAGTTAGTTTGCTCAGTTCACTCAGTTCGGGGTCGCGGTAGGGATCCTTGCAGATACCCTCAGCAGCAGCAGGAGCTGTGGGTGTGGCCAGGTGCAGAGTTCAGCTGCCCCTGCTCCAGAGTGCGCTGGGATGCCGCAGAGAGCCGAGTAATATATTTTTAAAAAGCTACCTGACTCTTCTCATCTGATATGCAAGCAGCTTAGAAATTGAGGCTCATCCTTATAAAAGCACAGAACTGAGCAAAAGGAAGGCTCAAAAGCTCTTTGACATTTCAGAAATGACCAATGACAGGGAAAACTGTTGACCTTCAGGCTTCACTGATTTATTTGTATCTCACAGATGAAGATGAGGTTGGAACCTTGTTCATATCTTTATCTTGCAGAAGGATGTGCAGGATTTCTTGCAGATGGAATTTAATATTTTCCTGATGACATGCCAGGATTTGAACAAAATTTCAGAGGGGACTCAAATTTGTATTTCTGAATTCCTACATGCGCTTCTGTGAGGGACGGATGGCGACTGGTTTAACTCCCAAGCTAAACTTTTTGACAGGGCTAATGAACTGGATATAGTTGACAAAGAATTACAAAATGAATACAACAGTGTAAAATTTGAAATTCAGAATGGGATGTTTCTGATACCTGTATTATAAACACAAGCTTGAGGCTCATCTGGATATATATATATATATATATATATATATATATATATAGTTGGTTCCAGGAGAAGCAGCAATAGAAACAGATAGACAAACAGATAGATACACACACACACACACACACACAAAGAGAAAAAGAGAGGGGATATAAAATAGTTAATGTTTGATTTATTTTATACTTCAAAATGTGTGTGTATTATTCCTTTCTATAGCTTTGGCATTGGTGCTATGATGGTGAGCAGCATGGCTCAACCCATTTAATAAATTATCTGTCAAATTAAGAAAATTAAATTAAGAATAAAAACATACAGACAAAAAGAGATACACTAGTCACATAAAAACTATTTATTTTGCTTTCTAACCCAATACTAATAAAAAATGCTGGAATATTCAAGTCAGAAAAATAAGGGGAAAATACTTGTCACAAGAAACCACATGATTTAGACATGTTTCCTCTTGATTTGGCGTGTCTTTGGCCACTTTTTTTGATACAGAACTATGAGGAAAAATAGTAAGAGTCTAGAATTTTCTTCTAATTATTATGACTAAGTCTCCTATATAATATGGTCATATCTGTCATTATTTTCCAGAGAAATCACAGTTTTTCACTGTTAACTACTAACAGATTATGTTCAATTTTAAGGGAAATTTAGCCTATTTCAAGTAAATTTTATTTTGTTAGTATTTACATAACAACATGAGAAGTCAAGTGAATATGAATTAGTCGTATGGTATTTTCTTTCATGATAATGTGCTTCTCTTTTTTGTACCTATTGTTTCTAAACCCCTATTTGTATTTATTTCAAGTTTATCATGTTCCTTGTGGTTCTGCTTGTTTAAATTCTTTTATTTATTCACTTAAAAACTGTTTATGAGTTGCTTATAAATTTGCGACACTGAGAACATGATATTTACACACAGTCTTTTATCCAATGGTAAGAGTTGAAAATATAACAATACAGTAATATAAAATAAATAGATTTCTATTTTCATTGAGATTTATGACAAAATACACAGTAACTGAGATGTTTAATCCTATGGATAGTCAAGGGAGATTTCTTCATGAATATATTTATACATGTACCATGTTGGAGGAAGAACATTGTGAGTAGGAACACCTACTACAATGGTCCTGAATACACTGAAAACCACCACGCTCGGCCAGCACAGAGCAAGCCAAGAGATAAATAGGATGAGTGGGAAGCTTGTCCTCAACTTTTGCAGATGTGCCAAGGGCTCTAGATTCTTTTTAATTGTTTTTTTTTTGCAGCAATTAGAATTATAGTAATATATAAAACATTGTTGAACTTTGCCCGAGGAACCTTTTAAATCACTTCTTATTCATTAGGAAACATAGTCATGTCACTTCTTCCCTGGGAGAATTCTTCAATCATTGAAAACTTGGAGCTCAGAGGAATAGTAAAAGTCAGCACAGGAGAAAAGGATGATAATTCAGTCTGACTTTTGTTCCACACACACTTTTGAGTTTTGAGTGTGTTTCTATTGTTTGCTATGTGGAGTCATATGTCTCTGTTGTTTTATTGTTCATCTTTAATTTTTTATTATTTTAAACCATGAATCTTACTGAGTCTGAGGAAGTAATTTCTTTTTAACATGATGTGACTGGTCAGAGATTGGAGTGAAGCCTGGGATAACTGGGTCCCATGACTGAGTGAGATGCTTGCTTACAAGAGCTTTCTATCACCAGAAGATATCTCATGAAAATGCCTTCTGCTAGAAAGCTACAGTTTGAAAATTAAAGGAGAATGCAAATGCAAGAATTCTTAAATATATTTTTAAAGAATATTTTGTTTGTGATCATTTTTGCTGAACTAAATTATAACCTATTGGTTTCCTTGAACATTTTTACTTAGGGTTTAACCAGCTAGTTATTTAGTTACATACATAAAATAAAATTGTAGAACTCTTTACCTACCAATAAACCAAATCCCAGAACTAAGGACTACCACTCTGTGACAGCACTTTGTTAAGGGTTTATGGCAGGTGTTAAGTAACTTCCCTTGTTAGGAACCTTAGTTTTGACTCTAGTTTTTCCTTTCAACCTGGAAAGATAAAAATTAATGGTTTGATCTTTTATGAGTGTAGAGTGAACCCAAAGACAGTGCTTCTCTTTCTCAAAGTCACAGTAAGTGATCAATTCAAACTACATCTCTTTTTCCAATGTCAAGACCATGACATCTCTGTGACCCTTTGCTGACTTCCTTTTATTTGAAGAAAGGCTTTTTTAGTATTATGCTTCAGAAGCAGTTCATTCCATATACCATCATTTTAAAGTAAAGGTTCAAAAGAACAATTCTTGGACTCTGGGCGGCCTAGTACCAAAGGTTTGACAAACAGATTTGAGAAATTGGATGAATTTTGGTCCCCATCCTCTTCAACTAGTATCCCTGAGCTTTGAGAGAAAGAGTTGTTTGTATATTGACATAGATAAAAGTCTATTGCAGCAATCTGTAATCTAAATTGTCTACTTAATATGTAAAAAATATTAGGAACTTGAACTACAGCAAAATAAAAATGCTTAGTTTTCCCAGTAAGTTTGAATATTCTGAGCATTTAAATTTTGTTTTGTCTAATGAATGCTGCATGCTCTTGTAAGTCAAGGGCTTTATATCAGCTCATAATGGAATTCAGCTTTGCTTTTACCCAGCATCTCTTGCTTAATTATTAAAGCTAAGTAAAGAAAATGCCTATTTTAATTTCAATTTATAATACCTCTTTATTACTTTTAAAATGTTAACTGTGAAATTCTAGACACTGAAGTAATTACTACTGTTCAGGGTCCACAAGCTGTAGAGGCACAACAACTCACCTAAGGCAGTAGTGACAGGACTCTAAACATCAACCCATTTAACTGTTGATCATGATATTTCATATAATACTTTACACTTACTTTTTATTTTGTGTTTTGTGTGTTATGGGGTATAAATGCCATAGCATTATTGGTGAGATACAAGAACAACTTGTATACAATACCTAGGGATCAAATTCAGATTGTTGGGCTTGGTAGCAAGTGCTTTTACCCACTGAGTCAAATTGTAGGTCCCTCCATTCATCCCTCTCTGCCTTCCTGAATCTGTCAGTCCCTTGTGCTCTCTCTCTCTCTCTCTCTCTCTCTCTCTCTCTCTCTCTCCATGTGCATGTATGTGTGCATGTGTTAATTTTTATTTTGATTGTGTTATGCTGAGACAATGTGAGGCTATGAAGCTAGGAAATGAGGTTGGAAAGACACCCTAATAAAAGGTCAAAGATGTGGCTTTTGGGGTTAGTGTAGTGTTGCATGGCTTTCTCACCTTTCTTTTTGGTTATAAATTATATTTTAGAATCTACCTACTATGTGTTCCAAGTGACAGACAGACTCAAACAACATTCTAGTCTTAGAAAACATTAGCTTCTGGGCTTTTCAATGAGGTGTTCCTGATCGGACTCCAGCCCCAGTTATAAACCTTCATGAAATGTAACACTTTGATGAGATTGCTCATCCTAGATTGAAGAATTGCCTGAATAAGTGAGTGTTTTTGATCTTTGATTTTTTTTTTAAGTATCAGTGGATGACCAAATTTTTGTATTTGAAAAAGCACATACTAGGGAAGAACAATGAAAGACAGTATTTATATAAGCCAAGAATTTGAAATACAGATGCTACCAGTGCAGGTCATATGTCTAGAAAGAGTTTCACAGAGAAAACAAATAATTAGTTTGGCACTGAAAGAGGAGTATGGGTAAATTCATTTGGACATAGTGTATATCAATTGCTAAGATCAAGTATTACAGTACCAAATAAAATATTTAATGCATAGTGTAGGAAAAGTCCTATAAATAAATTATAAGCAAAGGTGTATGTAAACAATTTTGACATCTGGGAATTTATTTGTAATCATCATTTTATCTTGAATTACATGGGCAAAAATTATAAAGTGTTATGAATTTAAAAAAATCTGAACATGAACTATATAGATGGGTTAAAGGCTAACTTTTGCAATGAAAAATGTATTTTATAATATATTTATATTCATACAGTAGAACAATTGCATAGTTAAATAAGATGGAGTTAATTGTGACTGTTGAGATGGGTCAGCAGGCAGCATCACTAGCTGCCTTTCCAGAGCACTCGGTTTTGTGCCATGTTAGTGATTTATTACTTTATATAACTTTAGTTCCAGGGGATATGATACCTTCTTCCAGCCTCTGTAGGCACCAAGATCCTCATGCAAGCAAAAATATCCATAAACACATAGAAAAAATTAAAAATAATAACAATATATTTATTATGTGCATTGTTGTTCTCATTTTTTATGTTGAGCCTTTTTATCTGTTTATTTTGTATGTATATGGATGTGGACTGGGAAGTTGGTTGCTACAGCTCACATATGGAGGTCAGAGGAGAACCTGAAAGAGTCAGAATTAGTCTTCACTTTGGTGGTTCCAGGGACTGAATTCAAGAATTTTGGCCCGAGGGTGAAGTGTCCTTATATACTGAGTTATCTATCCAGTCCAATTTTTAAAAATATGTTTTTAATCAAAATATAATTGTATCACCCTCCCTTCTCTCTGTCCTCCATCAAGCACTCTCAGTTACGCTGCCTCCCACCCTTCTCATGCTTCCAAAGTCTCAGGTTGATAGCCTCTTTTTCTTTGATTATTATTAAAACATGCATATGTGTGCATATGTGTCTATGCAAATACATCTTCGTGTATCATCTAACTATGTTTTCCTATATGCATGCTTGTGTGTGTATGTGTCTTGCTGAGTCCATTTTGTTGTTTGTGTATATATGATTTCAGGGCTGACCAGTCTATTGCACAACTGATAAGGACTTCTTCCCTTGGAGAAGCAATTTCTCCTTCACTCAGCTGTCATTAACTGCCAGCTATTTTGTTGTTTCAGGATGGGACTCCTCCATGAAATTTTTCTTCTGTCCATATTAACATGTCCAGTGAGTTTAATTGTATTCTTGTCTTATTAATATAACAATTTTTAGAAGAGACTGTTTCACAGCTGACTTTTCGGTATTCTTTAAATTTATAAATTTTTGTTCCTTCTTCCATGATGTTTCCCTGAGGTATGATGTTGATACAACCATTAGACCTGGGGTCCTTATGGTCTGTATATTCCTTCTATGTGTCCTATTGTGATTTTCTGTGGTGATGTGCATTCGCTGTAAGAGAGATTTCTTTGGTGAGACTTGATAGGCACATTGATTTAGGAAATGTGGCCAGTACACAAAGAATCCATCAACATCTTGAAAACTTATAAAAAGATGAGTTTCACAGAAGATATAAATTGTATTTTTTTTCTGTACAGTTGTGCAATAAAATATTTACCATGTAATCTTATAATTAAGAAGCATGTGAATTAACTTGGTTTTGACCTACTGTTGTGTTTTTAAGATTCCCTGGCTAACAGAAGACACCACAATGGCATATGATGCTGTATACTTGAAGTCTTCATATTTGAATTGACAAAATTTTCAGAACTGTCATTTTCTTTGAGATTTGTTATGTTATTAAAATAAAATCTCCTTCTTTATATTTTTGTAGTAAAAAAATTAATATAGCTTCTTTGCATGTTAAAAGATCAGATTACAGTTCAGCAAGCATTTACTGCCTCCCCCTCCTCATGGGATGAATATGCTTGATATATGACTACATGTGAGCCTATGATCAGTTGCATGTGGGCAGCTTGATGTCAACTGAGGCACTAGGAAGAATGACACCAGCACCAGAAGAATATGTTTCATATGCTCGTTACACTGATTCATAGAACTTCACTTAATACTAAGAACATGGCCTAGAATAGGCAACCTCAAACAAATAATAAATTATAGCTGGTCTAAGAAACCTGGGTTTGTGGAGTACTATTCAACAGTAAGAAAAAAATATCTTTAAAATTTGTAGGCAAATTAAGGGATTTGGAGAATATTCTCCTGAGCTAGGTATCACAAACAGAGAAAGATAAGCAGTGGATGTATTCACTCATTAGTGGACTCTAAACAAAAATCTAAGCATATCCAAGCTGCAAACCACAACTACTGAACAGCTTTGGATCTGAAGCACCTTGGAGCCCATTCCTTCCAGAGGAAAACCTGACCCAGTCTTAATGTTGGGGTGAAGAAAGTGGATCTGCCTGGAGTGGATGCTGAACTAAGCCACCTTGGGACCTTGGGACCTCCTGCCCTTGCTGGGGAGGAGATAAAGAGATGGGGAGAAGAAAGAGAGACTGGGAGGGGCAGGAGGGGGAAAAGAGTATAAACAAGGGCATACATGGATAAAAAATATGACTTTATTCATAATAAAAACAACTATTGAAAAAAGGCAAGAAACCTGGGTCTGAAATAAGCATTTCACAGCCTGTCAAAGAAACTTTTGTTCCTTTAGAATTTACATTTTTCCTGAGATTTAAAAAATTAACTTGTCCAAGGAAAGAGTTATCCATTTACTATAGCATATTGTTTTCTAAATATTTAGAAACTTACAGTTTTCTAGTTTAATAAGGTGCCAGAAATTTATCTTACTGATGAGATTACATAATCACTCATATGTAAGTCAAATTTCATGGAGGCCAAAATAGGCTTTTAGAATAACAGGCAGTTATGAGCTACTCAGTGTGGTGCAATAAATCAAACGTGGGGCTTTTTGAATAAAAGGAAGTGGTCTTAGCTACAGGGTCTTGTCTCTAACATCCTGACTACCTTCTTAAAGAAGATATATAACGACCATCTTCACAGATTTCATGAAACCTTTTATGATGTAAAAGTATGGGGAAATCATAGTATTCTTTGCATTTTAAAATGTATCTAGGGAATATTATAGAAAATAACCTTTTTTAATGTATTTTTAATTTTAGTTGTTAATTTAATTTTTAATATTAGTTGTTAATTTAGTTGTTTATTATTATTATTATTATTATTATTATTATTATTATTATTGTAGGGGCAAAAATGCCACAAAGCATAAATGGAGGTCAGAGTACAAGTTTGTAGAGTTGATTTTTTTCCTTCCAAATTTACGTGGATTCCAAGTGTAAAATTTAGATTATCAGGCTTGAATTGTTTAGAAAGCAAATAACTTCAACCACTGAGCCAACACACTGGCTCATGGAGAGGAAAATATATGCATATACATACACATACATATACACACATATATAAATATACATATTACATTTAGGCTACAGTTCCTCTCCCCCTCTTCTCCCAGTCCTTCCACTCCTCCTCTGTTTTCATCCCCCAGTCCTCTTCTTCTCTTCTTCATCTTTCTCCTCCATTTTTGTTCAGAAAAGGGCAGATCTCCCATAGATATTGACAGAATATGGCATATTATGTTGCTGTAAGACTAAGTACCACCTGATATATTAAGGCTGGGTAAGGCAACCCGGTATGAGAAGTAGGGTCTCAAAAGTTAGCAAAAAGCTGAAAGACAGCCCTTGCACCCATAAGACTTGGAATGCAACTGTGACATATCTGCAGAGGGCCTAGGTCAGTTCCAGACAGGCTCCCTGGTTGCTGTTTGCCAGTTCAGTCTCTGTGAGCCCCTTGTGAGCCCAGATTAGCTGATTTTGTGGGTTTTCCTGTCATACCCTTGGACTTTCTGGGTCCTATAATTCTTTATTTACATCCTATGCAGAATTTCTGAGAATTCTCAGGGGGTCTATGACCAACTCCTGATGTTCAATTGTGGGTCTGCATATGTTTCTATCTGTTACTGAATGAAGTCTCTCTGATGACAATTGATGTAGACAACAACCTATGAGTATAGCAAAATAGCATTAGGGATCATTACATTGATTATTTTCTTCAGTCATGTTTGGTTCTATGTTAGATTTCTGTGTCATCCAGCTGGTGAGACCTAGTACTCTAGGTAATGTCAGGCATGGGCTTACTCTCCTGGCATGGGTTCTAAACTAGACCAGTCAGTGGTTGATAACTCTCTGACTCTCTAGGCCACCCTTAATCCAGCACATCCTATAGACAGGGTAGACTATAGGTCAAAGATCATGTGAGGGGACCCTAACCCTAACCCTAACCCAATTGAAATCTTGCCTGGTCACAGGAGATGGTCAGCTTAGGCTAAATACCCTCTACTGTCAGGAGTCTTATCTGGGGTCATTCTTAGAGATTCCCAGGAGACTCCCTTTTACTGGGTATCTACTTGACCCCAAAATTCTCCCTCTACCTTCCAGTAATCGCTTCTAGTACTTGCCCCTATGTACCTCTTAACCTGATTGTTTATGCTCCCATTCTTACCTGCCCACAGGCTACATATGAAACTCTTCTATTTCCCATTCTCTGGCAGGTCTTGGCATCCTACCTTGAATTCTCCTTTTTACCAAGCCTGTCTTAGTCTGTGGATTACAGCATCATTATCTTTTATTATATAGCTAATATGCACTTATGAATAAGTGTTTGTTATTCTGAATCTGGGGTACCTACTCATTCAGAATGACTTTTTAATTGTTCCATTCATTTGATTGCAAATTTCATGATGTCATGGTTTTAAACAGCTGAGTACTATTCTATTGTGTAAATGTATCACACTTTATTCATTTCTTGGTTAAAGAACATCTGTTCAGTGTATTACAAATAAAACTAGTATGAATACAGTTGAGTAAGTATCCTTGATCCTCCTTTGGGTATATGCCCAAGAGTGTCATAGCTGAGTCCTATAGTAGTGTGTAGCAGTGTATGCCTCTAATCCCAGCATTCAGAAGGCAAAGGTTGGTAAATTTCTTAATTTGAGACCAGTATTGTCTTCAGAGCAAATTCCAGAACAGCCAAGGATGGGTATTAAAGGAAATTATCAAAGGAAGAAAGCTGATAAGAATGTATTTGAATGAAGAGGGCATGTTCCAGCCCCAGTAAGCAGCAAAACTTGGCAGCTTCAGCCACAGGGGTTCTGTCTTTAAATTCAAGGATAGAAGAAAGAGTTTATAGAATTTTCCCCAGCACCTAAGAAAAGCCACTGAGGCTATGCATGTGTCAGGGGTGTCCCTCAGTGGAGGCCCAGAGAGACCATTTTGTGAAGCTGTGAAGTTAAAGCTTGGATTACCTTGAAGACCCCAAGATGTTAGAGATGCTAGAGCTGTTAGATATTTACTGAGGAGAGCTACTCACAGGAAGTGGTGCCAGACCAATAGAGAGAAATGTGGTGCAGTTAACAAAGCTGAACAGGGTAGGAGATCTGAAGAGCTTGTTGGTTGGTACTAGACATGGACGTGCAGTTTGGAGCTTGTGCAACTGGCTTTTGGTCTTTCTTTATTCCAGTATATTCTCAGTATGCTCCGTCCCCTATATTTTGTAATGGAAAAGTATGTCCTGTGCCATTTTATGTTGGAAGTATGTGATCTGGTTTTCTATTTTGATTTTATAAAGGTATTACAGTTAAGAAATTGCCATGAGTGTTAGAAGAGATTTCGGACTTTGAAACAAGTTTAAGACTGTTACAGATTATGAGGACTTTTGAAACTGGACTAAACGCATTTTTCATTATAATCTTGTCACAAGCTTATGGGGTCCAGGGAATGAATTGTAGTAGTTTAAATGCAATTGACCCCATAATCTCATAAGAAGTGGCACTATTCAGAAGTATGGCCTTGTTGAAATAAATGTGGCCTGTTGTTGGAAGGAAGCATGTTACTATGAGGGTAGGCTTTTTGGTCTCTTTTTCTCAAGCTTCTCTCATTGTGAAAGGCGGTCCACTTCTTGTTGTAATCTGATCAAGATGCAGCCAGAACCATGTTTTCCAACACACCATGCTCCCCACCATGTTGATAATAGATTTAACCTTTAAAACTGTAATCAAGCCACCCAAGTCAAGTGTTTTCCTTATCAGAGTTGCTGTGGTTATGGAGTCTTTTCACACCAATAGAAACCCTAACCAAGGTAGTCATTTTGTTGTGCTTCGGATGTGTTGGATTGTTCATATCTTGTTATCATTGGGTAGCTTGTCTCTGAATGTGCCATATTGTCTTTTCTGTTACTAATTGTGTTCTTGCACTGGCATTTAGACATCTGGATTTGAGATGATCATAGGTCTGTGTGTTGATGCCTGTAATGTTCTTTGTTGGAAGGGCATTTTTTTCCTCTGGTCTTCTTGTTTAAGTGGCCAAAATTTCTGATGACTAGCAAGTCTTCAGGTTGAGTAGGGTGCCTCTATTGGAGTTCTTTGGGGTCTGCAAAACCTCTGGGGTTTTGAATGTCAATGTTGCCTCTGTAGTTCCAAGTACCTGTGTGGCCACTGGGGTTTTGAGTACCTGCTTGGCTCTGAGACTACTAGTATGGTATAGCCTCTAGTATAACAGAAGGTTTCTGCTGGGGTTAAGGTCCCTAGATCTAGTCTGCCTTCATGTGGCTATTGAGGCAGTGTGTGTGTGTGTGTGTATGTGCACAGTCTGTGACTGTTGGATGAGCTTTAAAAAGTGTTAGTAGGAAGTAGGTTATAGACAGATTTTTTTTTTCTTTTGGCTACCATCTCACAAAAATAGGGAGGCTTATATTAATTATGAAAGTTTGACCCTATCTTAGGCTAGTTTTTAACTAACTCATAACTTAAATTAACCCACTTCTACTAATTTATTTTCTGCCTCTCTGCTCTATTATTTCATCTCTCTACTGACCGTCCTGTTTGTTCTATGTTTCCTGACATCTCTGCCTTTCTCTTTCCATACTCTCTGCCCAGAAATCCTGCCTAGCTATTGGCCGTTTTGGTTTTAATTAAACCAGTTAGAGAGGCATGTCTTTACATTACACAAAAAACATTATTTACAACAATGGTCAGTGCCTTACTTTGGGTCCCTAGATCTGGCCTGGCTTCCAGTAAAGCCAGTAACTTCTGAAATTGTATGACAGAATATGGAGCCCAGGGAAAGGGTACAATCTGGGGTGGTTGGGTGAGCTTAAAGTGGTTTAGTGGGCAGGGGTTTACCTGGGATTCTTAGGACCAGCCCAGCCCCAGGTAAAGTTGCCTGGGCAATGTACCCAAGTTTTAGTTTTTTCACCTTTGGACATACTGGGACAAGTATGGGCCTGTTTCATGTGATTACACTGTCTTGTGATACTGTGGCAGCTGGCTCAAGTCTCAAATATGTTTCCTTCCTCATCTCTGCTGTCTGAGGTAGTGTTGACTAATGGCTCTTTGTTGGAAAAAAAAGTTTTCTCTTAAAAAACTAAAGCTAAGGCCCAGCTGTAAATACATATTTAGACTTCTCAATGCAAATATGTATTATTAAACTTTATAATACTATTTGTTCAGGCAAGCAGTATGGTTAGCATTATGAAAGCAAGGAAAGCATGTACCATATAGCTCCTAGGGTCAGGCCTCGAATTATACAACAAACTGTCTATGAGCTCTTGCCATGTGGATAGGGTCTCCAGGAGTCTTACTTGAAGAGAAAAACTCATGCTATTCTTAGGCATTATTTCTTAAAGTCACATGGTTCCCACCATTTCCCCTTTATGTTTGTAACTGAAGCCTATGAATGTCACATAGAGCGAAGTGAAGAACAAATCTTAGTCATTTATAAAGGAGTGAAAAGAGAAAATTAAGATTAAAAAATAAACCAGCAGTAACAGCAAAATTTGTAATAAGTGTCCTGAATCTTTGTTTGTTTGTTTTGAGGACACAAAAATGGTAACTGAATTTAAAAAATGAAATGCAACCCTTTTGGCAGAGGATATCTGAACATGTGCACGAGAAGTATTTGCGACCTCTTTCCATGCATTCTTAGCAGCATCTTCATGCCAGGGTGGTAAAAGGTTAATTGGCAAAAGTACATATGAGGTCTGTCCATTTTGTAGTATACATATTAAAATTATGGAAATAATTTGTAAAACTAGTAATAAAACATTTTTTAAGACATCCCAGTTCCTGGAGTAGAAAGTTTAATGTAGAGGGTAGGGTATGTGAGCCATACCCTGTATTAAATAGGGACCGAGTTGTTGCAAGAATCTGGAAGCCATGTTCAGCTTTGATATGTTAAACAGACACTTCAGTTATATGTCCCAGGTTTGAAACTTTTTGCTGATAATAAATGTCAAAGGGTAATATATTCATGTATGAATACTTCCTACTGACATTGGAGTATCTTTGGAGACCCAAAAGGCTGAAATGTTGACCAAGTCCATGAAGTTCAAGCTGCTTTAGTTACTCTGCAAACATTTTAGGACCATCTGTAGCTCAGAACCTGCAGACAGCAGTTGGAAGTTTGTAGTCTTTAATTAATTGTAAATCTACTGGAACAGATTATATTAAGGACAGAAAATAAAGTTAAGAAATTTTAGGAAAAGTTTTTTTCTTAAGTGCACTGAGTTTGGCATCAATATGGTGATCTCCCAGGACCAGGGGACTATCAGGTTGCCTACTGAGGGGTGCACTGTTTCTGAGGTGCACTGAGGTCGGTGATTGTGACTGGACCTTGTTAAGAGCAGATGTGCTAGAGAACCAGAGTTACAAAGGGGTCGAACCCAGTGGTCATTTCTATAAAACTCTGTAGGAATGGAACATAGTGATGTTTCTGTGTAGGTATCTGTTTGGGTTTCCTAGTCTGTGTCTGTAGAAGCAGGAAGAGATTGGACATTTTCTGTGTCTGTAGTAGTGGTAATGTAGCAGACATTTCCATGTCTGTTGAGGTCAAGGACCTCAAAAATCTGTAGTCACAAGGATGCAACAAGCGCCTTTTATCTGTGGGGACTGCGATTCTCAAATCTGTATGGGACAAAGTGCCCAATATTTGTAAGGAATGCCATGGGACAGACAATTTCTTTTCTGGACTTAGTCTTAACCCATTGCCAAGATGTTAGCGCCCTCTGTCTTCTGTAGTGTCTATGTTTCTCTGTTTTGTTTTTCTTGATTGAAAAGAGTGCCAAAAAGCAGACAATTTCTTCCCCTCTGGATTTATTCTTAATTCATTACCAAAATGTTAATGCTCATTTTCACAATCTTTCAGTTATGAGCAATTAAAAAGTCTAAATTTGCTACACTTTGCAGGTCAGGATGGCCTGCATCCCATGTGGGTTGGCCTCTGGAAGAAATCTTAAATTTGGCCTTCATAGGGGCAGTAGAGAAAATGGTTTTCAGACCCTGAATAGGACATGCTTAGACATCTGGCAGCTGGAAAGAAAGATGAAAAACCAAGAGATGACTTCAGATTAAAATTTTCTGCCATCATCTTCCATGAAGCTCTGCATGAAGACCTGATAAATGTGAGACAAAAAACCCAGAAATCAGTCTTTTACAGTATCAATATGTCCTACTGATTGTAGTGCAGACTGTGGGCCCTAGAGGACCTAGGGCACTGCACCTTAGCCAAGAAGACTCAAGTGGCAGGTAATATACTTGGGGTACATCCTGAAGGAAGAGGAATGGTGACTTTTGGACATAAGGAAGAAGACAGAACTTGGAATTCCCACACCCACTACTGCCAGGTGGGTGAGAGAATTTGGATGGCCACTTTGCCTCTGCACAGTAGTGGCTTTGGCCCGATTGGTCAAGGTTGCTGATGAGTTGACCCTAGGACAAGGTCTCATCATAACCACTCTACACACACTTGAAGGAGTTCTCAAGCAGCTCCTTGATTGGTGGCTGAGCAATGCCAGAATGGCTCAGAACCAGAGAATGTTGTTTAACCCTGCCAGAATAACTTTTCAGGCACCCTCAGCTCTGAATCCAGCTACTCTACTGCCCGACCAACCCAATTCTAATTTAGAAACACCACTGTACGTGGCCCAGATGCACAGCAACGTTAGGCCGGACTTGTGGGACATAATGTTGCCCAAGGCAAAGGTTGCCTGGTATACTAATGGCAGCATTTTCATGCATTATAGATGCACAGCAACGTTAGGCTGGACTTGTGGGACATTATGTTGCCCAATGCAAAGGTTGCTTGGTATACTAATGGCAGTAGTTTTATGCACTATGTTGGATTGGCAGTTGCTGCTGCAGAATGGATACCACCTTGGACATTTGCCCAGCAGGTGGAGCCAATAACTCTTCCCTGAGTTGGAATGGTTATAGACCTGGGTTCGTTTGGAACCTGTTCATAACATTAAAACCCTCATGCATTTGCATAAAGTTCAGCTCCCTGGGGGTCTTTGAGGGTCTTCTAGACACAGGTACAACTAACCCATCCATTCAGATTTAGGCATGTGAAGAAACAAGCTATTGATTTGGGGTGCTTAACTGGAGTCTGTTTTGATCTGTAAAAGATGTATCCAAGTCTATTTACTGATGCTCATAAGAATTCCTTTTAAGAGGTAAAAGTTTCAAATATGTTAGTATCATCATTGCTTGTAGTTTGTATTGAGATCTACACTGTGAAAAAGGTAGTAGACACATGCCTTTTAGTCATAGGAAATATTTGACAACCTAAAAATGATTTTTGTTAAAAGCATTAAAATTCCTTCCTCTGACCAGAAGACTGGGTATATATAGATTAGATAGATGTTTTTATCACATTGAAAAGCACATTTAACTCTATGTTTTAGGAAAAAACCGAAGGAAATTTAAAATCTTGAATTTATGACCATGATAAAAGTAGTCAATGTTTATCAGCATTAGGTAATAGCTTATCAGAACTCCACTGATTAATGTTAAGATTCTGAACTTTTAAGTGTCTGTATCACAAGAGTTTAGAGAAGGAAAAAAATCTGAAAAAAATTATTACTTTTATTATTTTTGTCATAATTTAAGCTTTAGATCTCATATAAATTTGTGTTTACACTTCTTAAAACACATTCTAAAATTTAAAATGTTTTTAAAATCCTTACAGTTTAAGTTTTAAATTTATACCTTTTTATTCCCCATTCAATGATTCATCAGGATACACAGGTAGTTGATTACTGAAGCAGTCATATAAAGTAAATTTCCTTAAATAAAGGAAGAGTTAAAGAATCCCTTTGAAACGTGTTTGGTGCACCTTTGAAGTCTGGTAGCAAAGCAAATTGTTTTTTGGGAAATAGCCTTCAGAAAATGAAGCCTGTGGACAATTTTTACATATGAAGAGAACTGAGAAGGCAACTAAAACCTTGGGAGAAGAGCTGGGTGCTTGCTTCTCTTAAAGCTACACTGAGTATCCTCAAAGATCTGAGAAAGATAATTTTGACTGGAAATATAACCTAAATGGCCTATATGTACCAGTTAAAAACAGAGACCCATCACCCAGATAGATTACCTTAGGCTCTGGTGTTTTCCATAGCCTTGGTTGGGGCAGAACTGTCTATTATGGTATGCTAAAACATTTCAAATGCCAAACGACGAGTAATGAATTAATTACATCAAAAACTAGCATGACTACAAATACAATTTTGAACATATTAAAAATGATCACTCATAAGATAGAACTAATCATTAGCTTGTATTCTTAAATTATTCTTGTTTATGTTATTAGCTTTCATAAGTCTAGAACTTTATGTTCCATCACTGTTAAGTTTAGCCTTAAGAATAATGATTTTGAATTTAAGTACTTTCAGTATTGAAACAAAAGTTTTAATTTAAAAAATATTCAGAGGGAAACTGGTAATTTTATTAATTCCTTTATAGTGCACTATGAATGAAAAGAGTTGTTCTGTGGGTGAAGGTGGGGAAAGTTTATTTCAAACTGTCAACACTGTCTACTCAGAAAGCGAGGAGAAGAATGGGAGAGGAATTTCAGGGTTAAATAAAAATTTAAGAATGCAGGCCCATTCTAGGGGATTTAGGGAAGCTACATGAGGGAGCTAAGAGGAACTATAGGGAAGCAGAAGAGTAAGTTTTCTGGTAACATGAATCTCTCTTCAGGATGTCTTCAAATGCATTGACAGATTTGTTGGAGAATAATATCCCAAATTATAGAGGAGAGGAGTTCTTCCTCATGTTGTTGGGCTGAGGAGTGAGAGGAAGCTTCCTGACACCACAGTGTGATTTCTGTAGTAAAAGTAAGCAAAGCATGGGGCTCCACAGTGACACTTACCCAGAAGGAAGACAGGGACAAGTGCTGAGAGTCCCTGCAGGGGAGAAAAAGCCCTGGAGAAAGGAATAAGTAGCCCCTAGTACTGCAGTGTCAGGATCTAGGCTGTTTAGTATTTTGTGCATGGAAGAACTCTCTAGCACATGCCAAGGAGCCATATTAAGTTTATTGAAGGAACGGGTGGGGGAGGGGAAAGAGAAAGAGAGAGGGAGGAGTAGAAAGCAGAGAAGGAGAAAAAGTGTCTCCCACATGGTTGGGGCTCTTTAAAGGGAAATCATGCAGAAATGCCCTAAACATGGGCATCAGAGGCCCATCAGAGCCTGTGCAGGTGGGGCCAGAGCCTCTGCAGGCAGGGGCAAGGCTGCAACAACTAACACGGGGCACCACAGCGACATTGTCATCAAACTTTCTATATTAGCTTTAGCCCAGCAGCCACTCAAAGTCATTTCTCCATACCCATAAAAATTTTGAAAAGTAACTGTTTCTTTCCTCTGCTAGGGATCCTGGCCTAAGGTAGCAGCAAATCACATTGGTCCCCCCTTTTTTTATTAGAACATTGTGTGTGGAGGGATTTACTGTCAAGCATTAGAGGGGTGGGTCAATCAGGATTATAATAATAATAATGCTTTGTTGCCTTTTTCTGTGATTCTAATGAGATAATAATAAAGGTGTTTCTTCATGACAAGGGGGAGCAGAGGGCTCCAGAGCACAAGCTAATGACTGTCTAGGTACATCTCAAATAGAAAATTCTGTAGGAGGCATGTCCTTTTGTCCATTCTGTGTATATCAGTTCTTAATGTCTATCTTTATTGTATCCCATATTTCTACATCTAAAGTTCCCAGATTTGGAAACTTTTATTACCAGATTTATATTTTGTGCAACATTTGCTTTTAATTAATAACAATTCTTACAATTTATTTCATCATATTCTGCATGGATTTTTAAGTGTTTCACTTTTTTGTATAGAGAAACAATGTTGAAAAATTTTGTGACAAATCTTCCACTGAAAATATAAAATTCTAAACTCTAGTTTCTTCTCATTTTGCTTTATTTTTGTGTTCTAATTGAACTAAGCTAATCTAAGGGATGTATCAAATTCACATCTTCTGTTGGTGTTTACCTTATTGGTTATAATATTCAACCTTCCAGTAATAAAGGTACCTGGTATGCATGATGGAAACTCAGGCCCATTGTTTAGAAATTTAACACTTAGGGACTAGTCATTAATGCATTGCAAAGGCATAGGTTTACTGTTTGGTGCCTGAGGGCAAGGACCAGGTCTAAGAGGAATCTAGGAGAAATCTCAGAAATGCACATAACAGTCAATAGCTTCAAACCTTGAGTGCATACTGAAAGTTTAGCCAATAATTTCCAAGAATTAACTGTACCCCATACCCCTTTACCCAATCTTGAAATGCCAAGATGTATAATACCCACTTACGTGTGCTTTACTTTAAAAATCCTCTCACCTCTGAGCTTGGGGCCAAATTCCTCTGCTGTGCTGAACATAGGGCTTTGGCCCAGGTCCATTTGAACCTTGCCAAAAAATTAAACTGACTCTTGTGTGTTTACATTGGAATTAAGCTCCCTGGTGGTCTTTGAGGTTCCCTCAACACAGGTACAACATTTGGTGCATTGGCTGTGAACCCCCATGGCCCCCACAGACTCTGGGCCAAAGAGTTGACCAGTTAGTAAGTGTCTCTAAATGGTGTCTGTCTGAGTGATATCTCTGAACGGTGTCTGGTATCTGCCCTTAAGTGGTATCTCTGAGTCTGCCCATGTTTAGTATCATGTCTGTTTGTCCATGGTTAGTATTGTTTTTGGCATGCACTCAAACTGTTAATTGTGATGAGACTGGTTAAGAAAGGACACACTGGAGAACAATGTTCATGAGGGGCTGGAAGGAGTCCCCCATATTTCTTGAGAACAAAGAGGCTCAGATCTGTAGGGCTGGAAGATGTTCTAGATCCCAGTGGTTGGGATGAAGTGCCCCATATCTGTGATGAATGCCATGGGACAGATGATTTCTTCTCTGGGCTTATGTCTGGACTTACTCCTAACCTTTTACAGAGATGTTAGCACCCGTGGTCTTCTGTGGTGTCCGTGTTTCTCTGTATTTGTGTTTCTGACTGTGACAGATGCCATGGGACAGATGACTTCTTCCCCTCTGGACTTACCCTTAACTCATTACTAAAATGTTAATGTATGTGCTCATAATCTTTCAGTCATGGTTAAAGAGTCTAAACTTGCCACATTTTGCAGGTCAGAATGGCCAGCACTCAATGACCAAGTGCCCTACATAGTGGTCTGGAGAGAGTTAGTAGAAGACCTTCCCCTTCTTGGATTAAACCATTCTTGACCTGACAAGTTAAGGTCCTGGCAGCTACAGAGATGGGCTCACCCTCCAAGACCCCTGCTAAGCTGAAGGTCATTTGGGGAAGCATCAAAGAGGATGAAATCTTTCCTCCTTTCTAATAACCCTGGTGCTGATGCAGCCATCAGTATGAGAGCTTTTGCAGGTGTACAGTTTTGCAGGGCTTTTTCATGACAGAGGAGAGTGATCAGATAGAGACCAAGGCTCAAAAGCTAGTTTGAGGTCCCACAGGAGAGTTCACTGCCAACCAGGTTGTCATAGATGCAGCTTTTCCCCTAATTTGACAGGTATGAGATTGTAATGTGTCTGAAGGTAAGGCATGCCTCTTTGCTATATTATCACTCTATTGGGGGTCTCAAGGTGGTCAGAAGATGGACTGCAAATTTGAGTAGGATCTGTAGCATAGAGCAGAGGATGGATGAGAGGGCTCAGTGGCATTTATAGAATGCCTAAAAGAGGCCTCCTGGAGGTATATGCCCTACAATCCTGGGGCCTAGGAAAATACCCCTGCAATGATCTTGGCTCTTTCATTTAGAATGTTGGAGATTTAGTAAAGGGTGGCTGAGAAAGTACATAATAAAAAAAATAGTGCAGAAGAAAAAGAAGTTAAAAGGGAGTGGTGTGGGAATCAGCACCTTGCTAGCATGGTACTGGACACTACTGTGAAACCAGAAGAGTGAGGGAGCAATGTTGATGTTTAGTGGCTGGAGAGGAGAATGAAAAACAGGGAGATGCTTTTGGATTAGAAAAGTCCCCACCATCTTTGCTGCAGGCTGAGAGACCTGCCTGGATGGGATTGAACAGCTATTGTGGACCCTTGGGGACCTAGAGTACTGCATCTCAGCTGAAAAGGTTCAAATCTGCAAGTGGCAGGTAATATATTGGGGTACATTCTGATACATTCTGAAGAAAGGACAGCAGTGGTTTTCAAACACAAGGAAGGAGACAGTATTTGGGATTCCCACAGCCACTACCACCAGGCAGGTGAGAGAATTTGGATAACCACCTTGCCTGTGCATAATAGTGGCTTTGGCCCAACTGGTCAATTATGCTGACAAGTTTACCTTGGAACAGACCCTCATCATAACCATCCCACTCACACTTAAAGGAGTTATTAAACAGGCTCCCGATTGGTGGCCAAGCAATGCCAAAATGACTCAGCATCAGGTTCTGTAGCTTAACCCAGCCATAAAAACTTTCCAGGTACCCTCAGCTCTGAATCTGGATACTGTCTTGCATGCATGATTTACCTGATCTAGGCCTGGAAATATCACTGAAAAACTGCTCCAGGATCCTGGCCCAGATGCACAGAATTAGGACAGACTTGCAAGACGTCCTGTTGCCCAGTGCTGAGGTTGCCTGGTATACTGATGGCAGCAGTTTTGGATTGGGATAATCAATTGGGATTGAAAGTTGCATTGTGCATACAGACCCCAAAGTACAGGACAAGCAAAAAGGATAATCCATACTATAAAAGAGACCCTAAGTAAATTGACCTTGGAGACTGGTACAGTCTGGGTGGCTCCCTTTGCCTTATATAGGACTAGAAACTCATCAGATGAGGTTAACCTCATTTGAAATTATGTTTGACATTTCTTTCCCCATCATCCCCAGCCTCCAGGTGGATTCTCTGGCAGAACTATATAACCAAGATCTTTTGATGTTGTAGGAGGGGTAAAGTGGACCCACAAGGAAGTATGACCCAAGCTCAGGGCCAACTGTGACTATGGTATTCCCCCTAAACCTCACAGGTTTCAGCCAGGTGACTCAGTCTATGTTAAGGCTCATTGGAACCCTGGTGAAAAGGATCTTACATTGTTATGCTTAACACACCAACAGCCTTTTAGATTGATGACATAGCCACCTGGATCCACCATTTCTATGACAGAACAGCAGACTCCTTTACATTCTAAAAAGATTTCAAAGGGTGAAGGATTTGAAATTTCAAAATATCCAGATGACCCCCTAAAAGTGGTAGCACAGCTCCTACTGATGATTTTGCCGGCTGAGACTCGGGCCTTGAAAAATTCACACATAATTTGAAATCACACCTGGATAAAACAAGAGACAGGAGAATCCCATAATTGGAACTCTCAGGGACTAGTCAAAAGTGGAAATGTTAGGGCATATATTTACTGTTTGGTGTCTGAGGGCAGGGTCCAGGTTAAGAGAACTCGAGGAGAAATCTTAGGAATACACCTCACAGCCAATAGATTCAAAACTTTGTTTCACACAAGATGTTCAGCCAATGGCCAATATCAAACTAAATGGAGAAAAACCTCAAAGCAATCCCACTAAAATCAGGAACTAGGCAAGGCTGCCCCCTCTCTCCTTATCTATCCAACATAGTTCTCGAAGTTTTAGATAAAACAGTAAGAGAATGAAAGGAGATTAAAGGGATACAAATTCTAAAGGAAGAGGTCAAAATACCTCTCTTTGCACATGACATGATTGTATACATACGTGACCCACAAAATCCTACAAGGGAACATGTATAGCTGATAAACACTTTCAGCAATGTAGCAGGATATAAGATTAACTCAAAGAAATCAGTAGCCCTCTTATACACTAACGATTAAAGGGCAGAAAAGAAATAAGGGAAACATTACCCTTTATAATAGCTGTAAGGAGCATTAAATACCGTGGTGTAACTATAACCAAAGAAGTATTAGATCTATTTGACAAAAATTTAAATCTCTGAAGAGAGAAATTGAAGAGGATATAAGAAAATGGAAAGATCTCCCATGTTATTGGATAGATAGTATCAACAGAGTGAAAATACCAATCTTACCAAAAGCAATATACAGATTCAATGCAATTCCTATGAAAATCCCAACACATTTTTTTTTAACAGACCTTGAAAGAACATTACTCAAATTTATTTGGAATAACAGGAAAGCCAGGATTACCAAAACAATTTTGCTCAACAAAAGAACCTCAGGAGACATCACCATCCTCAACTTCAAATTATACTGTAGAGCCACAGTAATAAAACAGCTTGGTACTGGCATAAAAACAGATGTGTGGATCAATGGAATCAAATTGAAGATCCAAACATTCACCCACACACCTAGGAACATTTGGTTTTTGACAAAGAGGCCAAATATATTCAATGGAAGAAAGATAGTATCTTCAACAAATGGTATTGGCATAACTGGATGGTAGTGTGTAGAAAAACAAAAATAGATCCAAACCTATCACTTTGCACAAAACATAAATCCAAGAAGATCAAAGACCTCAACATAAACACAGCTACACTGAACTTGATAGAAAAGAAAGTAGGAAATATCCTCCAACACATTGGCATTGGTGACCACTTTTTAAATATAACACCAGTACCACAGACACTAAGAACAACAATCAATAAGTGGGACCTCCTGAAACTGAGAAGCTTCTCTAAGGCCAAGGAGACAGTCAGTAAGACAAAACAACAGCCTAAAGAATTGGAAAAGATTTTCACCAACCCTACAAGTTACAGAGGACTGATATCTAAAATATACAGAGAACTCTAAAAACTAGAGCAGAAAACCCTTTAAAGACTCAATTAAAAATGGGGTTCAGAACTAAAAAGTGAATTCTCAGCAGAAGACTTACAAATGACTGAAAGGCACATGAAAAAGTGCTTAACATATTTAGCCTTCAGAGAAACACAAATCAAAACAACTTTGAGATAACACCTTACACCTGTCAGAATGGCTAAGATTAAAAACACAGATGATAGCCTATGCTGGAGAGGATGTGGAGCAAAGGAAACACTCCTCCATTGTTGGTGGGAGTGTAAGCTTGTTCAGCCACTTTGTAATGCAGTATGGCAATTTCTTAGAAAACTGGGAATCAATCTCCCCGAGGATCCAGCAATACCACTCTTAGGCATATACCTTAAAAACGTACATTCACACCCCAAAACTATATTCATAGCAGCATTATTTGTAATAGCAAAAGTCTGGAAACAACCTAGATGCCCCTCAACTGAGGAACAGATTAACAAGCTGTGGTACATCTACACAATGGAGTACTACTCAGCAGTAAGAAAGAAATGATACCCTAAAATTTGCTGGCAAATTGATGGATATGGAGAATATGCTCCTGAGCAAGGTATCACAATCCCAGAAAGAGAAGCATGGGATGTACTCCCTCATTAGTGGACATTTGAAAAAATGTATAAAAAGAGAGCGTTGTCATTGTACAAGAACTCAAGGCTAGAACATAACTAAATGTCACAATGACTCAATTCTGCATTGATGGCATCTGGCAGAGTGGTGGGTAAGTAAAGACTTGTTTTCTTTAAGGGTATGGCCACAAGGAGTTTAATTATGCTCCAGTAAGTGTATGAGCAGCATGAATGGGCTGTTTGGTAAATGGGGAAATCATAAGAGTGGCCATGATACTGAGAGCTCTGATAACTGAGTTTGATGGGTGCATGATGTACAAACAGCAAATAATGAATATATATATATATATATATATGAAATTTAAAAAAAAGAAAAAAGAAATACTATGATTAATATCAGGGTTTCATTGGCTTTGTAGCTTTTAAAGGTTTTGTTTATTTTTTAAGTTTTATGGAATCATATAATAGGTATTTGTCTCAGTCCATATTTTCTTGTGTTTGTTTCTGTCATTGCTGTTTTTTTTTTATTTTTATCATGGACTATTTTATTAGCATTTCAAGTATTTCAAGGTTACAAAGTATTCATTTGTTAAAATCATTCACTGAATTTAGGTTTAATTTTGCTATCTGAAAACTAACCAGTTTTTTTTTTCTGAATTCAATTTATCAAAACAAATTTATAATGTATGTCCTTATGATTTTCTGGAATTTCATTCATATCTGTTATAATGTTTGCCTTTCTATCTATAGTTTTACTGAAGTAAGTCTTCCTTTTCTTCATTTATTTTGGTTAAGAATTTGTCAATTATGTTTAATCCTTATTAATAAATATAAACCAAAAATACATTAAAATTATTTTCAAAATAAAAAATAACTTAAGGTTAGACAAAGATTTTTTGTTTCATAGCTTTGAGGTAAAAAACCCTAGAAAAAAATTTAAAATTATAAAAAATCACAAGGTGAATAAATCATGAAGAGCAGTGAACCAAGATAAAACAGCTTATCTATTATTATCTAATGCACCATTCTTGCTAGGTGGCCAAAACAGTGATTAATTCCTTATGCTCATTTCTACCATCAAATGCTTATATAACAAAAACTGTTGATGAGTGGATATGCACCCTGAAGTTTTAAAAGAGTTGACTGGTTATTTTTCATATATATAAAATTTAGATTGTGATTTTTCTAAAATTTATAGGATTACCTTTTTAGGTAAAAAATAAAACAATTGGTTCTTTTTGTGTAACATAATAAAGCCTGACAGCAAAAATGACGGAGAAAAATATCTTACTTGCTCAAATTTTGTTAATTTATATCAAGTCACTGAGACAAAGATGTATGTTGGATTTCTGGGGACATCTTGCTTATCTTTAAAGCAAAAGAAGTTTAATTATGTAGGTAATATAGAAACCATGTTATTGTTTTACTTGTATTCATTTTAATCATTCACTTGAAAAATATAATGCAACTACATTTTAATTTTTATATTGCTTAAAAGATTCTATTTGGTTTTATAAATTGTAAGGAAAAAATTAAGAATGAGAGAAGGGATATACTAGAAAAGAGAAAAAATTGGAATGATGAAAAAATCAGAGGGAAACCATCAAGAGAGTGTGTGTCCTTTCCCTTAGCCCCATGGATAAATGAGTCTTAGTTCACTAGCTCCATGGATCCCCACTAAGCTCTGTACTGCTGTGGGCTGGTCTTCACAGTGGTGGTACTAATAAATAAGTTTGATCTATGATATGGTTGGTATCTGCAGTTTCTGTGTTGATTTTTTTTTACTTTGGGTCTCTCATTTAAAAATAAAACTAGGCTATTAATGTCAGTTCTGTTCTTGTATGAGAATTCATCTGACTGTGTGTGGCAATTTGCATTTTTATGATTTTGGGAGTCCCAACATTTTCCACACTCATGTTTATAATTGTTTTATATCCTAGTGAATTGTTTTTTTTCTGTTCATATGTAGTAGTTGTATCTATAGTTTGCTATAGTTTGTAAATAATTTTGACTTGAACTTTATTTTATCAAATGCCCAAATCCTATGCCTATTTCCTTAGGTATTATTGGTCTATTTAAGTGACTTAGCTGGCCTTGATTTAATTTTGGTAAGTAATATCCATCCAGAAAGTTGTCCACTTCTTTTAGGTTTTTTTTTTTTTTTTAATTTTGTAGAGTACAGTTTTTTTGCACTATGATCTAATGACACTTTAAATTTCACCAATGTCTGTTATTATGCCCTTCATATCATTTCTAATTTTGTTAATTTGGATATTATCTCTGCCTTTTAGTTAGTTTGAATAAGAGTTTGTCAACATTGTGGATTTTCTCAAAAAAAAAAAAAAAGTTCAGGCAATGGATTCATAGCTTGGGTTTGCACCGAAGTTTAGTCAATAGTTTTCAAGAATTGTTGTATCCCATATCCCTTTACCCAATCCAGAAAAGCCAAAAGGTATAACATCCCATTTACATATGTTTTCCTTTAAAAGCCCTCTCACCTCTGACCTTGGGGCCAAATTTCTCTGTTGTACTGGAACAAAGGGTTTTGGCCCAGTTTTGTTTGAATCTTCCCAAAAGAATAAATTGGCCCTAATGTGTTTACATTGTAATTGAGCTCCCTGGTGGTCTTTGGGGAGTCTCTCAACATAGGTACAAAAGTATTTATTAAATTAAATCTCCTTATGTTATAATACAATTAGTCCTTTGAAATATTCTTAAGATACTGTAATCTATTTCTTTAATGTCTCTTTAATATAAAAAAGCTAGGAATGTGTTCAACTGCACAGTAGCAATAAATTATAGAAAAACATTTTACCTCACAAGGCAATTAGTGAATTATTTAGTAATCCACTGAATATATTTGGGTTAAAAGTCACATTTCTGCTTTATGATATTGTTTCATGTGTTCTTGTATTAAAGGTATATTATATTTTTAAATAAAGCAATAGAGTAACTATAAGTAATGATAAATATTTAAACAATCGTGAGAAGAATCTGATTTACTAACCTTTAAAATAAAAGCTGAAATTTCAGAGAAATGTATACTTGATGAAAGTACATTATAAGGCATTTAACATGAGTGCACAATAGAAAATCATGTTGATAAGCAAATATTACAGATAGAGTTTTAATGCACATCATAAAAATCTGTTGACTTTCCATGTGGGAACAGATGACATATACAGATTAGATAACTGAAGAAATATAAATAACTATAAAAATGTATGAGAATGGTGAACAAACGCACAAATACAAGGTATAGCTAGTTCATTGTCTCAGGGACACCACAGCCTGCAACAACAATAAACATCCCAGCAGGTATGGTTTCCAGAGAATGAATATTAAAAATTCTCTTTGCCTGTTTCTCACACTCAGAATTTCATTCTAAATTCACACAAGTCAAAACCAACCAGAATATGGCAAAGAGTAAGTCTTCTGAAAGCCTATGTGATACTTGAAAAAGAAAAACTTTTATATAGTTTATGAACATATTTCTTAGACAGAAAATTTTTAGCTCACCATAACAAACATTGACAAACTTTCTTGTTTGTTCTGTTTTACCTACTAGAGAAGGCTTTGCCTCTGTAATTGGCAGGATACAGGTTCAAAAGTGATGGTAGCACACCAACTTTTGCAAAGGAAGTCGTGGTGTTGATTTTCTTGTGTTCATGTAAACAGAAAGACAGAAGCCAGGAGAAAAGGCATCCAGATAATGGGTTCTTGATTTCCCCTGGTTGTTCAGAACATTTCTGGAGATAAAAAAATAACTCTATTACTATATTCAGATCATGCTATCATTCAGATGCTAGAATCCATGCTGTGGACCCATTAAGGTTTGTCTTGTGTTCCCTACCTGTAAATTTCTGGTTCTAAGTTTTTTATACTAATTTTTCTGTCCTGAGATATAATTATTTTTAAGCATTATCAATGTATCAGTGAAGGCTGGTATTTCAAAAGATCTTTTCTACTCTACCAAGCTGATTAACAAATATACCCACTGATATTCTGATACTGGCTACATTTATTTCATGGTAATTTCTGGGAGTGGATGTGATTATATAAACCTACCTGAAGCAAGCAAGAGATACTCTATACCAAGGACCATTCTAGGAGCCAAGCCCTTGTGTATTTCTCTCATTTGCTAGCTGACTGTAGTGGACAACCAAGATGGTTATAAATGTTGGTGAAAAAAAATTAACAGCCCTCAAGAAGAAACTCAAAAACAAAAATAATAAGTGCCTTCTAGCCTGCTCATAGTTATTCTATTTTTACTTCGCAATTTAATGTTGCTACAAACCTCTAATTCTAGAATTTGATGGATTACATAGTGATCAAGGCATGGAAAGCAGACTAAAATATGTAACTACAGGCTGTAAAGTGAGCTTTCTTGAGCTAAGCAGTTTTGAAAGCAGTCTTTTGTTTTATTTTTAACCATAAGAGCCCACAGCCTAACTCCAATACTTCTGCTGATTGTCCTATTTTTGTTTTCCAAAGAAGATACAGTTGCTCAACTTGTTACAGGCATTTTAGGCCACATTTGCTCAGCTGATTAAACTGCCTGAAGAGTAAGAATAATTGTATCAGGGCTTGGACTGTTGAAGAACAGCTCATGGATTACTTATTGTTAGAACTAGATAGCCTCGTAAATCTTAAACATTTTATTGTAATATAGAAACTGTTTCCTTCCAAATTCAAATTTCAAAAGGTTCTATTAGCATTCTTAGTTGTAGGTCGTAAAAAGTAAGGTAATTCTTGTGATTAGAGGCCATGTTTTGGCATGTCTTGACAATCAAGCTTTTAGAAAATTTGTAGGTATTTCAATCCCTTGGTACAATAATGTCAGCAATAAGTTAAACTGGTATCATCATTTGTAGTATCTTATAATCAGAGATCTCCTGTATGTATAATTTATTGTGTAATAATTTTTTACACTGTTTGAATATATGTCCCTGTCATTGGATTGGTAAAGAATTTGACTGGCTAATAGCTGAATATGGGGAGAAGAAGGGTGGAACACAGGGTCTTGGGGAGACATGGAGGCAAGATGGGCCTACTGTACCGAGAAAAAATGCTAAGACATGTGGCAAAGCACAGATAAATGTGGGTTAATTTAGGTGTAAGAATCAGCTATTAACAAGCTTGAGTTATTGGCTGAGCATTTATAATATTAAGCCTCTGTGTGGTTGCTTGGGAGTGGCTTATGAGGTAGAAACTTCTTCCAACAGTATATTTTTAAAAAACAACTGGAAAAATATGTAGCTCCTTGATGACTGTTTTCTGTGACTAAAAGCTCTTTCAGGATATCTTTATTGATAAGAACTGTTATGAAAAAGTATTTTTAAGGTGGAATCAATTAACTTATCTTACAGTGGATTAGCTAAATATTTTGAACTCTGAAGCTCATCTTGTAAAATTTTTGTGTCTGATTCTTTTAATAGTACATTCAACACCTGACAAACATTTCCTTATTGAAGTATACTAACTCAGTTCACTTCTCTCTGTTAACTCTTATTCTAGATTGCTACTGCACTTGCATAATCAATGAAGTGCAATCAGTTACAGTCATTGTCCTAGAGCTTCAGTGTAGGCTTCTAATGTTAATTTCCACACTAATATGCTATTAATCTCAGAAAAAATCTAAACTTTTTTTTAACATTCAGATTATTTTTCATTGGGAGGAAAGAATAATTTCAATTTAGTTTTTCCACAAATATTTTCTTAAAAGATATTAGAAACCTGAATTATTTTTCTATAGAAGTAATCATAATTCTAGTCATATTTAGTTTTGATATAGATAGCAAATATCATTAATAGTACCATATTAGAAAATATTAATGGAATAAAAATATTAAAATAATTTTTCCCATTTTTTTTATTATGAATGAAGAAGTCATATTTTTTATTCTTGGTTATACTTATTCAAGGTCCCTTCCCTCTCCCACCACATCAGGTCATTCTCTCTTCTCCACATCTCCCCAATCCCTCCCCCACCAGCATTGGCAGGAAGTCCCAAGGTCCCAAGGTCCCAATATTGCTCAGTTCAGCCTCCACTCCTGGAAAATCCAGTTTTCTCCCCCGCAACATCAAGACTTACTCAGGTGTTTATCTAGGGGGAGTGAAATCCAAGGTGTCAGTCCAAGGAGTTTCTGATCCCAAGCTAATCAGTGGTTGTGATTTGCATAACACCAGTGACACAGACACTAAGATCAATAATCAATAAGTGGGATCTCCTGAAACTGAGAAGCTTCTGTAAAGCCAAGGACACAGTCATTAAGACAAAACGACAGCCTACAGAATGGGAAAAGATTTTCACCAGCCCTAAAAGTGATAGAGGATTGATCTCTAAAATATATAAAGAACTCAAGAATCTAGAGCCCAAACCCTTGAATAGCCTAATCAAAAAATGGGGTTCAGAACTAAAAAGGGAATTCTCAGCAGAGGAATTACAAATGGCTGAAAGGCACTTGAAAAAGTGCTCATCATCTTTAGCCATCAGAGAAATGCAAATCAAAACAACTTTGAGATACCAACTGACACCTGTCAGACTTGCTAAGATAAAAGACACAGATGACAGCCTATGCTATTGATGTTGCGGAGGAAGAGGAACACTCCTCCACTGTTGGTGTATTATGGTGGTTTCTCAGAAAATGAGAACAATCTCCCCAGGGACCCAACAACACCACTGCTGGCTGTATACCCTAAAGACGCACAGCTGCACTCTGAAGACATTAGCTCAACTATATTCATAGCAGCATTATTCATAATAGCAAGAACCTGGGAACAACCTAGATGCCCCTCAACTGAAGAATGGATTAACAAACTGTGGTACATTTACACAATGGAGTACTACTCAGCAGTAAGAAAAAATAATATCCTAAAATTTGCAGGCAAATGGATGGATTTGGAGAATATCCTCCTGATCGAGGTATCACAAACCCAGAAAGATAAGCAGGGAATGTACTCACTCATTAGTGGACTCTAAACAAAAAAGAAAAATATTAAGATAATTTAATGGCACTAAATTATTAGAAGTTTTTTGTTGTTGTTGTTTTTTCAAGGGGTCAGAATTATTCATTCAATGATTAATCTTATTATTTTTAGAATAAAAAGACATAAAGAAACCCATTTGCCTTATAACTAAAAAGTGTTTTTTCATTTAACTTTAGCTGATGTGTTAATACAATGAAGTGTGTTATCTTTGGCAGTTTTTTAGTCTCTTAAAGACATTTAAAGCTCTAGATAGCCTAAAACATGTTAGATGTGGGTTCCCTTAATCTCACAAGAATATTTTTTATTAATGCTATAGCCTTGAAATGTCTCAAAAGAAACTTTTATGCTTTGTCAGGGTGTTTATAGTATAAATAAGTACTGATAGTAGAAATAATTCTTAAGCTATTGAAATATACCATATATATTTTGTTACTCTTGTTAACTTTTGTTCAAAACATAGTGGCATTAGCACTTTATAAAGGTAGTTTGCAGAGTATTTAATTTTAATAACTGTTTAAAACCAATAATTATTTAAATGGTTAAGCTTGAGAAGTAGCAGAAGCTATTCTTTGGAAAACATACAAATGTATAATTTTGATTTCCTGGGTTTAGTGCACAGTTATCATATTTGTAATATCACTTTTTCATTTGAGCTGGTACCTTTGCTCAATTATTATTCTGACTTCAACTGTATGACTGTCATCTTGCTGGTGTCTATATCTGCTCTGATGATTGTTTTGCTTTTTTAAAGGTGAAAACATTCTGTTAAATCCAAAGTTATGCCCTAGCTGCCCAAATAACAGGTAATTTCCTGGGATTGTGGAAGTTGGATTTTTCAGAACCTAACAACAAAGACTCATGAGAAAGTTTAGTGGGTCTATGGGTTTTGTCCCACCAACAGGTGTCTCAAGGCTACTACTTAACCTGGAAAGTTTCAGGTGATGGTCTTGACCAGATTCCATCTTGCTCAGTATTAAAATTTTTAATAAAAGCTTGCTTAATTTGGCCAAAATGGTGGAATTACTTTTTTCTGTTGAACTTCAGAATTAATGCAGTAGCAAAATCATAAGTGTAAGCCCCATGACTTTGATTAACTTAAAAGAATTGTTATTACTTTTTTCTTTCTTTTAAAAAAACCATTACTGTGCAGTTTTCTGTCTTCCTTTAAGAATCTCTAACATTTATTACATGGGTAGAAATGCTTATTTTGTATGCTGAGATATGAAAAGCTCTAAAAGTTCTAGAATCTTTTATCAAGAAACAACAAAAAGTTCTTTAAACTCTCTTTAAGGTAGCAGAGAATATTTATCCTGTTCTTGTACCAATTTAAAAAAATTTTAATAGTTCCATACACACATCTACATACACATGCCCATTCACATCTATTTTTTCAAACTACTGTTATATATAAACATATGTAAACACAAATATATAACCTACTGAGTCCATCTAGCTTTGCTCATAGGTACATGTGTCTAGGACTAACCACTTGTCCTTGGGTAAGCTATGTGAAAGCTTGTCCCTGAAGGCAATTAACTGTTCTTTCCTCAACTATTGACTTGACCTCCCATGGCTCTTTATATAGGTGTGAGCACCTGTATTTCTCTTTTTTTCCCAATCCCCATGTACATGTCCCTTTCTGATATAATTTTGCTGGTTTTATTCAGGGAACCATATAGTTGAGGATTCATGGGTGTATTTTTCTTGTTATATTTAGGGATATGATCTCTCCAAAAACATCCTTTACCCTTGGCTCTTATAGTCTTTCCAAAATCTCTAATTTTCCCTTAGTCTTGAGTTTAAGGATTTTAATACAGATGGATCAGTTGGTGTTAGGTATCCCATGGTAACTTGCTAGCTATATTTTGATCAGTTGTGGATCTATTTAATTGTTTCTATCTGTTGTAAAAAGTGGCTTCTTTGAATGAGGAGGGGAGGGGAGGAGAGTGCTACACTTACATATGAATATAAGAATAGGTATTTAGAATATAGTTATAAATTATATTTGTTTAGAAAATAGGAAGAAGTAGATTCTCTCTCAAGTCAGACTTCTATAGTCATAGGTATCTGGCTGGCTAGTTTTGAAGTACCAGGTACTTCAATTCCTCCTTGTCAAGCAGGCCTTAATTTTAAGTAGATAGCAGTTGGGAACTCTAAGATAAAAGAGTCATTATTCCAACAGTGCAGATAATCTTGACCAGTCATTGTTATGGTTCATAGACTTTACAGATAGCTAGAACTATTGGTTGCTCCCCTCCCCTGGCAACTCATGTACTTCCTACAGATACTATGAATGCTAACTTCAAGGGAATGAGGCAGCTTCCAATCCTGGGTCATGACAATAGCCTATATTGTTTTATCTGTCACTTGGGCTCTCTCTTCCCCAAATCTGAAGGAAGTATCTCATCCATAATACTGGGGTTTTGTTAGGAAATCTATGACTCACAGATAGATCATTATCACCCCAACTGGTATAACTTTTTTTTTAAATATATCTATGTTTGCACATACACTTATATATTTATATATTATTACATCTGCTTTTAGGCAAATATAATATGATTTCCTATGTTTTATCTAATATCTGATGAATCAGACTAAAATAAATCAAAAGAGATAAATAACACTTCATTCTAGTAAAAGAGCTATTAGCTAAGAAAACATTGAAAACTTAAACATAGATGCATCAAATTCTCACACATCCATCTTCAGAAAAGACATGTTTGTCTCTAATCAAATTTTCTTTTATTATTTAAATAATAAAATTTTATTTTATCTTTTTATTATTTATATTATTTTGTCATAGCTACATAGAAGTTATAAAACACATAGATTTATCAATATGTAAACTTTATTTTGAAAGGCTAACAACCTAAATGAAAAATTTTTAAATAAAAAAAAATGAGATCACTGAAGATATTGGCTTTGTATCTTTACTGAGCACATCAGAGTTATCTCCTAAAAACTAAACCATATGTAATGAAATACCAATTACAACTTTTTATTTTTTGACACATTTTCTGCATTATTTTTGTATTTACTGTCTAAAAATTTATGTACTTTTAATATTTAAATAACATATTCTCTAAATATTTGCATACTTTATTAATTTCTTGGTAATTATTTAAAAGGTAGTGCATGTTTTGTATATAACAATTTATAGTTTTCAGTATCAATTGTTGCAATATTTACTCAAGCAATGGTAAATATAAGTTTACACTCATATTAACAGTTGCATTTAGAATTTCAAGTGGAAGCAAGATCTAGAAGTCCACCTATATTTAAAACCAAGTATTTAGACATTTACAGTTCTCAAAAGGCAGGTTTTGATTGTATTGCTGATATGCTATACTGACGAAATGTCATGGTAATGTATAAGATTATTTACTGGTTCGATAAATGTACACATGTGTAAGTGGCAATATTGAATAAGGCTGGGGACGTTCAGCAATTGAATGAAAAGAAAGAAATATTCACAGGTTTTCTACTTCAGCTCTTACCTCTAGGTTTCTGACCTTGAATTTCTGTGCTCAGTGTTGAACTGTGACCTCAGGGTGGTAAAATAGAATAAATATACATGTCCAAAAGGTAAAGTTGACATCAAATGCTAGATTAAACAAAAAAATGAAGTCAAGATAAGCTATTTTTTAAACATTTTTTAATTATGAAGTGTCTTTTTTTCATGTATCCCCCTGCTCACCCATCCTTCCCTCTTCACAATCCCTCCCTGTCTGCTTGCAGCCTCCCCTGACCTTATCTTCTGATTCTTTCCCCCAACAGGGCAGGAAGTCCCAATGTGGGTCAGCTCAGCATGGTGTATCTACTCGAGGCAGGTCCGAAGTTTGGCACTTCTCTGCAAGGAATGGACTCCAAGGTGCCAGTCAATTTACAGGAACATAGTCTGATCCCACCCCTAGGGGATCTAGGGCCTAGCTTCATTTCCTGATGGTTCCTCAGTGGCTGTTCTTGATTCAGTGATCACTCCAGAGTTCCAGGCTGCCTTCTCTGTGGGATTCTTTCTCATACTCCCTATCTCTTTGCTCATACAGACTCTTCTGCCCCGCTCTCCAGCTAGAAGGAGAGCCAGGAAGGAGTGCTCAGCCATGGATCTCTGCCTCCACTTCCATTCAATGTAGGGTGTAGGTTCTGTGTTGATACTTAGGGTGGTTATTTATTTGATTATAAGGAAAGTTCTTTTTAGGCACCCCCTCCATTATTGTTTGGGGACCTATCCAAGGACTTCCTGTGGGTTCTTGAGAGTTTCCCTAGCACTTGGTCTCTTTCCAACCCCCCCCCCATTGGCTTCCTCTATCAAGATATCCATCTCTGTTTTCTCCCTCTTTGATGATCCTTTCACTCAACAATCTTCTCTCATGATTTGTTCCCATCCTTCCTTGGTTGCTACCTGTTATGGTCCCAATTTGCTAATGAGATATTCTCTACACTCTTTTACTAGGAGAATACCTAGACATCTCATTTAAGTTCCTTCTGATCACTAGCTGTTCAGGGGCTGTGGTTTGCAGCTTGAATATCCTTTGCTTTTTGTCTAAAATCCACTTATGTGTGAGTAAATTCCATGTTTATCTTTCTGAGTTTATGATACCTCACTCAGGAGGATATTATCCAAATCCATCCATTTTCTTGCAAATTTTAGGATGTCATTTTTTTTTTTTACTGCTGAAGAGTACTCCATTTTAAAATTTTTCATTTACTTCCAATGTTTTTCTCTCTTACTATCACTATTCATCTATCTCCTCTCTTCTTTCTGAAGGAGTAATTATTTTATAAAAAATAGCATAACTATAAAAGTTACACCCACTGTGGAAATTTTTAATTATTAATATGTTACCTATGAAATTAAAAGATTTAATTAATTTCTTTTTACATAAACTTTGCTGTATTAGATTAAAATTAATTTATCATTTGAAAAAAATTTAAATATGATTGGTGACAAGCACAGAGTTTCACAGTTTTAAGATTTCTATTTTATATTTTAAAACTTTTTTATTGTAATATTTCCTTGTTTATCTTACTTCCTTATGCATATTATTTATGACACTATTTGGCCAGCTTAAGTAGAAAATTATTTTGTGATATTTAATAGTGCATTTTTTTTCAAAAAGTCATAACAATAAGGTTGCAGCAAGGAAATATTAATGCAATTCACATTAAAATTATTTTAATTGTGCTTTGGATTATCTGTCTTTTTTCACATATACTAAACAATCAATTTTCAATTTTGTTTACATATTAAAATATTGTTTGATTATATTTTACTACCATAAATTTTAACAAACATTTCAAAACACTTCTTTACCTATAAGTGTTGTTTCCACTAAAATAAGAAGCATTTCCCTATTGTAACCAGAATTTTGTAAAACTTCATAAGGCCTAGAAGATAAGAACCAGATTTTTAAAAATCTCAAAAATGTCTATTTTTTTATTCAGTTTACCATTTTCTCCTGTTTTGGGACATGAGTCAATGTCAACCAAAATGCTTCCTTTGTGAACTGACAGTGTTTAATGTCTTTTCCATCTGATTTAATAGTAACCTTGAGTTTTTTAGGAGAACATTTCAATATGGCTTCAATAATTTTCATTAAATTGAATAAAAGACTGTATTCAGTTACAAATGGTACATAGTTTTGAATTGCAGGATTCTTCATGTTTTTCTTTGTTTATTCAGAGAAAGATAAAATTTGATCTACAGACATTTGTAATTCTTCTGCATCTACACAATGAAGTACTACTCAGCATTAAGAAAAAATGATATCCTAAAATTTGCAGGCAAATAGATGGACTTGAAGAACATTCTCCTGAGTGAGGTATCACAAGCCAGAAAGATAAGCAGGAGATGTACTCACTCATTAGTGGACTTTAAACAAAAAGCAAGGCACACCAAGCTGCAAAACCACAACTACTGAACAGCTTGGGATCTTCATGTTGGAATAAGGAACATAGATTTGTCTGGAGTGGATGCAGAACTAAGCCACCTTGGGACCTCCTGCCCTTTCTGTGGAGGAGATGAGGAGGTGGGGGGAGAAGAGAGAGTGACCTGGAGGGATTGAGAGGGGGAAGGGATATATGAATAAAAAATGAGACATTATTCATAAATAAAAAAGAAAAAAGTATCTATATAATTCACATGTATGATATGTACCAATGTACATATGCGTTGATATTATGAATATGATGATACTTTAGGAGCAATCTCGCAATTTTTTATGTATGTAAATATAATATGAAAATCTACATGTTAGTAAGTCTGAAACAATCCTCAAGTATTATATAAAAATACTAAGTGCAGTGAGAGAGTGGATCCACGTTAAATTGACAGTAGTTTTTATTTAACAGTATGATCTTATTTACACATAGCTATTTACATTTAATTATAATTAATAAGTATAATTATATATTCATAATCATAATTAATAAGTGGGATTATATATTCATAATTATAATAAATATAATTATATTTGAGCATACTAGTAATAGTCCCACTTTAGATAATATAGATGAAAATCGCATGTTTAGCTTGTTCAAGTCACAAACTAGATATTGGGTTTATTAATTTTTCATAACTTTTGTAATAAATTACCAGCTTGAAATGAAATACATTCTTATTTATTTCAGGTGAGTTGTTCTGAATTATAAAAAGAAGCCTCATTAAGCTGAAACTTATCTACTAGATAATTCACCTCCACGCCTACCCCAAGCCTAGAAGCACTTAATTTTATTGGCCCCTTCAGTAGAGTTTTGTTTGTTTATTTGTTTTTGCTTTTATTTCTTGTTTTTTGTTTTTTCTTTCTCACATAGAATCTTTGTGTACTATTTTTGGACTTTCTCTTTCATCAGTAAGACTTCTAATAAATCCCACTGAGGTGATCTGGGCTAATCTCTATCATAAAGCAGGCTGCTTAGTCATTTTTTCCCCTCCTCCAACTTTAGAAACATATCAAGTTCCAGGATCAGAATGCATACACCACTGATGGGCTATTATTTTTTGTCTGTTATAGCTGGTTGGGGACTTGAGAACTCTGTTGTATATTTTCAAAGTTAATGTTTTTCTTCATTTTGCAATAATGGTTATTAAATATCAATCTTAAATTTTTTTTAAAGAATAATCTCTTAAAATTGTAGTTTCACTAAAAATTATATCACTAATCATTACTTTGCATAAACTCATAACCCCTGTAATTATTTAGAAAGAAATAATAAGTATATTTCATTACTCTGAGAAAGCCAGTGATAATCAGTACCTTTTAACAATATAGAAAGGGATTGTGCATTACTTGCTACTTGGTAATTGTCATGACTGGTACCAGAGCCACAGGCCTTGACTATAAAACAGTGTACTGTAAAGCACCATTTCTATCTATCTATCTATCTATCTATCTATCTATCTACCTATCTAAAATCAAATGAAACAAACCAGAATGCATGAAGAGGCAGTGGGAGGTAATGTGTAAGAAAGATTCTCCTGTCTGAGAACTCAAGAGATGATGTGCAGAACACCAGCTCAGCATAAAGTTTCTTGAGAGCATCAGCAGGTAACATTCCACTGACTCCCATCTACCTGTTTCAGCACTAGGATGGTTTTAGTTTAAGGAACTTGATTGGTGGAGAATAAATTTGAATTTTAAAGAGTCTGGAGAATTCTAGGTAGGTGGCAAAAGAAACAGTAATCAAGACAGAAAAATAGATAAAAATAGCACAATTAAAAAGTGCACTAGCTAGGGCTTCTGAATTTTGAGTTCAGTAAGTAATTAGATGAGCAAGGTTTGAATGGATATTAGAGGAAAATGATATGTAAAGTGTACAAATATGATGTTAAGTCAAACTGTAGAACAAGGACTGTTCATTTCTTTATGACTCACAACAGAATTGGCCTGGAGTGTTAAACTAGGTGGAGTGCAAAGGGAAGATGGACCTAGATATTTATCTTTGGGAAGCTAAGAGACTCTGAAGGCTAGTACTGGGTATGTGTCTGTCTCTTGTGTATATGACTCCTCACTTACGTGTTTACGGAATTTGTGCACTCACTGTGGCCATCCATGGACTTTACTTCTTCACTCTGTTATTGGACAAACAATGACTAAAATGTCACTCTCGTGATTGGAAGGTAACATATGCTATTTGGGCTCTTTGGTCCTCTGGGTATTCATGGCAACTCATTTTGTTGTTGTTTTAATTAATTAGCTAATTAATTAATTTTTATGCTAAAAGATGTTTGGTCTGCATGTAAGTCTGTGTAACACATGCCCTTTTGTTCCCAAAAAGACCAGAAGAGTGTGTCAGATCCCCTGAGACTAGAGAAACAGGTATCTGGGAACCACTAAGTAGATGAAGAAATTTAACACATGTGTAGGCAGAGTTCTTCTGTCCTATAGTCACTCTCAAATAATCACTTAGGTGCTTAATATTAATGATAAATTATTGGACAATAGTTTTGACTTATTACTAGCTAGCTATGCAATTTAAATTAACCCATATTTCTTATTTATACTCTGCCAGGTGACAGTACCTTTATTAAAATGGCACATTCAGACTCCTTATTTAGCCTTTTCCTTACAGCATTTTTCTAAACTGAATTGTCTGTCTAACCTTCTGTTCAGCTGTTAGCCAGTTAGCTTCTTTGTTAAACCAACCATAGCAAATATTCAGTAATATTTCCCTCTTTTGTCTAAATAAAAAAGTTTTCACTTCAACTTAGTAAAATTATATACATCAAAAAAATAAAAAAGGTAGAATTACAATTACAATATATAGTTCATTTGTGTTTTGGAAAATTTGGGAAAATACTCAGTTATCTATCTTACCATGATGAGTCTAAAGTTTTACATCTAATTTTTCTTTTTATTATAAATAAGCAAAGCTATAATTATAACTATGCAGTCTCTAACTCCATAAAAGACCCCAGAAAGGTGAAATGTTACCTAATAACAGGGTCATCAGGCTGCCTTGACAGTTACTTGAAGGTCCTCTGCATTGGTGGTGCATGTAACTATAGTCTACAGACTTAGCATATCTGACAGAATTTCCTGTAAAGCAAGGAATTCTGAAGGACTGTCCTACCTAGTCTTAGCAAAGTTCAGCAATTGTTTTCTTTTGTATTTTGCTGGTCCAGTTTGGATAGTATTTGTCAGCAACTGAGGCAAAAGCAGTTTATTTGTCCACATGGCTAGCTTTTTTCATAAAGGAAAAGAACTATATGGATTTTATTTTATTCTTATTCAGAAAAGAACACTGAATCCAATCTCCTTTGTTTAGATGCTTTTATCCTGACCATGACCAATAACACCTTGTAACAAACTACCCTAAACAGTGACAATTATCTAAAAATCATTGAAAGACCAAAAATAACCCACCCTAACTCTTAGGAATGTCAGCTTTGTGTCTTAAAATTATATCCTTCTATTTTTGGTGATAATATTTTGGTCATCTTTGTTGAAGTAAATTGTTGCTGCCAAGGAAAGAAATGTCTCACTGCCATGCAAAGTCTTAGGTTATTAAACAAATTAAATTTCATATTCTATATATCCCTGTACCTATACAATTCATTTTAACAACATAATGCAAATTTATAGTCTTTGAAAGTTAGTATTATAAACTATTTAGGATATATAGAAATTTAAGGTTTGTAGTCACCTATTACAATCAAACCTGTAATTAGGTTAGGTATGTTTTTAAGGTCAATCGAAGATATATTTTATATTTCTTCGAAGTAGATTCTTCAGAGTAGATTCAATAATCTACTATTTTATCCTATGATTTTTTTCTTTTTCTCAAAAACAAGATCTCTGAATCTAATCTCTTTTGTTAAGATATACAGAATATGCCATTAAAATGCTTTAATAGCATAGGTTTTTTTAATGACTATGAGACATGTCTTCTCCTGGCAGCACCAATTTACTTCAGAGAAGATGATGAGCATCAAAGAAACTCTTTATGGAGCTTACTTTCTTTGTGAAAAAAGTAAGTCCCTGAACACGTGTTCTTACCTTGACTGCTCAAAATATGCTGTCCAAATTGGACAAGCAGGATACAAAAAGTGACTGTTGAACTTTGCCAAGACAAAATAAGACAGCCCATCAAAATATCCTGCTTCACAGAGAAGTCCTTCAGATATTACAGGCCTATAGGCCAAAGATGAATGCCCCAACAAATCAGAGGAAACTTGGTTAACTGTCCAGGAAGTCAGCTGTTTCTGTCATTTTTCATTTATTTGGAAATTGATTGCATCCACATTCTGTTTGGTTAGGTAATGTTATTTCTTTCTCAGGTCTCTGAGTTTAAAAACTAGATATTTACAGTTTTTTGTTAAAAATTCAAGTAAAAAAAAATAAGAGATGTAAAGTATATAAGTCTGAGAGATATCAAAAGATAGTTTTTGATTAGTAATACAAGTTAAGATAGAAAGTGAATTAGGTACAACACTTTTGACTCACCACAATAAGACAAGTAATGAAGCATTGTCTCTGAATTTGTCAAATGTTAATAGACTGAACATTGTTAATGTGATTCTTGACTTTTAGATTGTACATAGTTATTGTATATTTTATATATAATTTTTCCATGATAGTGATAATCTTTTTTTTACATAAAAGGGAAAATGTGATATTTTTTTTTTGTGCTCTAACAAATAAAGCTTGCCTGAAAATCATAGAGTGGAGCTAGTCACTAGTTAACTAGCTATATATGCCAGACAGTAGTGTCACACACTTTTAATCTCAGCACTTGGGATCTCATACCTTTGATTCCAGTACTTGGGAAGCACAAGCCTTTAATCCCAGCACTAGGGAGGCAGAGGCAGAAAGTGATATGGCTGGATAGAGAGATGAATATAAGATGGGAGGAGACAGGAACTCAGCCTTTTTGGCCTGAGGATTTGGTAGAGTAAGAATTCTCTCTAGTGGCTGGCTCCTTTACTTTTCTGATCTTTCTGCATTTACCCTGGTATCTGGCTCTGGGATTTTATTAATAGGACCAATTATGGTTCATGGTACATGACTAACTGCTTATATATATATTTCTTAATTATACATTACCTTTTAAATGAGTTGTATAGGAGCAATATCCTAATTAAGAGTAGAAACATACATACAGTATGGCAAAATTAAACAAATTTGTATAGATAAAACCAAATCCATACCAATGTAAAAATGTTTAAGACTATTATTGCTTTTTAAGTTTGTAAGAGATTTAATTATCTATACATTTATATATTCTATAATTTCTATTATCTCCCTTTATTCAGAAAGTGATCCACGAGTATAATTTCTTTTGTTCTGCTTTTTTTCCTGACCGTAATTAATAACAACTTGTAACTAAGCCACTTAAATAATAAATATCCACAACTTATCTTTGTAGAATGTGGACATAGTTCTGAAGACTGCTTCTTAATGTTTATGGGCGTTGTTATCATTGGGAGACCTTGAGAAAATTTATGATTATTGTCAAGTCCTGACTGAAGTACACTTTGAGGCTGTATCATCTCAGCCAGCAGCTTTGAAGCTTTTATGGATAGAAAATTCTAAGGAGATTGTAACAGCACATTTTAAAATGCTGGTTTTCCTGGAATACCTGTTTTATTGGTGTTTGTTTTGAAAATACATAAATTTTTAAAGGTATCATACATGCTTGCATCAGTATAAGTATAGACTGAGCATTGTATACAAATCAGCTGAAGATTTTTTTGTTATGTGTTTAAGCAGTTAATATATATATATAATACATATATATATTATGTGTCTAGTAGTTTTTTTAGGTTTATTTTTTATGATTGCAGTCAAGATTACAGGGGTTTTCTTCAATCAAATCTGATCATCTCTAACTTTGAACAAATCTACAGCCTCTTATTTCTTGTGGAAATAAAAGCATAACCTCTACCCCAAGGTAACCCATCTTTTGACCTAAATTTTATTGTCAAAATATTTTTAAAACATACAGGTTGGTTAAATCTAGCAGTGTCCAGTGTCTCTTAGTAGCCAAAAAATTTCTGAGAACCCAGTAACACATAGGATCCAGAGTTTCTATGTTTTTCCTATATTTGTGAGGCTTTTTTTATTTTTTAATTACTCTATTTCTTTTTAAAAGACTATCTCTGCCATTTTAATTTCCTCTCCCAAGCCAATGTGCATGTTAAACACATTGTAACTTGTTTAGACATTATTTTTTTTTTATCTGAAACTGTCTTTACTGTGTATCTGTAACAATTTTGTCTGCTTGAGCAAAACTCACAGCCTCCCTGTAATATGGTCCATGTGAGGGACTTCGAAACTCCACCATGTGGCTAAGTTCATGGTGTGCTGGCAGTTGCCAGGAAATGTAAATGCAGCAGCAGCAGCAGCAGCAGCAGGTATGAGAGACACAAGACTAGAAAGTCATGTCATGTCTGGCTTCTGGCTGCTCTGTTTCTGTGTCTTTAGAATTTTTTCTTCTGTTTTTTCTTTTTCTTTTTCATTTTTTAGCTTTTTTTTTGGTTTTATGTGGATGTATGTAGCCCTGAACATTGGATACCATTTGTAGGCAAAGATTTCTGTGCTGCAGTCACTTTTTTATTAGTTAAAAATGCTCAGTCAATATTTTAGTTTCCTCTAGCTATAGACTTCATCTTACCAGCATTTTTGTGGTCTGGCTCTCCAGCCTAACCTTTTTCTGTTCAACTGTTGGCCAGTTTCTTCTTTATTAAACTAATCACAGTGACATATGTTCACACAGTGTAAAGGAATAGTCAAAGCAACCTTGCTCTTCACTGAGCCATCTTTCTAGCCCAGTAACCTTTGCAATTAGCTCTTTAGAAAATCTGCAACCATCTCACTGCTTTGGTTCTCAGCAGTCCTGTCTCCAACTCATTATAATAATGATTCATTATAGTTTGTTTTGAGAAGAAATATAGTTGAAAAATCAGAATATACTCTTCTACACTGGAGATGCAAAAATTTGTCAGTTTTTTATTTCTATCTCATTTATGGGAATATTTACATACATATCCCTTTATTGAATATGATAGCACTACAGGAAGCATTAAACCTAACTCTAAAAAAATATAGATAAGGTAAGCTATGATTCTGAGAATAGTAATAAGTATACAAATGCGTCCATGAAAAGTCAGGCCTTGAGTTGAGGTTTGTTTGAAAATGATTAACAGAGTTGTTTCTAATTTAAAATATGAGAAAGTGATACAAATGATATGTTATAAAAATGCTAAGATTGGCAATCATAAATTTTTTTTAACTTCTTAAGTCATCAGCAAAATACAAATCATAACAAATGCTAGATATTATTGCATTTTCTAAAATTTAAAGAAGAATATGACAATGTTAATTCATGCAGATGATGAAAACAGTCCCTTCATACATTTGTGGTAAATTGGGATGATAACTTTGGAAGATTTTGACTAAATGTTCTGGGTAGAGGTAAAATCACCTTAGAAAATATAGACCTAAAATGACTATAGAAGATATGGTCCTGGTGGCAAGAGGTAGGCATTACATATTTAGTTGTGATGGGAAAATGATACATTAGCTAAATGCACTAACTTAAAAAATAGTAAGACAACAAATAAAAATTTAATCTTTGTAATGTGTGATGAAGTAAACCCTGGAATCTGGGTATTACTGAATTCTATGGTTAAGTCTTAAAGACTCTGTGTAGAACATTTAGGACAAATATTATTGTAAATGTCAAACACTTTGGGTTTGAAAAGAGATAATATGGGTGGATTGGACACTTTCATGCACACTCAACTTACCAAGTCATTGTCTCTATCCTGAAGACTAGATGCTGTCATTCACTGCAGAAAAGATAACCATATCTGCTTGATTTTTTTCTTTAATTTTGAGAGGAAGTCAGATCTTTTAAATAATCTGTTCTCAAAATAAATGCCTTGAGTCTATCTGGAAAACGTAATCTAAGAATATCAAAGGCTCTATGTGAGTAAATTGTGATTCATTATGTATAGGAGGTCTTGGGAATCATCATTACTCCTAATAGTCTCTCCAGGATCCCATGGACTTATAGTGAAGGGCTTTCTCAGGCTACTATCTATAAAGATATCAACCTATGGAGTTTTTCACTCATAGAATTTAATGATATTACAGATCATATTGCTATACTGGCTTAATGAAAGAAAATATATATATTAAAACTGGCAAGTAACTAAAACTGGAAATATATAACTACATTAAATAATTTATTCATATATTTAAGTTTTAAGTAACATCATAATTATTTATATCCCGAGCATCATTCTAATTAATAGTTCTATAAGATTAAATGTTTTTAATATTTTTGCAAAAACTAAATTTCACAATTCACATAAGTGAGTATATTTTCAATTTTTCTTCTGGATTCTATAAACTATGTATGTAAGATATTTAATTGGAATTGATTTTAGTTAAAAACAAGTGATTTTCCATTAATATATTCAAACATCATGAAATATTTTATTTACAATTAATTGTTCTCTAAGATGTTGTGGTAGTTTGAATGTATTTGTCCACCATAAGTTCTTAGGGAGTGGCACTATTAGAAGGTGTGGCCTTGTTAGAGGAAGTATGGTCTTGTTGGAGGAGGTTGATTTACTCATGCTTTTTATCCAGACCTTGAGGTTGGAGGGCACACCTTTAATCTGAGCCACACTTGGAGGGAGGGTACCACTACTGCTGTTGTGCTTTGAGGTTTCATATACTCAGGATACTACCCAGTGAGTCAGGCAACTTTCTGCTGCTTCTGAGTCAAGACATGGCTGTCTCAGCTCTAGCACCATGCATGCTTGCATGCTGTCAAGCTCCCTCTCATGATCATAATGGACTAAATCTCTGCAACTTAAGTGAGCCACTCTCAATTAAATTTGTTTTTTATAAGAGTTCCCATGATCGGGGCTGGAGAGATGGCTCAGTGGTTAAGAGCACCGCCTGCTCTTCCAGAGGACCTGGGTTCTATTCCCAGCACCCACATGGCAGCTAACAACTGTCTGTAGTTCCAGGCAAACACCAAGGCAAAGAGTTCCCATGATCATAGCATCTCTTCACAGCAATAAAAACCCAAACTAAGACATAAGTATTTTTCAGTTGATCTTGGAACTTCTGTGTTGAAATTAGAGACTTGAACAAATATGCTAATTTAGAGAATCCTCTCAAATTCTCAGAAAGAGCCAGGCAACTTAACAAAAATAAAACTTTTCCTTGATCTTAGTACATTTCTCAGCACATCATTGCCCTGTAAGCAAATAATATGAATATACACTCCACTTTACAGCATATTTTAAAGTATCTGACATCATGTTTGTAGTCTGATGGTCATTAAGGGAGCAGAAAAAGGGAAGAGGAGTATAAGTATCAAGGGGTTGTTTTATTCACCTTTATAAACCATCCTGACTAAAGTTTATCAACAAGCAAAAACAAATTCTAGATGAATCTTTTCTATACTTTGTATAACAGATTCATTCTGTTAACTCTCACCACAGTATTTTTACTGGCCCAATTTACATTCTCACTTCTTTGATAGTTATATATTTTTTTTTGTCAGAAACAGGACTGGAAACTTGAAAAAAGCATGGGAAGTAAAAATATCTATACCAATCAGACAAGTGGGTAGGAACTTCTTCCAGGCCTAATGGGATAATTGAAAACACTTGATCATGAATCTGATGGTTGACATCCAAAGTGTGAATATCATCTAAACTTAATAGTACCATAGAACCAATAGATACCCAATATGGAAGAAGAGGTGAAAAAAAATTAGTCAACATAGGAGATGACCAAGTACACAAGAGATACTCAGATTTACTAAATGTCACAAGATTTATTAATCCTTTCTCTGCGTTTTTATATGTAATTAAATCAGAACCTCAAAGAGACATGTACACTGCTAAACTCATAGAAACATTATTCCCAGTAGGCAAAGAGGTACATCAATCTATCAGGTAATGAACAGTTAGACAAACAAAAATAATATGCTGGTGAATACAATGCAATTTTGCATTTAAAACAATTTCTAATTTACAGTAAGGACTGGAAATTATGATGAGTGAAATAAACATTCTGAAGACAAATAAATACTGATTGAGTCTTTTTACAGGAAATACTTGGTAATAATTATGTTCTGAAGAATGAAAATATGCTTGTACTCATGTGCTTTGGCAAGGAATTATGGGGATTTGCTTCAGTGGATGTGCAGTTTTAGTTATGCAACAAAAAAGACTAGAGTCTAGAGAGAAATGTCCATTTGGTAAAGAGTGCTGTATTGCACACCCAAAAGTCTTTCAGATAGCAAATCTCATGTAAACTTCTATTACAGCAAAGGAGCAGTAAAGGCCTTGAAAAACTGTGAAGGGGACAGAAGAAATGGATTCCAATAGCTGAGAGTCATCACAGTTTTCTGAGTTAGCACCAGCAAAGCTGCCTGTCTTTCACAGGAAAAGGAAATGAAAAAAGTTGGAAAGACAGAAATGGAAATAATAGATGATATGAATCCAGAAAGTTAAGACAGTTTTCAAAATAGTTGTTCAATAATAGACAAGATAAGAGTGCAAGGTCAAGGAAAGATTATAAATGTAAAACTGAAAATAATTTGAATTTTATCTTGTGCAAAAACAAGGAGATTTGAAGTGACTTTAAATGTTTTATTTTCATTCTGGCTTTGTTGTATTTTTTTTCTTTTCTTTTTATTATGAATAAAGTCATAATGTTTATCTGTGTATACCCTTGTTCAAGCTCCTTTCCCCCTCCTGCACCTTCCAGTAATTCTCTCTTCTCCACATCTCCTCGCCAGCAAGAACAGAAGGTCTCAAGGTCCCAATGTAGCTTAGTTCAGCATCCACTGTTATATTTTAGAATATTATTTAATTGGTTTTAGAGTAAGAAGTTACAAAATATTTACCTAAATATATTTTAAATATTTATGTTCATGAATAATACATGTATTTATTACTATGTATATTTGTCTTAATATAAACATTTACAAAATATTTCTTTTACTTGAGAATAGGGTAAATATTTCAAGACCAGCAACATAGGTCAGTGATAAAGCCTTTCCTAGAATGTGTATAAACATTAGATTTATTCTCTAGCACTAAATAAGAGATTTTTTTAAATAAAGATAGTGCAACTAAATATTTAAGATATGCACATAGGCGCCTAACCACAGTGAACTATATGTATTAAAGGTCTGTCATTCTCAGGAGTTGACTGTAGAGTGTAGCTTCATGAGGAAAGATAAGGTAAGACTATGCTGTTCAGAAATGGGTCTTTTGAATGTCATCAGAAGAAAAAACACCAAATATAATCTATTTAGATGATTGATTCCATGAGATGTTCACTAACTAAACAAGTGAAATGTTTAATATGTATATTAACTTAAAAAAACTACATGTGTGGAATCCATATACTTGCGTTGTGGAACTGAAAAGCTGATGTTCAATACTGATGGCATATGCAAATATAATCACAGCTTTGTTCACATCTTTCCCTTAAGAAATCTTCTATATGAAAAAGGTATTACACGAACAAAATGGAGAGGATCATACAGGGAGAGGTAGCTTTTTCATAATGTCACCTCTAGAAAGTATAAAACTATTTTGGCTTTGGGAAAGCCACTGTATTTACAAACTGTTTCAGAAATTAAGTGCCTGGAGTACAAACTCATGATAGAGTTTCCAAGAAAACTGTCTGGACATGGTTTTGAAAACAAAGTATTGAGTAAGAAAAAGAGTTTTCCCTAGGAATAACACACAAATTGGTTATCCAATACCAACGGGTCAGTACTGAAAACAAATACACAGGAAACATTATGTAGAATAAGCAGTTCATATATATGTACCTGAAAGAGACCAAGGAGGGATATAAGGAAGGGTTTAGAAGAAGGAAATGGAAGAGAGAGTGATATAATTATATTATATACTCAAAAATAAAATTAATAATAAAGAGTTCTGTAGCGGGAAATCAGAAACTATACATGTGAACCAATCGCATCAGAGGGCTGGAGATGAGCGAGTTGTAGTTAGCTGGTAAGGATTCCAGAAGTAGACCTCTGAGGGAGAGGACCAGGACAGGAAGCCGGCATTCTCTTGTGAGACTTCCAGACTGGTTGCGCAGGTTTTCAGACAGATGACGCTGCTTCCGGGTGGTTCGCACTTCGATTTATAAGGCTGTAGATTATAGTTCTCATTTACAGGGTTCTTCTCAAGTGACCTAATTTGAAAACACTGTCTACCGGGACCAAGTGCTGTCTGTAGAGTCCCAGCGCACTCTGGCACTCTGGAGCAGGGGCAGATAAACTCTGCCGGTCACCATATCCACAGCTCCTGCTGAGGGAAATTGCATGGCTACCCACTGCCACCTCGAACTGAGCGAACCAACCATTACAGGGGTCTCTGAAGGACAGACTCAGACTCTGACCAGAGAGGTGACAGGAGGCACACAAACCTGAGTGCCACAACTGACCAGGAGCCATCTAATCGTGAACCACTGAAGCCATGGGCAAACGTCAGGGCAAAAACTTACATAATAATACAAAGAACAACATGGTAACTCCAGAAGAGAGTGGAGATCTTACAAATACAAGACCTGAACTGAGCAATGAAGAGGAAACAGAAGGAAGCAACACCAAAAATTTCTTTTTGATGATTATCAAAGCTCTAAAAGAAGATATGAAAAAAAGCCTTAAAGAAATAGAAGAAAATACAAACTAAAAATTGGAAGAGATAAACAAATCTATGAAAGAAACATGCCAGAAACTAAAAGCTGAAATAAAAGCTGAAATAGAAGCAATAAAAAAGGCACAAAATGAGGCAAAGATGGAAATAGAAAACCTGAAGAAAAAAGCTGGAACCACAGATAGAAGCATAACAGAATTCAAGAGATGGAAGATAGAATCTCTGAAGTGGAAGACTCAGTAGCTCAAATAGATATATCAGTCAAAGAAAATAGTAAAACTAAAAAAGCCATAACTCAAAATGTTCAGGAAATATGGGACACCATGAAAAGACCTAGTCTAAGAATAATAGGAATAGAAGAAGGAGAAGAATACCAGCTCAAAGGCACAGATAATGTTTTCAATAAAATAATAGAACAAAACTTCTCTAACCTGAAGAAGGAAATGCCTATGAAGATACAAGAAGCTTACAGAACACCAAATAGATATGATCCCCCCAAAAAAGTCAGCGCACCACATTATAATCAAGCCACAAAACATACAGAACAAAGAAAAAATTTTAAGAGCTGCAAAAGAAAAGGGCCAACTCACATATAAAGGCAGACCCATCAGAATAACGCCTGACTATTCAATGGAAATGATGAAAGCTAGAAGGGCTTGGTCAGAAGTTATACAGACGCTTAAACAGCATGGCTGCCAAACTAGAATACTATACCCTGCAAAATGATCAATAACCATAGATGGAGATGGAGTAAACAAGGTATTTCAGGACAAAGTCAGACTGAAAGAATATCTATCTACCAATCCAGCACTACAGAGAATGTTAGAGGGAAAACTCCAACCTAAGGACCCCAGGTACACCCATGAAATCACTAACAATCAATAATTCCACAGAAGAATACCCTTGAGAAAGGAAATACAAACAAGTTGCCACCAAAAATGGCAGGAAATATGAATCAATGGTCACTAATTTCCCTTAATATCAATGGTCTCAACTCTCCTATAAAATGTCACACACTAACAAGATGGATACAACAATAGAAGTCATCCTTCTGTTGCCTACAAGAAACACACCTCAACTGAAAAGACAGACACAGGCTTAGAATAAAGTGTTGGGAAAAGATTTTCCAGTCAAATGGTCCTAAGAAACAAGCAGGGGTTGCAATCCTAATATCTAACAAAGAAGACTTTAAGCTAAAAGCAATTAAAAGGGACCAAGATAGTCACTACTTATTCATCACAGGAAAAATTGGTCAAGAGGAGTTTTCAATCTTAAATATTTATGCCCCTAATATAGGGGCACCTACATATGTAAAAGAAACAGTGCTAAAGCTGGAATCCCACATCAATTCTTACACCCTAATAGTGGGAGACTTCAATACTCCACTTTCAACCCTGGATATATCAACCAGACAGAACCTCAACAGAGAAATAAGGAGTCTAAATGAGGTTATGATGCAAATGTATTTCATAGATATCTACAGATCCTTCCACCCAAAGGCAAAGGAATATACATATTTCTCAGTTCCTCATGGAACTTTCTCCAAAATTGACCACATAATTTGTCATAAAGCAAATATCAGCAGATACAAAAAAAATGGAAATAATCCCTTGTAACATATTGTACCACCACGGCCTAAAGTTAGAGTTCAACAACATCAAAACCCAAAGAAAGCCTACCAACTCATGGAAACTAAACATCAATCAGCTGAACCATCGCTGGGTCAAGGAAGAAATTAAGAAAAAGTCTTCCTAGAATTCAATGAAAATGAATCTACAACATATCCAAACTTGTGGGACACAATGAAAGCAGTCTTAAGAGGAAAATTCATAGCGCTAGATGCCTATATAAAAAACCGTGAGAAATCCCATACTAGAGACCTAATGGCTCAGCTGAAAGCCTTAGAACAATTAGAAGCAAACTCACCTAGAAGGAGTAGATAGCAGGAAATAATCAAACTTAGAGCTGAAATCAATACAATTGAAACAAAAAAACAATACAAAGAATCAACGAATCTAAGAGTTGGTTCTTTGAGAAAGTTAACAAGATAGATAAGCCCTTAGCCAAACTAATAAAAAAACAGAGAGTGTCCAAATCAACAAAATCAGAAATGAAAAGGGGGACATAACAACAGACCCCCAGGAAATACAGAGAATTATCAGGCCATATTTTGAAAATCTGTATTCCACAAAAATGGAAAACCTAGAAAATGGACAGCTTTCTGGACAGGTACCATCTACCAAAATTAAATGAAGATCAGATTAATTACCTAAACAGGCCTATAATCCTTAAGGAAATTGAAGCTGTCATTAAAAACCTCCCCAAAAATAAAAGCCCTGGTCCAGATGGTTTCAGTGACGAATTCTACCAGACATTCAAAGAAGAATTACTACCGTTAATCCTCAAAATATTTCACACAGTAGAAACTGAAGGAATATTGCCAAATTCCTTTTATGAGGCCACAATCACCCTAATACCCAAGCCACTCAAAGACACAACAAAGAAGGAGAATTACAGACCAATTTCCCTCATGAATATTGATGCGAAAATTCTCAC
>PVIH01002614.1:51462-75360 GCA_004025045.1 Sigmodon hispidus
TAAAAGATATCATCCACCATGACCAAGTAGGCTTCATCCCAGAAATGCAGGGCTGGTTTAACATACAAAAAACTGTAAATGTTATCCATCATATAAACAAACTAAAGGAACAAAACCACATGATCATATCCTTAGATGCGGAAAAAGCCTTTGACAAAATCCAACACTCCTTTATGATTAAAGCCCTGGAGAGATCAGGCATACAGGGAGAATACCTAAACATAATTAAGGCGATTTACAAGAAGCCAACAGCCAGTATCAAACTTAATGGAGAAAAACTCAAAGCAATCCCACTAAAGTCAGAACCTAGACAAGGATATCCTCTCTCCCCTTATCTATTCAATATAGTTCTCGAAGTTTTAGCTAAAGCAATAAGGGAATGAAAAGAGATTAAGGGCATACAAATTAGCAAAGAAGAAATGAAGCTATCTCTATTTGCAGATGATATGATTGTATACATAAGTGACCCACAAAATTCTTCCAAGGAACTGCTACAGCTGATAAACACCTTCAGCAATGTAGCAGGATACAAGATAAACTCAAAGAAATCAGTAGTCCTTCTATACACTAAAGATAGAAGAGCTGAAAAAGAAATAAGGGAAACATTACCCTTCATATTAGCTGCAAATAGTATTAAATACCTTGGAGTAACTATAACCAAAGAAGTAACATACCTATTTGACAAAAATTTTAAATCACTGAAGAAAGAAATTGAAGAGGATATCAGAAAATGGAAAGCTCTCCTATGTTCCTGGATTGGTAGGATCAACATAGTAAAAATGGCAATTCTACCAAAGGCAATCTACAGATTCAATGCACTGCCTATCAAAATCCCAACACAATATTTTTTGCACCTTGAAAGAACAATATTCAATTTCATTTGGAATAACAGGAAAGCCAGGATTGCCAAAACAATTTTACTCTACAAAAGAACCTCAGGAGGTATCACCATCCCTGACTTCAAGCTATACTATAGAGCTACAGTAATAAAAACAGCCTGGTACTGGCATAAAAACAGACTTGTGGACCAATGGAATAGAATTGAGGATCCAGACATTAACCCAAAAACCTACGAACACCTGATCTTTGAAAAAGAGGCCCAAAACATTCAATGGAAAAAAGATAGTATATTTAACAAATGGTGTTGGCATAGCTGGATGGAAGTGTGTAGAAAAATGCAAATAGATCCGAGCCTGTCACCCTGCACAAAACTCAAATCCAAGTGGATCAAAGACCTGAACTTAAACCCAATCACTTTGAACTTGATAGAAAAGAAAGTGGGAAATATACTTCTACAAATTGGCACAGGCCACCACTTCCTAAATATAATACCAGTGGCACAGGCACTAAGACCAACAATCAATAAGTGGGATCTCCTGAAGCTGGGAAGCTTCTGCAAAGCCAAGTACACTGTCAATAGGACAAAACGCCAGCCTACAGAATGGGAAAAGATTTTCACCAACCCTATAAGTGATAGAGGAATGATCTCTAAGGTATATAAATAGCTCAAGAATTTAGAGCCCAAAACCTTGAATAACGCTATCAAAAAATGGGGTACAGGTCTAAAAAGGGAATTCTCAGCAGAGGAACTACAAATGGCTGAAAGGCATCTGAAAAAGTGCTCTCTTCATCTTTAGCCATCAGAGAAATGCAAATCAAAACAACTTTGAGATACCAGCTAACACCTGTTAGATTGGCTAAGATAAAAGGCACAGATGACAGCCTATGTTAGAGAGGATGCGGATCAAGGGGAACACTCCTCCATTGTTGGTGGGAGTGTAAGTTTGTTCAGCCACTTTGGAATGCAATATGGCGGTTTCTCAGAAAATTGAGAATCAATCTCCCCAAGGACCAGCAATACCACTTCTGAGTGTATACCCTAAAGAGGCACATTCACACTCCAAAGGTATTAGCTCAACTATGTTCACAGCAGCATTATTTGTAATAGCAAGAACCTAGAAACAACCTAGATGTCCATCAACTGAAGAATGGATTAACAAACTGTGGTACATCTACACAATGGAATACTACTCAGCAGTAAGAAAAATGATATCCTAAAATTTGCAGGCAAATGGATGGATTTGGAGAATTTCCTCCTGAGCGAGGTATCACAAACTCAGAGAGATAAGCAGGGAATGTACTCACTCATTAGTGGTCTCTAAACAAACAAACAAGAAAAAAAGCCAAACATGCCCAAGCGGCAAACCACAACCACTGTACAGCTTGGGATAAGAAACACCCTGGACTGACCCTTCGAACCCTACTCCAACTATAGGAACACCAGACTCATTCTTGAGGGAGGGGGGAGAAAACTGGATTTGGCCAGGAGTGGAGACTGATGCAAGCATTATTGGTTCAGTGGGACCATAGGACTGTCTGCTGCCTGCCCAGGGAGGGGATGGGGAGTTGCAGAGAAGAAAAATGACCAGATGCGGTGGGAGGGGGAAGGGACCTTGAATAAGGATATACAGGGATAGAAAAAAATTTCAGAGGGAAAGCTGAACACAAAGTAAATATATGTGTAGCAATCTTATTTGCATTATCACCCTTGATATGCCATGCTTATGATTCTTATCCTCTTTATAGTTATTGTTAACTTTTACACATTTTAAATTCATTTTACTGGTTTTTTTTTTTGATAAATACAAAATAAAGAAGAAAAAAAAAAGAAAACACTGTCTAGCTCTGCTATACTCTTTATCCAGCTTGTCTTAATATCTTATGAAGCCAAAGGAAACCTATCGAGAGATGAAAGTTGATACTGATATGTTACTACCTATTAACTGAGTGACCACATTTGAAGTTTGTTAGTTTTCCCAATTGAGTCATTTCATGAGTTTGAATCCATTTCTCTTCTTCCAACCCACTTTCTGTCATGTTTCCTGCATGTGCTGATATCTGAGTTGCTTTCTTATTCAGAATTTCATTGTCCCTTTGGACATTAACTATTCTCAAGTTCCTAGACTATATATTGCCAGGATGCGCCTTAGTTATTGTGAGATGCTTTTTCAAATTTAGGTTGAAATTATTCATTTTGGCCTAAATGCTGCAACAGAAATGTCCTCAGTATTTCACATAAGTATGTCTTCAAAACTCAAATGTTCTATTGTGTGTTATGGGGACATTTTTCACATGCATAGGTACAAAGGGTATGCTGAAAAGTTTTTTTCAAATAATTATAATTCCTTTTTAAAATTTACATTTCTTTAATGGAGAAAATATCTTTAGGCTCCAAATATTCTATTTAAAATGGTTTTACTAATTGATTTTTGAAATGCAATGATGAATGTTTTACAATCATATTGTTCTATTGATAAGCTTCTATTTTTTAATTCCCTTTTCATTGGTTCATTTGGCATTTTCTTTAAATAAAAAGACCATTATTTCTAATATGCTTTTGTAATTGACTCATTCATTTATTTGTATTAGTATGGACTCATGTATGCCTCCTTTTTATTTCTTTTTTTTTTGAAGGCCACTGACTTTATTAATCTACAGATCTTTATAAGAACAGCAACTATTTTTGCCAAAAAAAAAAAAAAAACAGGATCCAAAGGGCACCCCACAAATCATGTATTGAAGGAGAAAGGGTCCAAGAATCCAGTCAGGAAAGCTGGTGACTGTTGCCATGGAACTCAGGGAAGGAGAGCAAGGCATGCAAGGCAACAATTCCAAAAAGGCTGAAATGCCGAGGGGAGAGAACTCCCCAAGACCTGGAGGACATGGGTGGGTGAGACCACAGTAATATCTTCCTTCATGGAGGACAGGGAGGGGCCCTGCCAGGCATCGGATTCTGGAGACTCGATTCTGAGGCTGGGGGTCACGGAGTCCCCAGAGCACATTACAAGAAGGCGTCACACCATTCTCGAAGGCACCCAAAGCAGTCCCGGGACTGCTTGGCGTTGGCACCACATGTGTCTTTCAGCCATTCTCGAAAGAGGTCCTCATCTTTCTTTAGCACCAGAAACTGGCCGAGAACCACATAAGCCTTGTCAAAGCCCCTTTCCTCCAGCTTCTTGCCCAGGACTTCACCAATCCCGGCCAGGCTCCCCACTGGCTTTTCCCCCATGGGCTCTGCCACGAAGTCTCGGTGCTTTTGGGAGGTTGTCATCTTGTTCAGGTTTAACCCGCTGCTGCGGCTCTAGTAACGGCTCCCCGCGCCACTCGGCTGCTCCCGCCAAGACCTCAAGCTACTCTTTTTATTTCTTGTCATTTATTTATTGCTACCTTGGTATCAGCTGTAGCTCTTGATGTGTTCTTCGAATTAGCTCTGTGTTCATTCTGCATACCCCAACCATTTGTGTGCATGATCTAAGTCAATCAAGGTATTCTGTTATCCATTTTTTTCTTCCAGTTTTAACATTGGACCAAATTCTGTAGACTGAAAAATAGTATTAAGAAAAAATAATAATCACACACATATAAACACTCATATATAAATATTTGAAAATACATCAGTATAAAATACAGAGAGCAAAGTCAGGAAACAAAACATTCAAATCCTGCAAAAATGACTAGATACTTTATATAAATCAACTATGAAAGAAGAAGGAATCAAAGTTATAAAATTATATAATAGTAAAATAAGCATTTGAAGTTTTTATAATTAATAATTGATAGAAGTGACTTAGCTTTTTTATTGGTAACTCAATGGAAAGGTTGAATATCAAATGACATGTGCCTGATATCATAGTGGTCTGGAAGACTGAACTAATCACCCCACAAATAAGAACTTAAACTATGAATGAGAAATAGACGTAAAACTAAGGTGATACAGCTTAGTGCAGGTCTCAGAGTTTCTCTTGCTGTGAAAAGACACCATGACATGGCAACTCTTATAAAGGAAAAAATTTAACTGAGGCCAGCTTATAGTTTCAGATGTTCAGTGCATTATCTTCATGGCAGGTGGCATACAGACATACATGGTGCTGGAGAAGAAGGAACTGAGAGTTCTACATCTTGATCCACAGGTAACAGGAAGTAAACTGATTGTCACACTAGGCAAAGCTTGAGTGTAGGAGACCTGAAAGCCTACTCTCATAGTAACACATTTCTTCTAACAAGGCCACAACTTTTCCAATAAAGCCTTCTAATAATGTTATTCCCTGTGGGGGCTATTTTCTTCTTCATGTCCTTTGACAGGAAAGGATCAGGAAGATAAGGTTTATTTTATTTTATTTTTTTTTGAGAAACTTGTTTGAAAAATTAGAATTTTTATTCTATGCAACAAAAACAATATGCATAGACCTGATACATAATTTCTTAGATTTTACTTTAGGAAAAAGAAAAAGATAATGAGAAAGGTTTTTAAATCTCTTTGTTCCTACTATAAAAAACTGTTATCAGTCAGTAATCACTTATATGTACAAACATCAACTCTACACATGATTTATGTCTAGGAATCACTTCATCTACTGAGTCTGGAAGCTTCTTTGAATATGCAGTTATGTCATAACTTTGCCATAGCTGTGAAATCAGCTCTGACCCCAGAACACAGAGGGGCTCACTGGCACACAACCACCATCAATGTAAAAACTTCACACACCCACAGTATTGTAATCAGTGTAAAAACTTCACACACCCACACGTAACGGTTACAGTGTAGAAGTCACTTCAGTCTATTGACCTCCATCAAACAGAATGATTCACCACTACATGCAGACGCATGGACAGTCTCATCTCCAGTTCTTAAAAGGCAGAACTCTGCAGCCTCTTACACTGTCAAGGCTTGAAATATAACAGAAATGTATTCAGTGAGATAAGTACAACTTTACACAAACTACATTAAGGGAATTAGGGAGGTCTTTAAAAAAAAAGAAGTCAAGAACTGGGAGAAGTGGACATTGGATTAAAATCAGGTACTTATGTCTGGACATGAGTCATGATCAGATGAAAACATTTCTGAGGATGTATTATGGGAATGATATAGCACATTTTTGCTTTTTTCTGTTCTTATAATACTGTTTTCTCTATTTTTACATAAATAACCCAGTCAAGAGTATACAGTATGAAAGTAATGACTGACCTTACAAAGAATAGAGTCAAATATACCATCTTCATTTAGATAGGAACATGTGAACATAAGTGGGAAGTTATATTTTTAATTTAAATTTATATATAATATATTTTAATTTTGTTAATAAATTTCATTATAGTGAAAATAAAATACTTCAGAAGTTATTAATTTGATATTTAAGTGCATCTTATTCCATTTTGAACAAAAATATGTTAAAAAGTAAAATATTTTACTTAATTATAGTATACTTGTGAAAACTGAATTACCTATTGTGCTGATAAGTTTTGACGTCAATTTGACACAACCTAGTCTCTTGACAAGGGAGTTTTGATAGAGAAATGTTCTAGATTAAATTAATCTTTGGGCATTTCTGTGCCAAACTACCATAATTACAAATTAATAGGAAGAACCAGCCCATTTAAGGTGGCATCATTCCCTAGGCCATGGATTCTGAACTAAAGAAGATGGGAAGGTTAGATAAGCAAGCAATCAGGCAGCATGGTTTCATTTCTTTCTCTCTGTTCTCAACTGTGGATGTGGTGCGACTGTCTCACAATCTACTTCTGTGATTGTCCTACAGTAATAAACTGCAACCTAGAATTGTAAACCAAATAAATCCTATCCTCTCCTAATGTATGTTTGGACGGGGCTTTTGTTCTCTGCAACAGAAATGAAACTAGGTCACAGCAGACCTTCAGGTTTTGATATATTTTCCATTTATTTGCTCTTAATCTGAATTCTGTTTTCATAAAGCAAAGTGCTCAGACAGTATGTGTTTCTTCCATAGAAGTATACATATGACCAGTGATTTTAGAATATGCTGAAATCTTAACAGAGACTTGTCATATCATGTCACCCTAGTGTGCTTATTGCTCTCTAAAAAGTCACTGCTGGATCCACAAGGACCTCTAAAGGGCACCTGATCTAAAATGCCAGGGCTTGCACTGAGTACCAATGCTCAGCTATAATTGGCCAAATCACAAAGCTAAGAATGGAAAGGAATGGTTGCTCACTTTTAATTAAGATACCAATGACCCACATTTCACATTGTCAACCATGGCACTTGTAGCCATATCAAACAGAGTGTGAGACTTGCCAATACCCAATTAGTTCAACTTTAATATTGTACTTTGTTTTATATTAATTTCCCACAAACTATAGGTGTTAAGATGAAAAATTAAAATAAGAATGGAACATAAAAGCATAAAATATATTAAAGATCATGGCTAAAATGGTGTTATTCAAAACATTTATAACAAAATAAAAGGAAAACATACTTTTAAGATAGTTTTGTACTTTTTTCAGTTTAAATTTTTTGCTTAACTGATACATAAATAAGAATTGAACATACTTATGTGTACCTTGCAGTATTTCTATATATTACACCTACTGTGCAAGGCTTACATCATATAAAGTAAGTTTTTTTTCTCCTAACACATTTAAAATTTATCTAAGATAAAATTATTTTATCTAGGAAAACTAAAAGAAAATGGCCTACAGGAGGCAAGGTGTCTTAGCAGGTTAAGGTTTTGGCTGGCAAGACTGACAATTTCCCTAGACTCACATGGTAGAATATGAGACTTAATTTCTGAAAGTTGTCCTCTGACCTTCACATGTGCTATGATATTCCCACTCCAATAAAACAAAGAAATATGCAATACTTTATTCTATATGACAGCACACCAGAGCTTCTCAGGCTCTCTATTGTTAACTCTATTCTGTCTCTTCCATTCTCCTGCCTTCCCAGCCTCCAGTGGCTACCATTTTACTCTTTCTTCTTATGGAATCAGGTTTTTCAGGTGCTATGTGTTTATTACATGTGATGCTTTTTATTTTGTACCTTGATGATTTCACTGAGGATAATGGTCTCAGGTAATATTTAGCCTAATTAAACAGCTATATTCTAAAACCACTACAAGCTGGTGCAACTAAAAGCTGTAAGTTTAAACAACTGTTTGTGAACTGTAGACTTATGTAATAAGATTTGGTTGAAACTCATTATTAAACGTTGAAAGGGGAAAGAAAGCATAAAGTCTGTGAACACATAAAATTGGATTCCTAAAATGTGTGATCCTGATTGACCTTGTACTCATGAACCTCTTCCCTTTGCCTTTCAGCAAATCCTCCCGACATGCAATACTACAACTACCTATAATTTTTTAAATTTCTTTTCATTTTACTTCCCAATGAATTCATTGAAGAAATATTATGGAAGCTAACATCAATAGACATTTTGTTTAGCACCAAGGATAGCCTACTTGGTATGAAATATTAAAGTCAGATCCATGGATCCCTTGGGAAGGGGAAACAGAGAAGATCTCCTGAGTAAATTGGGATCAGACAGGAAACAAGAAAGAGGAGGTAGGAAAAAATCATGAGAGAAGGAGGTGGTTGAGTGGAAGGAGCAATAGAGAGGGAGACCAAAGAAATACACATCTTGAACGAGGGGGTCATTGTGAGGTTAGAGAGAAACCTGGTGCTAGAAAAACATCCATGAACCCATAATATATTCCTAGCTAGGACTCCAAACAGTAGTAGAAAAGGTGCCTAAAGAGGACTTTTCCTATAATGAAATAAATGACCCCCCTAACTGTCATAATAAAAACTTCATCCAGCAACTGATGGAGGCAGAAGCAGAGATCCATAGCTAAGCACTGAGACGAATTCCTGGTTCAGCCAAAGAGTGAGTGTATATGAGCAAAGGGATCAAGATCATGATGAAGAGGCCCACAAATATGGCTGACCAGAGCTATTGGAACCTCAGTGACTCTGAAATAACTCCTGAATAACATTCATGGAAAGGAGCTAAACCCTCCAAATGAAGATAACAGTCAAACAGCTTGGGCGGTTGGTGGAGCCTCTTGCAGTAGAACCAGAGTTTATTCCTGGTACATGAACTGATATCTTGAAGCCCATTCCCTACAGAGAAACACCTAAATCAGCCTTGATACTGGGAGGAGGGACTATGTCCTATGTCAACTCCATATGCCAGACAGAACTGGCTCACTTTGGGGCTGCTTGTCTTCTCTGGGAAATGGATGGGAGTGGGGTGGTGTGGGAGGAGGCTGAGGCAGGATTGGGAGAAGGGGAGGGATGAGGAACAGTGGTGGGTATGGGAAAAAACTTAAAAATAATAATGATAAAATATATGATAGTCAGGTGTTATAAGAACTATTCCTGGAAAAATGTGAACAAATGTCTACTTATCACAAGTAGGAACAGAAGTAAGGCTTACAAGAAAGTACAGCTGATGTTCCAATGTTCCAGGGATGCTTACAGAAGTATGAACAAGGGGTCCTTATAGGAACAGGAATAACCTAAATGCTGCTATACTGCCAAAGGCCCATCTCAGCTGTTTTAAATGAGAGGAGACCCTATGGACTCTTATATTTGAATGAATAATCTCCAGTTAATGAAACTGTTTGGGAAGCATTAGGGTTTGTAGCCTTACTGGAATAAATGTTGCCTTCTTGGAGCAGGTGTACCACTGAGAATGGACTTTAAGGTTCCAATGCCTTTGAATACCCCTACTATTAGTAAGCTTCCACTCAAAATGTGAAGAAACTGCTGTGTAAGATCAGGGCAGATCTGTCTGCTTTGTGACATCCCACTGTTGCGTTATCTGATGCTCTAGTACCAGGGCTGTGAAAACTGCCTGTTTGTGTAGAGAAGAAAAAGCTAACCTGGGAATGTAAAGCTTTGGATTTTAGAGTGTTTTTGAATAATATGCTTTGTTGTGACCCTTCTGTAAACATTTCAAGTTTTAATATTCCACTCCAGTATTCTAGAACATGATACAGAAGTTCACAGAACTATCATTTCAGTCTCTCTTGCCTCATTCTGGCATATTGTGGACTCATCTTCCTTAACAGGGATGCCATTCACCCTTTTACTTTGAAAATAGATTTAAAGATGTTTTTATGCAGTCATAAATGTAGGTGGTAAGAAATAAAGTTTAACAAGACATGATTACCTACAATACTTTACATTTGTCATAATTAATAGTGCAATGTGTTTTTATATATAATATAGGTCATAAAACATTTACACACAGCATTAATCTTCATAACAGTCCTTAGAAATAGATATTACCGTAGAACAGAACTCTGCACCTACTGTAGGTCTGAGTCCTCCTTCTTGCTTTTCTTGAATATATAGCAAGTAGCCTAAACTCTCTGAAAAGCAAAACATTTTAAAAAACATGAGTTAAGAGATATTTTGCTGTCTCATGCTTAATAATAAGTAATTAAAATGGATTAATAAGTATGAAAACACTTAGCTTTGTTCTACACATATAAATCAGCCATGTTTGGCTTTTTCTCTATTTTCATTTTGCAATGCTGATGAGACTTAGCAGTAGGAATGCAGAGATGAATTTGCTATTTTTTCAGAGAACTTCCATTCAAGAAATGAAAGAAATGGCCAGGGTGAATACACCTGGGCATAAACATTCATTATAAAAAACTTGAAATACATTGGCTTACAGGGAAGCTTTATTAATTAATTTATTTTATTATGAATAAAGTCATATTTTCAATCCATATATATCCTTGTTCAAGCTCCCATCCCCCTCCCACTTTTTCCAGTCACTCTCTCTTTTCCACATCTCTTTATTTCCTCCCTAGCAAGGGCACGAGGTCCAAAGGTCCCAAGGTCCCCATATGGCTTGGTTCAGCATCCACTCCAACAATGGAGGAGTGCTCCCCTTGCTCCGCAACCTCTCCAGCATAGGCTGTCATCTGTGTCTTTTATCTTAGCCAATCTGAAAGGTATAAGGTGGTATGTCAAAACTGCATTTCTCTAATGGCTAAAGATTTTGAGCACGTTTTCAAGTGCCTTTCAGCAATTCACAATTCTTCTGCTGAGAATTCCCTTTTTAGGCTTATTCAAGGTTTTGGGCTCTAGTTTCTAGTTTCTTTATATATTTTAGAGATCAGTCCTCTATCACTTGTAGGGTTGGTGAAAAATCTTTTCCCATTCTGTAAGCTGTCATTTTGTCCTATTGACAGTGTCCTTGGCTTTACAAAAGCTTCTCAGTTTTAGGAGATCCCACTTATTGATTGTTGTTATTAGTGTCTGTGCTACTGGTGTTATATTTAGGAAATGGCTACTTGTGTCAATGCATTGGAGGGTATTTTCCACATTTATTTCTATCAGGTTCAGTGTGGCTGGGTTTATGTTGAGGTCTTTGATCCACTTGAATTTGAGATTTAAGCAAGGTGACAGGCTTGGATCTATTTTCATTTTTCTACACACTACCATCCAGCTATGCCAACACCATTTGTTAAAGATACTTTCTTTTTTTCCATTGAGTATTTTGGGCTTCTTAGTCAAAGCTAAGTTCTTCATAGGTTTTTTTGGGTTAATGCCGGGATCCTCAATTCATTTCTATTGATCCATAAGTCTGTTTTATGCCAGTACCAGGCTGTTTCTATTACTGTAGCTCTATAGTATAACTTGAAATCATGGGATGGTGATGCCTCCTGAGGTTCTTTTGTTGAGAAAAATTGTTTTGGCAATCCTGGCTTTCCTGTTATTCAAAATGAATCTGAGTACTGTTCTTTTAAGGTCAGTAAAGTATTGTATTGGGATTTTGATGGGCCGTGCTTTGAATCTGTAGATTGCTTTTAGTAGAATTTCCATTTTTACTATGTTGATCCTACCTATCTAGGAACATGGGAGATCTTTCTGATATCCTCTTCAATTTCATTCTTTAGTGATTTAAAATTTTTGTCTAATAGATCTGTTGCTTCTTTGGTTATAGTTACTCCAATGTATTTAGTATTATTTGCAGCTATTATAAAAGGTGATGTTTCCCTTATTTCTTTTCAGCTCTTCTATCTTTAGTGTATAGGAGGGCTACTGATTTCTTTGAGGTAATCTTGTATTCTGCTACCTTGCTGAAGGTGTTTATCAGCCGTAGCAGTTCCCTGGTAGAATTTTGTCGGTCACTTATGTATACAATTATATCATCTGCAAATAGAGATAGTTTCACTTCTTCTTTTCCAGTTTGTATCTCCTTAATCTCCTTTCATTCTCTTCTCGATTTAGCTAAAACTGTGAGAATTATATTGAATAGATAAGGGGAGAGAGGACATCTTTGACTAGTTCTGATGCTAGAGGAATTTCTTTTAGTTTTATTCTCCATTAGGTTTGATGCTGGCTGTTAGCTTCTTTTAAATCGCCTTTATTATATTTAGATATTTTCCCTGTGTTCCTGATCTCTGTAGAAATTTTATCATAATGGAGTGTTGGATTTTGTCAAAGGCTTTTTCAGTGTCTAAAGATATGATCATGGTTTTTTTTCCTTCAGTTTGTTTTTATGATGGTTGACATTTATGGTTTTTCATATGTTGTACCATTCCTGTAGTTCTGGGAAGAAGCCTACTTGATCATGGTGGATGATATTTTAATATATTGTTATATAAGGTTTGTCAAAATTTTGTTGAGAATTTAGCATCAATATTCAAGAGGGAAATTGGTCTCTAATGTAAAGTAAAATAATATCCATCTTGGTCCCTTTTAATTGATTTTAGTTTAAAGTTTACTTGGTTAGATATTAGGATGGCAACCCCAGCTTGTATCTTAGGGCCATTTGATTGGAAATTTATTCCCAACCCTTTACTCTGAGTCTGTGTCTGTATTCATGTTTGGGTGCATTTCTTGTATGCGGCAGAAGGATTGCCTCTGTTTTTGGATCCATCCTGTTAGTGTGAACCTTTTTATAGGTGAGTTGAGTCTATTGATATTAAAGGATATTAGTGACCACTGATTGATGTTTCCTGTTATTTTTGGTGGTAGCTTGTATGTATTTTCTTTCTCTGGGCTTTTCTTCTGTGGGATTATTGATTGTTTGTGGTTTTATGCATGTATCTGGAATCCTTAAATTGGAGTTTTCCCCTCTAATGATTTCTAGAGGGCCAGATTGGTTGATAGGTATTGTTTCAGTCTGACTCTGACATGAAATATCTTGTTTACTCCATCTATGGTGATTGATAATTTTGCTGGTTATAGTATACTAGGTTGGCTGCCATGCCCTTTTAGTGACTTTATAGCTTCTGACCAACCCTTCTAGCTTTCATTGTTTCCATTAAATTGTCAGGAATTATTCTAATGGGTCTGCTTTTATAGTTAAGTTGACCGTTTCTTTTGTAACTCTTAAATTTTTTCTTTGTTCTGTATGTTTTGTAGCTTAATTATTATGTGGTGAGCAGACTTTCTTGGTGGGTCATACCTATTTGGTGTTTTGTAAGCTTCTTGTATCTTTATAGGAATTTCCTTCTTTAAGTTAAGAAAATTTTCTTCTATGATTCTATTGAATACATTATCCTTGCTTTGAACTGGTATTCTTCTGTTTCTTCTATTCCTATTATTCTCAGGTTAGTTGTCTTCATGTTGTCCAGATTTCTTGAACATTTTGTGTAATGGCTTTTTTGGTTTTAATACTTTCTTTGTCTGATGTATCTATTTCTGCTATTGAGTCTTCCACTACAGAGATTCTTTATCCATGTCTTAGATTCTGTTGGTTATGCTTGTATCTGTAGTTCCAGCTCTTTCCTTCACATTTTCTATCTCCACCTTTGCCTCATTTTGTGCCTTTTTCATTGATTCTATTTCAGTTTTTAGTTCCTGGAATGTTTCTTTCATTGTGTGGTTTACCTTTTCTTGGTTTTCTTTTAAGAATTTGCTAATCTCTTCTAAATTTTTGTTTGTATTTTCTTCTATTTCTTTAAGGGAATTTTTTATATTTTCTTTGAAGGCTTCAATAATCTTCATATAGGTGATTTTGCTGTCATTTCCTTTTGTATCCTCTTCATTGCTCTGTTCAGGTCCTGCAGTTATAGAACCACCAGTTTCTTCTAGTGTTGCCTTGTTGTTCTTTATATTGTTACATGTATTTTTCACTGGCCTCTGCCCATGGCTTCAGTGGTTCACCATTAGGCAGCTCCTCATCAGTTGTGGCAAGAGGGCTTGTGTGTCTCCTCTCTCCTCTGAGCAAGGGGTCTGCTCATTCTCTGACTCTGTTTTGGACAGGGGTCTGAATTTAAAACCCTCAGTCCTTCTTTGATAATGCAGTTCACCTTGGAGGCAGGGCTCAGCCATGCAAGGTCCCCTCTTTTAGATGTGGCTAGAGGAGCCCCTCACAGCCAAATCCTACCTCCTGTTTGCAATGGAGAGTCTGAGATCAGACCCTAGGGATTGACCCCGGTCCTGGAGAGGGACTCTCCAGAAGGGTGGTCCAGGTGATGGAATCTTCATCTCTGGACAGAGGGTCTGAATTTCAAAACCCTCAGTCCTTCTCTGATGATGCAGTTCCAGGGATTTTTTAAAGGTGTTTGTAGAAGGACTTGAGGCAATATAAATTGTACATGTGATCTAAATTGAATCTTAAGGAAGATTGTCCAGAATTGGCATTACTACTTTTCTAAAGTCAGAGGCTATGAAAAAAGTTATCTAACAATAAATTTTCTCTTAAATTTCTGGAGAAAAAAATACAAAATGTTAAGTGGTTATGGAAGGAAAAAACAGAAAAAATAGATTTAGGGAGCAAACTAAACAAATATAAACATTCTTAGAACTCATAACATTTGAATTTAGGTAAATGAATGAGTTAAGAGGTTTTCCCAGGGATACAGATCAATAAGGATCATTCTGAGCATCAAATTTTCACTTTTGGAATAGCTGTCATGTAATATATATTAAAGCCTTTCTCAACCCTAGAAAGTTTCTTAATCACTTTGAATCTTTAAAAAATGTACACATTGAAAGTATGAGTTTACTATAATAATTTAAAGCTTCAGGTAGAAGTGTATGAACATTTGAATTTGTGCTGGTGAATCATTTTTAAATGAAACAGACTCAGTTGCCAAAGTCAAGGCCAATTAAGACAGATTTATCCGTACAAGCTTTCAGGAAGTACCTTACATGTGATATCCTTGACACAGCACAGAGTTGCTTACTGCTCTCCTTGCTCCCATAGGCAGTTTTATTTTAAGCTTGAACATTTGAAAATATCACACTGGCATCTGTTTTATTGCAGTGATGTGTCTGTACAATTGGATAGACTGACTGAAGCTTGGTATTTCTCCTGCAGGCTTTTAGAATTATAATTATCTACACTGACATGAAAGGAAACCTTTTACTGCTGATATGAACTACTCTGATTAATTAGTAATTGAACCTGACAATCAAACTCGATGAAGCAGCTTCAGAAACAACGTGCTTTCTCCATCCTTCATAGCTTATTAGTCTGTCTGCCTACACAGAGAAACAAGCTAATGTGTATTATAGATTACCTGTTAGAGAAGAAGGTATTTAAAGGTCAAATTGCACAAAATAGTTTATAATATGTTAAGAGAGTGACAGGTTTTGCACTGCAGTATCTAAAAACTGTATTCTAAGTATTATTAGTTTCAGTTCTATTGCTAAAATTGAATTGGAATAAACTTGAATCTGAAGACAGCTTCTAGCTTAAATATAATGCTAAGCAAAGATCTCAGCATTTTTAGTATTTATATTTATCTTGATACCACACCAATGTAAGGGAACACTGAACGAAAAAAATGATGGTGTATAGAATTAAAGATGCTCTGTTGAGTCAAGATTAATTATAAACCATTCCATTGTATTCAAAACTTCAAAACAGAAATGTATTGACCTCTATCAGATTTGTCATTTGTGTATCATCTTTGCAATAGAATATGAGAATGTATTTAGGACTTCAAGATGGTTCTATTTTTTTTTGTTGTTTTAAAAAAGTGATCCCTTGATGTGAACTGTGATGTGTTGTGTGACTATGCTTTTGTACACTGTAAATATTTGTCACTATTAATTTTGATTTAATAAATCACTGATTGTCCAGAAGCTAGGGATAGAGGATGTATAGTTGGGGCAACAAGACAAGGAGATTCTGGGAAACAGACAAGCAGAACACATATGCCAGAAGATGCAGGGAAAGGCAGGTAAGAATGCTGCTTGGAGAAAAAGTACTAAGCTACATGACTAAACATGGAGTAGAATCATGGGATAGTTTAAGAGTAAAGTTAGCAAGTAATAAGCATGAGCCATAGGCCAAATGGCTTATAATTAATATAAGCTTTTATTTGTTTATTTGTTACTGAAAGGCTATAAGGCTGACTGGGTGGACAGAGAAACTTCAGACTACAGTGAAGTTGTAAAATATAGTCAGGTCATATCTTGGCATGGAGGTTTATAGAAGCAGTGTTGAGTATGTTTGTATATATGCTTACATTTGTCTAACTTAGTTTTTCACATTGCATTTGAGAAGACTTTAGGTTCTGTCTTTATGGTAACTCTTCATAGTCTCTTTAAAAACTGGTTTTCTCAGTTGAGACACAGATCGAATGTTGAGACACAGATCAAATGCCAACTGAACTGTGGGACTCTAAAAATAAATTTCAAGAAAGAGCAGAAGAGATTCATTTTCTCCTCATGTGTTAATCACTGCTTATACAGAGTTGACACATTATATTTTTTCCTTTTATTATGTCTCCACTATATAACTTAACTGTATTGACAATATTTGTGTATCTGCTCTATCTCATCATGCTTTATCCCATTTACAGAAGAGAGATTAAAAGACATTTAGAAAAACTCTGCTCTTATCAAAAGTTCCAGCTACATCTGGTTGCTGCTGTTGCTTTTGATCTGCCTGCAACTCCAGCTAACCAAGGAACAAGTTTTAAGGAAGTCAGTGGTTCTGGGACTTTTTCTTCAACAATAAGTGTAAAGCATAAGACAACTTGAAGGGTATACATTGCTATTTGTTGTATTATGCTCCCCTCTTTATACTGACACCTAAGACAAGAGCAACAGCTCAAAATGTTTCCCTTTACTTTTATTTCTTGCAGATTGTTGCCTTCCAAAATGTATTTTAGGAAAGCCAACAACTGTTCCTGGGGAAATTAAAACCTTGCTTTTGACTAATAGCACAAATTTTGTACTTGTGGAGAAGCACAAACTCTGTTATGTGTACAATGAAACCACCCAGTAGGCAGGACACGCTTCAGTAAAGAAGAATCAGCTTCATTTGGCAAAAACTCCCAGGTAAAAAACTAGAAAAAATAGAGAAAAAAAATCAGATATTGTGTGACTGGGAATTACTGGAATAAAAATATTGGAGGTATGTGAACTAGAAGAGGAGCATCCTACATGATTAGTTTAAACAAGCACATTCTGCTTTCTACAGTGGATTTTATAGAAGAGGAGAAAAAAACAGAAAGGTGGCAATCAATGACTTAGTTTTGGTCATCCTGATGTTACTGAGAAGGTTATGATCTAGGTTCTGTAAACTGAGGTTATAGGTTTAACTTTTACTATCATCTGTGATCCATTCTTTTCATTTGTATATTCAGGGTTTAGGGCTTTGAACAAACATAAGTTTGCATCTTTACTCTCTTGGAAATGCATAATCCTGTCTTAAGTATTTTTATTAGGACTTTAGTTTTATCCCCTAGAAAATCAAAACTTTAATATTTATTTGAGTCTTAGTAAGAACAAAGTAAAGTTTAAAGTGACTATCATATGCATTTACACATCACAATCAGTAAAGCATTTGAAATTGTTGTGTGCTCTCTTGCTATCTTAGTTTTCAAAATTTATTTTTATTGGTATCAATAAGAAGAGTTTCCTTTTGTAGTTGCCATGGATAAATGAAGGAGGTTGATGTTGGTGAAGTACTGAAGACATTTACAGATGTTGCTGAAGTAGCATTAATACACTTCTCTTCACATCTTTTACATTTTTTTCCCTGAATCACTCAAAGGATTGAGTGTCTATGCTTTCTAGTTCTGTCTTTATTTGTTTTCTAGAGTTCTTCACTACATTTAGCTAATGTTATCAAACACGTTACATAAAAATGATAATTTTTAAACTTCTTTTATTTTACAGATACAGCTATAACTCACTCCACTCTGATTTACTAACTCCTGATAATGAAACTTACAAAAAATAAACAATGTTGAATTTTAGTAATATTGTTAAACATTCTTTTTACTACTAAATCACTCTGCTGGGGTTACATTAATTTCCACAATCAAATATTTTAAATTTAATTAAAATGAGACAGATGTTAAGTTTTAATAACTGATTACCTTTACTTTTCCCAAATACATTTCAGCATGTTCTTAACCTATTTCTATATTCTTTATTATACTGGCTAGTCTGTTGAATATAATTTTGCTAGAAGACATTTTCTTTCAGTGTTCTCTGTTCCCTATGAATTCATTCTAAACTTGTGGTTCCTAGGTTTGTGGCAGAGTAACTATCCTTGAGCAGATTATCATTGTATAAAATGGTCTCTGTACTATAGGTTGTTGTATCTATCTACTTCTGTGGTTCATTTACTTAAGTTATACTGTTCTCTAACTTATTAAAAATTTTAAAGACATATCAACTTACTTAAATGCCTTATATTTAATACTTAAATTAACCACAATATATTTTGCTTTGACTTTTATTAGTGCTGTGATAATACTGAATATATTTTGTAGTTTTTCAGCTAAGAAGATTAAAAACATTTCCCAGCCTAGTTCTAGTTGTTTAACAGAGCATTACTGCAGAGTGACTGTAAACATTTGAGAATAAAGAACTGTGAATCACCTTCAAGAGGGAAGTGGGGAGAGGCGGGTTAGAGACACTTAGCGATTGTAACAGTATCTGCTTTAGCAACCAATCTAAGTGTCTTCTCTCCCAGTGAAGGACATAATAACTTTAAGAAACAACGCTTTGGAGAAAAGAATTTTTCAGCTTCCAAATCTCCAACAGAGATTTTGTAACCTGGGTTCCCCTCAGGTAGTGGAAATGAGTGTAAAGCGTGGGGCTGATGCAGGTGCATCTGAAAGAAGTCAGTATCAGAGAGTGGGGCAAACATGGTGCCCAGAGTGATGACAGGGCAGATCTGGGAGTAGACCCAGACTCACAAGTAGAACTAGTGCCTTCTCTTATGGCTGATGGGAATTAAACCTTGTCACAGAGGAGGAGTCTCAGCCAGACTGTGTGCCATCAGACGTCTTATAGCCTTACCAAAACGGAATATAATGGTGGTTGCCAAGATCAATATAATGATAGTTGCCAGAAGCAAGCTATACATGGTACACAAGATTGAGGTCTAAACATAATTGTTGTTTCAAACTTCTATATGCTTTTCTGACTTCTAGGGAACATAGAGAAACATGGGTGATCTGAATGCTTCACTGTCTGAGAAAGTGTCTCAGTTTCTCAGGAACTGAAAGGCACACAGTAACCCAGGAGTCATGGACTCTTACCTGAAGAAGCTAAGACATATACCTGTCAAAGCAGTTAGGCCAGGCCAAATTCATGATTCCCAGCAAGTGGCTACAGGATAAAGTGAAACTAAATTTAGACTATGGATCAGTTAATCAATAACTACTCTGTATTTTTTTTTTTTACTTTGCCACATTTATCAAATATTGGACATATTCTGTAAGAATTCATTTTGGTATCTATTCATATTCTATCAAACTTCCTACTTTAGAATTTACCATTTTAAGATCATTTTATAATATCTACATGCTATTTTGATGAAATCTTATTTGGAGTTTATAAATTAATTATCTTAACACAACTGTCATAATAGTAACATCCTTCTGACTAGTTTATATCAGGTTAGCAAAAAATTAAACCAATAAATAGCCTTTAAAATATAAACATGAAATATTGTACTGGACATGTGTATTTTCCCAGCATAAATATGTCTGTACTATATTTGTGACAATTACGCAAAACATTTTTCTTCTCTTTTTTAAACTATCTTTTTATTTGTTCCTTGTACCTTTCACAGGATGCATCTCAATCTCACTGATTTCCCATAACTGTGTATCCATTCTCTGCCCTTACAGCCACCCACCACCCTGTGTAAAATTTAAGAAAAAGGAAAAAGAAGGGGAGATATCTAGTTATGGAACCTGTAGCGTGACATAGTGAGTTATACAATAAATTAATTTATTGTAATCTAAATAAATTAAATCAAAAAATAAATTCTTTTTTTTCCATAAATCCTTACTTGCAAGTGTTTGTTGCAAAGTAATCAGTCTGGTTTGAGGCCTCTGGTTACACTGGATTCTGGACCTTCAGTGAAACTCCTCTTCATTATTCTGCTGTTGCCCTGTTTTGTGGAAATCTTTTAGCTTGGGTTTCCAGAACCAGTCCTTTCATGCGTTCTAGTAGATCACAGATGAAACAGATATTGGGGTGGGCCAACCCACAACCCTGGTTCTGGGTAATTGCAGGTTGGTTAGCCCACCAACTCTCCTTTGTCCTCAGTACCAGGGTGACCCCCTCTTGCATTTCCTTATTGAGTTCATCCCTTGTAGCAATGAGCAGGACAATGGCCAGTTCTCCTGCTCTCATGTCCTCAGGTAGATCTCCCACCTCTGCACCTTCAGGGACCAGCTCTTCAGTGTTTCCCAGGCATGTTGTAGGAGCCATTCTTTCAAGAATTACAGCAGAAGAGGAGCAGGGCTAGTTCTGTGGATCTTATAATTTTAGAGTCAATTCTCCTACCACCCAAGGCATTGATGGATGAAGGGCAGGCATCTCTCTCCCTCCCATGCTGGCATATGACAGGTGAGTAAAAGGGACAGCTTTTCTTCTATGTTCATAGTATCAGGGCTGGCTCTCCCATACCTTTGCCAATAGGGTTCGCTCTATGATACAGCCTGTGCCAGGTGCGTGATCTGCTATTCTAAGTGTTGAAGCTGGTGGTAGGCAGAGGCAGCTCTCCCAACCTTTTGACCTCAGGGCCAGCTCTTCCACTGGTCTTGGGCATTGTTAGTGGGTGGGTAGGCATGGGGAAAGTAGAACATCTCTCCCCAATAGGGATAGTTCTTCCAAGCTCACAACTTCGGGGTTGTGTTACCTATATCTCCAGCAACATGATTCACTCTATTAAATATTATTTTTTTTTATTTACTAGAATTTAGACATATGCATGCTTCCTGAAAAATGCAGTTACATGGTTTTCAGTCTCTGGAGTATACTAACTTCCTTTTATGACATAGTTTCTTACTTTCCAGAAAATTACTGAACTACCTTTTGAACTGAAAGTTTATCTATTATTGCCCTTATTGTTTGTTATTGTCTTAAGATTTTATTATTTGCTTAAAAATTTTCAAAAGAAAATAAATGCACATGTAGACAATACTGTTGAAATAGAATTGGAATTGGTAAGTACTTATTTGAAATTGTGTTTATATCTTATGATATAGTAATCAAAGTAATGAGATTCATGGACTACCTCTCTCTTTTGTATGCTACTAAAGGTAAAAGAGTTAACTACATAGCTCGTATAAGATTTTTATGATTAGTAATGGTAGTAGATAAAGTCAGAAGTACTTAAGAATTCAATAACATCCAACTCTAAACTTTTGTCATTTGTCCCATAGGAGCTTCGAGGTTTAGTAGAAGGTTCGACTTTGACTTAAGAATTTTACATGCTTTTCTTAACCACTGAGCTATGGGGAATGAAGTATCATAAAATTTGTGCTAATCCCAAATTTTTCTAAAGATGACTTTTCTCATCTGTTAATGTTTACACCCAAAACTAGGCAATATCTCTCATCACTGAAGAAGTTAGTTAAGTATAAAATATTTATTCAGAGACAACTGGAGACACTGAAGCCTCATGGTCCACAGCTGACTAAGAGGTGAGTGGTGTCCCAACAGGCCAAGTGGAGACCAAGATCTCTAAAGCCAGGCCTGAGGATACAACACTCAGAACACAAACCACACCCAGCTTCTCCCAAAACCAAAGAAAGCTGGAGGAGCCCCACCCAAGCCCAGTCCCAAGCAAAACACAGCTGGAGGGACATCCCACAGGCCAAACCTAACAGAAACTGCTAACTGCATCATCACACACTAACAACTGGAGACCCCGAAACTCCCTGGTCTATAGCCAATTAAAGCCAACAAAGAGCTGCCTAAGAACAACCCCTGCAACAACTGGAGACACACAGCTTTTTGAACTATAGCCAAATAAGGGCCTACTGAGAACAACTACTGGAGACACAAAGCCTACTGGTCACAACTAATTAAGAGCCTACTAAGATATGACTAAAAGTAAACCAAGAAGCAATGGGCAGGTGCCAGTGCAATGCCAGAATACATATAACAATATAAAGAACAAGACACCACCAGAAGAAGCTGGTGGTTTGCCAACATCAAGAACCTGAGCATAACAATGAAGATAATAGAAGCTTTAAAAGAGGATACAAAAACTCTCTTTAATAGAAGAAAATATTTTAAAAAAAGGAAAGAGATGAACAAATTGCTGAAAGAAAATAAAGAAAACAAAGAAAAAAACTTAACAGGTAAAAGAAACATTTCAGGATTTATAATTTGAAATAGAAGCAATAAAGAAGGTACAAACTGAGGCAAAGCTGGAAAAAGAAAACCTAACAAAACAAACCTGAAATACAGATACAAGCATAACCAACAGAATGCAAAAGATGGAAGAAAGAATTTTGGAAATAGATACATCAGTTAAGAAAACACTAAAACCAGAATAGTCCAAACTCAAAATGTCCAGAAAATCTGAGACAGCATGAAAAGACCAAACCTCAGAATAATTATAATCAAAGAATGAGGAAAAAAAATCCAGCTCAAATGCACAGAAAACAAATAAACCAAAAAAATAGAAGAAAACTTCCCCAACCTAAAGAAGGAAGTAGTTATAAATATACAAGAAGTTTACAGAACATCAAATAGACTAGACCCTCCAAAAAAAGTCTGCTCACCACAATAATTAAGCCACTAAATGTACAGAGCAAAAACAAAAATATTGCAAAGAGCTGCAAAGGCCAAGATACCTTTAAAGGCAGAATAAGACCAGACTATTCAATGGAAAGAATGAAAACAAGAATGTCCTAGTCAGATGTTATGTAGATACTAAAAGAGTATTGCTGCCAACCCAGGCTAGGATACCCAGAAAACTATCAATCATCATAGATGGAGTAAACAAGATATTTTATGACAAAACCAGATTTAACCAATAACTATCCACAAATTTAGCCCTAAAGAAAGCACTAGAGGAAAAACTCTAATCTAATTTAAGAAAACCAGATATAGTCATGAATCCATAAGCAATCAATAATTCCAAGAAGAAAATCCCAAAGAAGGAAAATATACACATAATACCAACAAAAATAACAGGAATCAACAATCATTGGTCATTAATATTCCTTAATGTCAATGGTTTGAATTCACCTTTAAAAAGACACACCCTAACACAATGGATACAAAAATAGAAGCTATCTACCCTCAGAGTAAAGGGTTGCGAAAAGACTTTCCAATCAAATGGTCCTATGAAACAAGTTGGTGTAGCCATCCTAATAGCTAACAAAATAGACTTTAAACTAAAATCAATAAAAAGAGACCAGGAAGGTCACTACTTATTCATCTCAGGAAAAAATCCACCAAGATGAAATCTCAATCCCGAATACTTATGACACCAACACAAGGGCAAATTCATATGTAAAAGAAAAACTACTGAAGTTTAAACTTCATATTAAACACCACACATAAATAGTGAGACTACAATACCCCACTTTTACCCTTGGATAAGTCAACCAGTCAGAAACTCACCAGAGAAATAAGAGATCTAACAGAAGTTATGACCCAAGTTGACTTAATAGCTATACACAGAACCTTCTACCTAAATACAAAGGAATATATATATATTTGCCAACACCCCATGGAACTTTCTCTAAAACTGACCACATACTCAGTCATAAAGCAAATATCAATAGATACAAAAAATGGGAATAACTTCTTGTATCACATCACATCACCATAATCTAATGTTAGAGTTCAACAACAACAATAACAGAAAGCCTGCAAATTCA
>PVIH01002614.1:75460-183754 GCA_004025045.1 Sigmodon hispidus
AAAAAAAAAAAAAAAAAAAAAAAAAAAAAAAAAAAAAAAAAAAAAAAAAAAAAAAAAAAAAAAAAAAAAAAAAAAAAAAAAAAAAAAAAAAAAAAAAAAAAAAAAAAAAAAAAAAAAAAAAAAAAAAAAAAAAAAAAAAAAAGACTTCCTAGAATTTAATTAAAATGCATTTACTGGACATAGTGAAAGCAGTGTTAAGAGGAAAACTCATAGCACTAGATACCTATATGAAAGTCCTAAAAAAAACCCTCACAAACGTGATCTAACAGCAAAGATGAAAGATTTAGAGCAATTAGAAGTAAACTCACCTAGGAGTAGAAGGCAAGAAATAATCAAATTTAGGGATGAAATTAATACAATAGAAACAAAGAGAACAATAATGAATCAAACAGTTGTTTTTTGAGAAAGTCAGCAAGATAAATAAACACTTATCCAAACTAACCAAAAGGCAATGACAGAGTATTCAAATTAACAAAAATCAGAAATGTAAAAAAGGACATAAAGGCAGATGCCCAGAAAATTATCAGATCATAATTTAAAAATCTATAGTTCACTAAAATGGAAAACCTAAAAGAAATGGACAGCTTTCTGAACAGGTTCCACATACCAAAATTAAATTAAGATCTAAACAGACCTATAACCTCAAAGGATATTGAAGCTGTTATTAAAAGTTTCGCAAATAAAAAAAAGCCTAGGACCAGATGGTTTCAGTGCAGAATTCTACCAGACATTCAAAAGTGACCTAATATCAGTATTTCTCAAACTGTTCCATACACTAGAAATTGAAAGAACATTGCCAAACTGTTTTCTTGAGTCCACAATTGCTTTAATACAAAACCACTCAAAGATGCAACAAAGAAAGAGAATTATAGACCAATCTTCCTCATTAACATTGATTCAAAAATACTCAATAAAATTCTGGCAAACTGAACCCAAAAACATATCAAAAAATCATCAAATACAATCAAGTATGCTTCAACCCAGAGATGCAGGAATGGTTCAACATAAACAAACTGTGAATGTTATCCACTATACAAACAAACTGAAAGAAAAAAAAATACAATCATCTCATGAGATGCTGAAAAAAGTCTTTGAGAAAATCCAACAATCCTTCATGATAAAAGTCCTGGAGAGATCAGGAGTACAGGTAAAAATACTTTAATATAATAAAGGAAATATAGAGAAAGCAAAACCCAACATCTATGTAAATGGAGTAAACCTTAAAACAGTCCCACTAAAATAAGGAACAAGACAAGGATGTCTTCTCGCTCCTAATTCAATATAATTCTCAAAGTTTTAGCTAAAACAATAAGAGAACAAAAAAAGTTTAAGTTGATACAAATTGGAAAGGAAGAAGTAAAACTATTTCTATTTGCAGAAGATATGATTGTACACATAAGTGACCCCCAAAATTCTACCAGGGAACACTTACAGCTGATAAACACTTTCAACAATGCAGCAGGCTACAAGATTAATTAATAAAATCAACAACCCTTCTATACACTAAGAATAAAAGGGCAGAAAAAAAGAAATAAAAGAATAACACCCTTTATAATAGCTGCAAATAACATTAAATATCTTGGCGTAACTCTAACCAAAGAAGTAGCAGACCTGTTTAACAAAATCTTTAAGTCACTAAAGAAAGAAAGTGAAGTGGATATCAGAAAATGGAAAGATTTGTGCTCCCAGATAGGTAGGATCAACAGGATAAAAATGGCAATTTTCCCAAAAGCAATCTACAGATCCAATGCAATCCTCATCAAAATACAAACAAATTTTTTTTGCTTTTGTTTTTTTAATTATGAATGAAGTCTCATTTTTTTTTACAAACATTGAGAGAACAATACTCAACTTCATATGAAATAACAAGAAATCCAGGACTGCCGAAACAATTGTTCTCAATAAAAGTACTTCAGGAGGAATTACCATCCCTGACATCAAGCTATACTATAGAACTACAGTAATAAAAACAGCCTGGTACTGGCATAAAAACAGACTTGAGGATCAATGGAGTCAAATCAAAGACCTCAAACTTATGTCACACACCTAAGAATACCTGATCTTTTAAAAAGATCCAAAAATATTCAATGGAAAAAAGACAACATTTTTTTTTTTTACATTTACAATTTCTAGTTTACTGTATTTGTCAGTCTAGAAGAAAATATTCTATTGTCTATTTTATCTTTGAAAGTCCAAGGTTTTATAACTAAACACTTTATCTCTGTGTGTGTGTGTGTGTGTCTGTATGTGTGTGTGTGTATTTGTATGTTTTAAATCACTTTATTCATCCATCATCCTTCAATGAAAAAAAAAGGTTTTTGCTTAAAATCCACTAATGAGTGAGTACATCCCATGCTTATCCTTCTGGGTTTGTGAGAACTTGCTCAGGAGCATATTCTCCAAATACATCCATTTGCCAGCAAATTTTAGCATATAATTTTTTTTGTACTACTGAGTAGTACTCCATTGTGTGGATTCTAACACCAGAGCCTGAAAAAGATAGTAGTTTTAACAAGTGGTGTTAGCATAACTGGATGACAGTATGCAGAAAAATGCAAATAGATCCAAACTTATTACCTTGCACAAAACTCAAATCCAAATGGAACAAAGACTTCATGATAAACCTAGCTACACTCAACCTGATAGAAAAGAAAGTAGGGAACACCCTTCAACACACCCTTACAAAAATATAAGACCAGTAGCACAGACATTAAGAACAACAATCAATAAGTGGGACCTCCTGAAACTGAGAAGCTTCTGTAAACGCAAGGACACAGTCAATAAGACAAAAGGACAGCCTACAGAATAGTAAAAGATTTTCACCAACTCTACCAGTGACAGAGGACTGATTCCAACATATATAGAGAACTCAAGAAACTTGAGCCAAAAAATCTAAACAACCCAATTAATGAATGGGGTTCAGAGCAATAAAGGGAATTCTCAACCAAAGAATTACAAATACCTGAAAAGCACTACTGCTCAACATCTTTAGCCCTCACAGAAATGCAAATAAAAACAACCTTGAGATACCACCTTATACCTGTCATCATGGCTAAGATAAAAAACTCAGAAAATAGCCTATGCTGGAGGGGATGTGGAGCAAGGGGGACACTCCTCCACTGTTGTTGGGAGAGTAAGCTTGTCCAGCCACTCTGGAATACAGTATGGTGGTACCTCAGAAAACTGGGAATCAATCTCCTCAAGGACTCAGTAATAACAATAATGGGCATATCCCAAAAGAATGCACATTTGTATTCCAAAGGCATTAGCTCAACTATTTTTATAGAAGCATTATTCATAACAGCAAGAACATGGAAACAACCTAGATGCTCTTCAACTGAAGAATGAATTAACAAACTGTAGTACATCTACATAATGGAGTACTACTCAGCAGTTTAAAAAAATGACATCCTAAATTTCACAGGAAAACGGATAGTTTTGGAGAATAGCTTCCTGAGTGACGTAACACAAGCCCAGAAATATAGGAATGGAATGTACTCACTCTTTACTGGATTTAGACAAATAAGCAATCAATACCCAATCTGCAAACCACAAACCCTGAACAGCTTGGGGGGCAAAAGAAATTTAAAAGAGACATCCAGAGATTCCTCTAGGAAGAAAAAAATAGAGAAGATCTCCTTAGAAAATTGGGAACATAACAGGTAGTGACCAAGGAGAGGTAGGAACAACAGAACATGAGAGAAGATGGTTAAGTGAAAGAAAAGAGAGAGAAAACAGAGATGGATATCATTCATGATAGAGGAAGCCAGTGGGAAAGAGACCAGGTGCTAGGGAAATCCCCAAAAGCTCACAGGATGTCTCTGGATAGGTCCCCAACCAATAATGGAGGGGTGCCTAAACAGGACTTCCCTTATAATCAAATGAATAGCCACCTCTAAGTGTTGTTACAAAACCTACTCCCAACAATGAATGGAGATGGAGGCAGAGATCCATGGCTGAGCACAGGGCTGAACTCGTAGTCCAGCTGAAAGCTGGGGAGGAGAGTCTTATGACCAATGGCATAGGGATTATGAGAAATTCCACAGAGATGAATGGCCAGAGCTCTAGGGATCTCATTGAATCAAGAACAGTCACTGGGAATCCATCGGGAAAAGGTACTATGCCCTTCAAGTGTAGGCAACAGTGCATTGGCATGGGCAGTATGTAGATCTGACGGTGGGATCAGAATGTTTTCCCGTGCATGTGTGGGCTGGCACCTTGGAGCCCATTCCCTCCAGAGGAGTGCTTAACCTAGACTTGATATTGGGATGAGGAAATCAGACTTGCCTTGAGTGGATGCACCATGCTAAACTGACCGACCTTTTTGCCCTTTTTGGCAGGGTATCTGGGGATAGGGATGGGGAGGCTGAAGGATGACTGGGAGAAATTGGGAGGAAGGAAGGGAGGGGGACCAGAAGTATACATGGGGAAAAATGACTTTTTATAAATAAATTAAAAAATAAAAATAATAAATGAAAAAAATAGTCATCAATATTTAAGACCATTTAGTAGTTTATTTTTAACATTGAGTGTAATATTTCTGTTTCTTAATTTTGCTTTGAGATTAAATTCATTTTTTTCTCTCTGATTTTCTTGAGACAGCGTTGTGTTTTATATTCCATACTGGCCAGAAATTCAGTATGAAGACCATGTTGCCCTCATACTTGCAGTGATAAATGTTGTGAATTCAGACATGAGTCACTGCACCCACCTACTTGATTTTTATTTGAACTTTATTTGATGTATTTGCTTCAAGGCCTTATCTAATTCTGAAATGTTTTGTATTTCTGAATGTTATTCTATCCCATTACAATACTGTTGAAAATACATTTACCTTATAAATGTACATGTATCTTTCATTATAAAGTTGCTGTTTTATTCTTTGAAAGTCTCAAATATCAATATATTGCCTTTTAGTTCTATTCAGTCCTTTTAGGCACCTTCCTCTCTTGCTGAAACACTTCTCAACAAGTTCTCTCCTACTTCTATAGTGTATGTGTGTCTCTCTGTGTGTGAGTGACTCTCTCTCTCTCTCTGTGTGTGTGTGTGTGTGTGTGTGTGTGTGTGTGTGTGTGTGTGTGTATTTTAACTAAAGTTGCCTTTGTTAGGATGGGTGGAAAATTACAAAGTGGATCATGGACACCTTACCAGTTCCAGCAGCCATCAATAACTGCATATAACTCCTCAGGAATTTATTGGGCCTCAGGGACACCTTTTCAATCCAAGATGTGTTGGCAGACCCAGCTTTGCTCAGGTCTTGAGCACTTACTTACAACCCACATTGAGTTCATAAGTGCAATAGCATTGTAATATCCAGAGGATAGCATTTTCCAGCAATTCTCCCCTTACTCTAGGTTTCATATTCTCATGGCTTCCTTTTATATAATACTGTTTTAGTCTTAAAAAATGTGATAGAGTTTTCTAAAGCAAAATTGTGCGTTCAACAAGCACTATTAATCAGTTATGAATATCTGTACTAACCATGAACTAGTTGCAAAAGCAAGCTTCTTTGACCAAGTGTGAAAGCAGCACTAATCTGTGGTTATTAGCATAAATATCAAGAAAGCAGTTTCACAATATTTCTATTTAGTAAAACAATAGTAGTCAGTTCCCCACTGGGGATGCTGATTTCTCCATTAACAGGCTTTTGGTCAAATTTCTAGCATCAGGTATGGATTCCTTCTTGCAAAGCAAGCCTCAAATCTAATCAGAAAGCAGTTGGTTACACCACTATCAGTCTCATCGCTATTGCACTAATGGCTACATCATAATTGATGAGTTGTATTGTAGCTCTTGTAGTCAACTGGGTAATCCTGTTAATGTCCCCACATCCGCCTTCCTAGTACCAGTGGACATGATTAAAGATAGGAGCAGAGCAGGTTAGGAGCTTTCAGTTTATCTCTAGCTTGATTCCTCTGTTTTATTAACAAAGCATGCACAATCTTCAACAGTAGAGTTTTACTATGTAAGTTCCAGTTTTTAACTAAGAACAAAAGCAATGACCTGTTGTTCCACTCTCACTTAGAACTAACGTCTGTTCATTCATTTGCCTCTCAAAATATTTTATATGCATTTATATTTAGAACTCATAAAATCTGAAATAACAGGTTACTTATATTTTATAAGATATTTTGTAATTACTACCAACTATTACAACCCAATTCTTTATAATCATTTTCATCACCTATAATTCTTTGTAATGACAGAGTCCCCAAATCTTGTAACAATTTATGTGCCAATTAAGATAGGCTTTGTGTTTTCTCCTAGTCTGACTTATAGTACTCAAATCTTGGTGATTAGAAACTATAAAGTTTATTTCCTACAGGGCTTGAGCTAAAAAGAGTTATTGACAAAGTTCAAAATGTGGTAGGGTATGGTTTTCTTAGCATTGGTGCTATTAGGTAAAAAGTCTCGCTTCTCCTCAATGATGTTTGAGGAAGGTAAGCCACATTACTATATCTTTATTGAAAAGGAAAGAAGTATATTCCTTTCATATGACCAGAAAGGGAAATATTGGAATACCCAATGAACAGTTTCATATTACTATTATTTCATGTAATCATAAAAACAATTAACTATCAGGTAAGAAATGCCTTGGCAAAACCACCCCATTTTCTTTCATCCTGTATCATCCTGAAAGAGATAATTAATTGGAGAAAGAGATTTTTTAACAATACAATACAAATGAGAAATAAATTTTGAAGCAGTTGCATTTTGTTTCTTTTTCTTTTACTCGAAGGATTCTGGAAAATTATTTGACCATCCCTGATATGCTGGAACAAGCCTTGGCAACTTCTGGAAAGATTTTGCATCTTTTAGGTTGTACGGCCTGTGTCTTTGTACTCATCTCTATCTTAAAATCAGCCATAGGAAACATGTTAATGGGTATAATGGTTGTATTCCAATAAAACTTTATTTACAAAACCACATGGATCTTACCGTAGTAAGACTTTTGGACTCATAGGCACTTAGTCCCAAAGAATCAAACAAAATTTTATATTAATTACTGTATGTTGTCCTATATTTCTATCTATTCTTAGCTCAAGTGCACCATTTTCATTGTGCTTCCTCTGAATCTTGCTGTCTTTCTGCTCTTTCAGCATTTTATTAAATCAATATTCATTTTTTCTTTGTATTTCTTTTTTCTTTCTTTTTATAAAGTCTCATTTTTTTATCCATGTATCCCCTTATTCAAACTCCCTTCCCCTTCCCTCCCCTCCCAGTCACTCTCTCTTTTCCCCATCTCCTTACTTCAACCCCAGCAAGGGCTGGAGGTCCCAAGGTCCCATAGTTCAGCATCTGCTCCAGGCAGATCTGCTTTCCTCATTCCAACATCAAGACTGGGTCAGGTGTTCCTCTGGATGGAATGGGCTCCAAGGTGCCAGTCCAAGGTGCTTCAGATCCCATGCTATTCAGTGATTGTGGTTTGCAGCTTGGGAATGCTTTGCTTTTTGCTTTTTTGTTTAGAGTCCACAAATGAGTGAGTACATCACCTGCTTATCTTTCTGGGTTTGTAATACCTCGCTCAAAGGGATAATCTCCGAATCCACCCATTTGCCTGCAAATTTTAGGATATCATTTTTTTTTCTTACTGCTGAGTAATAAGTACTCCATTGTGTAGATACACCACAGGTTGTTAATCCATTCTTCAGTTGAGGGGCATCTAGGTTGTTTCCAGGTTCTTGCTATTACAAATAATGCTGCTATGAACACAGTTGAGCTAATTAATGCCTTTGGAGTGTGAATGTGCATCTTCAGTATATATACCCAGCAGTGGTATTGCTGGATTCTTAGGGAGATTGATTCCCACTTTTCTAATAAACAGCCATACTGCATTCCAGAGTGGTTGAACAAGGTTACACTCCCACCAACAATGGACGAGTGTTCCCCTTGCTCCACAACCTCTCGAGCATAAGCTGTCATTTGTGTTTTTAATCTTAGCCATTCTGACAGGTGTAAGGTGGTATCTCAACATTGTTTTAATTTGCATTTCTCTGATGACTAAAGATGTTGAACACTAAATCAATATTTATAATGACAAATAATAACAGTGTATAAAACTATAATTTTACAGCATCTACCTGATACAGTTTGTGGACTCTGTGTGCTGGTTAGTTTTGGCAACTTGAGACACCTGTGGTCACATGGGATAAAGTATTCTCAATTGAGTAATTGCCTCTGTCAGACTGACCTGTGGTCTTGTCTGTCAGACATTTTCTTAATAATGACTGATGTGCCCATTGTGGGAAATGTCATCACTTAGCATGAAGTCTTGGGCTGTAAAACAAAGAAACAAACAAGTTGAGTGAAACAGGGGAATCAAGCACTAAGCAGTACTTGTCAGTGGTCTCTGCTTCACTTTCTGCTTACAGCTTCCTGCCTGATCTTCTCAGTGACAGACATGAAGTGAAAGATAATAAAACCCTTCTTTCACAAACCACTTTTATTTCAGTGTTTTACCACAGCAACAGAGAAACAAAGTAGGTAACTCTATTATAGAGAGTGTATTTAGGTATATAGTCATACTCAAAACATGTGTCCTATTGGCCAAATACAAGAAGGCACAGTCTATGACTATGAATGTGAACAAAATTAAAACTAAAACCATCAATAGACTAGAAAAATATGTATAACTATACAGATAAAAATGTGCAACTTGGGGTTAGTTAATACAATATATGTGTATACCTATGTGTGTGAATATAAATATATATCTATCATTTTCTGCTTTCACTTAAGACAATGTATAACTGAGACTCTTCAAACTGAGTGATTTCTATGCTGAAGTAATATGCTTTTAAGATTCTATATTCTGAAACAAATAATATTCAGAGAAGCACATTTTATGCATGTAATTTAAAAAGAAGGCAAAAAGACAATTTTTGTAGATTTCTTAATGAATATGTGAAAGCAATTTTGTCTTCACACAATTATTTTCTCCAGGAAATGATAGGTTCCTAAGTGAAAAAAAAATAATTTTTTTTTTTTTTTTTTGTTGAAAGAGATTTACTTCATTGTGAAAACCAAAAGTATTGTATGGCATATATATAAAAGCAAAAATACTTCTGGTCTTTTATACAGAAATCAAGTGACTTTGAAACCATGGGAAGAAGATGTAATTAAAACACTTCAGCATTTTGGTGGGGGATTAATTCATTTCTCTCTGTGTCATCAGAAACATTTGGTTTCTTGAATAATTTGTGACAAAGAATGCCAAAATGATCAAATTAGTCAGTTTTTCATTGACTTATAGTACTTTAATTATGTACTTCCTTTTGACAGAATTTTGATTTGGGGATAGTATAGTGATAAAGAGTGATAAGAAGTAAATTCTGCTTTGATAATTTATTTGAATCATTTAAAATGAAAACTAACATAAATTAAAATGATCTAGGTTGGGAAAATCATAATGTGAAATAAAAAAATAGTAAATAACTGCTTCACATTTTGTGTTTTCTGATATTGAAAGACACAGATATTATTACCAAGTGATTCTCACTATAGAAAATCTTGTTTTGTGCAAGACACAGAGATGAATATTTATAGTAACTTTGCTCATATTAGCCAAAGACAAATAAGAAAATGCTATATGGAGAATCAATAATCAAATACCATGTTTACAAAAGCAAATCACTTATTTTTATAAATATGAAAACATGAAACTCCTTTCATTAATGTAAATTAAAATAAAATCATACTATTAAGAAATAAAATGTATCCCAGAATACTAAAATATTAAATATGTCTTAATTAACTCATACTTTTATGAACAGAAAATTTGGTCTTATTAAGGAGTGGATATATACATAAATACACACATATTTATATATATATTAAAGTAAAAATTGATTGACATTTAATTTAGAAAACTAGTTAACACAAACAGTAGGGAAAGTAAAGAGATGAATTTGGAAATGATAAGATATGAATATCTAAGGTTTGAAATTTCCTGTCATTTTTATTATAAAAAACTGTTATATATTTATTATGCTATAGTGAAGACTTAATAGATAAAGTATTCAGATATAATATGTATTATGATTATAGCTTTTCTCCCTTTCTATGTGGTGATATTTTGTTAATGCTCTGACAAATGAAGCTTACCTGAAGGTTAGAGGACAGACCTATTCACTAGTTAATCACGGAGGCCAGGCTGTGGGCACACAACTTTAATCTCAGCACTTGGGAGGATCAAACAGAAAGTGATATGAATAGGAAGAGAGAGGAAATAATAAGGTGGGCTCCCCCTTTTTAGCAGATGAGTTGGTAGAGTTAATAGATGGAATGTGGCTTGTTCTTTGTCTCTCTGATCTTGTAGCATTTGTTTAATATCTGACTTCCAGTTTCTATTATTAAGACCAATTAGAATTCAAGCTACAGTCTTCCTTTTCCTAAGTCCCCTTTGACCTTTTTCTACTTGGCTCTTTTTTGTCCCATTTAATTTCTCCTTTCACACATACAGATTGTTGGGGTGAAGCCTGCTTTGGTGTTAGGAGTCCGGCTTTTCTCTATGCTCAGAGTCCTGTTTTTTTCCCTTAGGGGAGGGACAAAAGATGGTGTTAAGGAACAACACAGCCTCCAGAGACAAGTTGAAAAAAATCAAGTCCACTTTTATTACGAAGGAAAAGACCTTAAATACTTTTTGCCTAGATCCCCCCACCCCAAGCCAGGGGAAAGTGCTTTGATTTGTTGGTATCTGCAGCTTCATGAAGTAGTCTCTTGCTGGTCTAGGAATGTATCAAGATTTCACCCCCATCAAGACCCTCAGACTCAGAACCCAGGTTGGCTTATGCAGAAGTGCTTAGGAGCACATGTTCTAAGGCACTAGTTATCACCAATTTGCATTGGCTGAGGCCAGGCTGGTCTCTAAGCCCCTTAAAAGCCCATATATTCTACAACAACTCTTTTTATGTATCTATATATGATCTGAAAGACATAAGTGGGAAAAATGTAATGTTTACTTTTATAAATTGAACTCATTTTGTTTAATATTACTATATCTAGTTGTGTCCTTCATATGTCCAGGAAATGGCATCATTATATTCTTCCTTATGGCCAAATAAAATTCCATTATGCATTCCACTGTATTATATTTTTATGCTTTCATCTATTGATGGACACTAAAGATGAATTCATAATTTGGGTTGTGAAGATCATACTGCAATAAAGACACATGTGAAAGTGTGCCAGATAATTTTATATCAAATTGAATACAAACTAGAATCCTTTGGAGGGAATGAACCTTAGATGAGTAAAAAGAAATTCCTTCTATGATATGCCTGTTAGCAAACCTATGGTGCATTTTTAAGATAAGGATGCTGAACTGGTAGGGCTTAGCTCACTGTGGAAAATGTGACTCCTTGGCTGGTAGTCCTAGGTGCTCTAAGATAGGAGACTGAGAGAGCTAGGTGTGAGCAATTCAGTAAACAGCATGCTCCATGGCTTCTACTTCAGTGCCTATGTCCAGGTTCTGTCTTGATTTTCCCTCAGCAATGGAGTATGACATGAGAGTTGTAAGGTGTCTATCACAGAAATAGAACATTTAAATTAGCAAGTATCTCAGCAATATGTTTACTCAAAAATCTTGGCTTATACCTAGGGTAGGATTATTTGAGTTACTGTTCTTCCTTGATACTGAACCTCAGACACTGGGCCAGTTTACATTTTCCTCCACAATGTGTGAGTGATCCCCTTTCCAATGCCCTTACCAGCTAACTTCTGCTGAGGTTTGCTTCCTTCCTAGAACACTTCTGATGGAGAAGATATAATATTAGAATATAATGTTAATTTGCTTCTCACTGAGACTAAAGATATAGAAATCTTTAACCATATGTTTAATGCCCTCTTAGTTTTGGATTTATAGATTCATAGTTTTGGACATGCTATGTAATTAGTTCATTTACTGAGGATTGTTCATGTTTTGGGCATTTAGATTTTAAAGTCTTTATGAATTCTGAAGAGATAAGATATCTGGTTAGCAAGGGTTTTCTCTATAATGCAGGTTATATCTTCAGTTGTTGGCCCTGCTTTGGATATATTTATGTATTATGTTAGTAATCAATTATCAACTAATTAATTTTCAGTCTATTGTGAATAGGATTATTTTTTTGGATTTCTATCTCAGTGTCATTGTTGTTAGAATTCAGGAACATTTCTAAATTCCTCGTGTTGATTTTATATCTTATGATTTTGCTGAGAGTTTAACTCATGCATAAATTAAATTACTTTTGAATGGTCATCATTTTACTTCTTTATGCGTTTATTCATCCCCTTTAGTTTGGGCAAAAGGTGTTTTAAAATATTCAGTAATATTACACAGATTAGCATTTTCAGTCTCATCAATATTTTATATTAGAAACAAGGTAAGTTCTGACCCTCTGAAATAATATATTAACCATATTTATTCTGAGAGAACTGAATTTGAAGGAAAGAGATATTTTAGCCATTTTTAGTCAGCTGTGCCCCTCACATGCAAACATACACAAACAGAATAAATATACTTTATTCTTTTGACATAAATGTGATTTTCAGCAGTTTAATGATAAATAACATAAGGAATTAACCAACTCAATTGATAAAATCCTGTTCTCCCTGTCAAAGCCATTTGTTTCTCCCTGTGAGCTCACAAGGTAAACACAGTAAATCTTGTATTATAAAAGCAGCACAGCAGGCATGACATGAGCAAACCTTGTGGGATCTACCTTAAAAATCATGTGCTAGGCTTGAAGAATGTATGGCTTGACTTGAGAATAAAACAGAAATGTCAGGAAAAAACAGTATCACATATCTCAAGAGGTAAAACATCACCTGAGAAACATAATGATAAAAAAAACAAAACATATGACTGAACTTATGTATCTTCTATACTCTAGGAAATATGCCAGTTTTAGTGCAAAGGTATGCAAAAAAAAGATGTGATACTTTTCAGAAAAAAATACTTGAAACAGGTAGTTATTTTTTACCCCTCAACTCTATCCTAAAGAAATGACAAATACAAATAAATAAGCCAAAGACTATTTTAGCACTAGTAGCAAAAGTTCTTTCAGGGAAAAACAGCTTTCTCAAACAGGGTGAGAGTATAGAGTGTTGTAGTGTTCGTGAACAAGATTATTGTGATGGTAGCAAGAGAATAAATTGCAGAAATACTCCTTAAATTTTTTTCTCCTAGTGTTGGGGAAGGGGCACGTTTTTCTTTCTGCTTACAGAAGGATTCTTACACCCTGCTATTTTCTCTTGTAATCTTGCTACAGTATAAAGTTAAAATAAACAATTAGAAATAGATGTCTCCATCCTGTGACAGACCTCTCGCGCTAATATAGTTGAGTTTAAAAAACTACCTCTTCACTCTGTACCAATCAGACAAAGAGGTGAGTGAAACTCCACCCAGATAAGGCAGAGATCCTGGTGTCTGCTACCCTGGCCCTAGGACACAGCCTCTGGTAAACCACCCCAATTCATCTATAGCCTACATTCCAACCAGCAGAGAAAACTCCTTATAGGCCAGAAGCCCCAGTGAAATCCAGTTTGCTGGAGACCCCCAGCTATAAAAACCTGCCCCATCTCTCAACACATCACATCACTCAGCAACCTCAGCAGCAAACATAAAACCAAAGATACTCTGCACCCATCAAACTAAGAAACTAAGAGACCATTTATACCCATTGGACCAAGAAATCCTCAGTTTTTATTAGATCAAGAGCAGCTATTGAGACCCTCAGCTCCTCAGCACCTACCAGATCAAAAGCAGCCACCTCAGACCCACTGTAAATCAGTACCTACTGATTTAAGAGGGGTCACTATGATAAAGAATACACTAATTCAAAGAGAACCAAAAACTCAGATTGGACCAAGAAAGACTTCCTGAGACACAGATACACTGAGAACAGATTGCACCAAAATCAGCTTTCTGAGATTCAGACAAAATCCTGCAGTGTATTGAAGAAACAGTGGGCAGACAGCATTGCAAGAATACAACCTAAAGAAGAACATGTCAGCACCAGAATTTGGTGGTTCTACAATAATAAGACCAGAATATGGCAAAGCAGAAGAAGCAGAGAAAATGACCATGAAAACAAATTTGTGAAGATAATAGAAGCCTTAAAAGAGGATATAAAATATTCCCTTAAAAAGATGAAAGAAAAGACAAACAAAAAGTTGGAAGAGATAAATAAATCCCTAAAGGAAAGTAAAGACATCCAAGAAAACAAAGAAAATGCAATCAGGTGAAGGAAGTATTTCAAATTAAATTTAAATTTAAGATCTGACATAGAAGCAATAAAGAAAACACAATCAAAGGTAATGCTGGTAATAGAAAATCTTAAGAAGCAAACCTAAAATACAGGTTCAACCATAAACAACTGAGTGCAAGAGATAAAAAAATGAATCTTTGGTGTGAAATATATATGTCAGAAAAAAAACACTAAAACCAAAATATTATAACACAAAATGTCCAGAAAATATGGGACACCATGAAAAGACAAAACATAAGAATAATTGGAATTGAGAAAGGAGGATACCAGCACAAAGTCACAAAAATATATTCAACAAAATCATAGAAGAAAACTTTCCCAACCTAAAGACAGAAATGCTTAGAAACATATAAGAAGCTTACACAACACCAAACAAATTAGACCCCCCCCAAGAAAGTCTTCTTGCTTCAAAAATCAAGCTACTAAATGTAAGAATAAAGAAAGAATACTAAGAGCTACAAGGGAAAAAGGCCAAGTTACCTATAAAGGCAGACTCATCAGAATAACACCAGATTACTCAATAAAAACAATAAAAGTTAGAAGGTCTTGGTCAGATGTTATAAATATACTAAAAGACCAGCCCAGACCACTATGCCCAGAAGAAATATCAATCACCATAGATGGAGTAAACAAGATATTTCATGACAAAACCAGATTTAAACAATAGCTATCCACAAATCTAGCCCTACAGAAAGCACTAGAGGAAAAACTCCAATTTAAGAAAGGTAGATACACCCATGAAACTGCAAGCAATAGATAATCCCACAGGAAAAAACAAAGAAGGAAATCATACACACACTGCCACCAAAAATATCAGAAAATGACAATCAGTGGTCATTAATATCCCTTAATATCAATGGGCTTGATTCACCTATAAACAGACAGAATACATTCTTCTTTTGAATACAAGAGACACACGTCAATGTCAAAGATATACACTATCTCAGAGGAAAGAGTTAAGAAAAGACTTTCCAATCAAATGGACCTAAGAAACAAGCTGGTCTAGCCATTCTAATATCTAACAAAATAGACTTTAAACTGAAATCAATCAAAAGAGACCAGGATGAATATTACTTACTCATCTCAGAAAAAAAATCCAAGCAGTTTCAATCATGAACATCTATGCCCCTAACACCAGGGCACTTACATATGTAAAAGAAACACTACTAAAACTTAAATCCTACACATTAATAGTGGAAGATATCAACACCCCACTCTCACCAAAGGATAGCTCTACTAGACAGAAAATCAACAGAGAAATGAAGAATCTAACACATGGCATGACCCAAATGGACTTAATAGATATATAAAGAACTTTTCACCTAAACACAAAGGAATATACCTTTTTCTCAGCACTCCATGGAATTTTGTCTAAATTGACCACATACTCAGTCACAAAGCAAATATCAATAGATACAAACATGGGAATAACTCCAGACCACTGGTCTAAAGTTGGAGCGCAACAACAACAAAAATCACAGAAAGCCCACAAATTTAGGAAAACTGAATCACCTCTCGGTTAAGGCAAAAAGGAAAGAAATAAACTAAAGGCTTCCTAGAATTCAATAAAAAATGAACCTACAGTATACCCAAACTTATGGGATACAATGAAAGCAGTACTAAGAGGAAAATTCATAGCACTACATGCCTACATGAAAAACGTAGAGAGATCTTATACAAGAGACCTAACAACACAGCTGAAAGCTCTAGAACAGTTAGAAGCAAACTCACCAAGAAGTAGATGGCAGGACATAATCAAACTCCTGGCTGAAATCAATACAATTCAAACAAAGAGAACAATACAAAGAATCAATGAATCAAAGAGGTGGTTCTTTGAGAAAGTTGCCAAGATAGATAAACCTTTATTCAAACTAATCAAAAGGCAGAATGTAGTATGAATTCCGGTTGTATTAAAAGAAGCTCAGAGCCAGATATCGGGAAAGGCTGAAATATCAAAAAAAGAATCACCACAGTCAAACCTCACCCAGCTATCTTCCAGCTTCTTCAGTCTCACTCCAGGTCACTTCTAATGTCTGCTGTTTTCTTAAGTCTGCCTTAAATACCTTCTTCTCCCAACTTATCCTATCCAGGTTAAGATTAAAGGTGTGAGCTACTCTATTTGGTAGTCAGCCTATAACTCACAGAAATATAGAAAGATCCCTGTCTGTGTAGTTATAGGATTAAAGGTGTAGCTCACCACTCCTGGATTCATCCCTCCCCCATGCTTGGATTAAAGATGTGTGCCACTGAAGCTCAGTTGTTTGCCTTTGTACTCTCAAAGATTCTCTGGATTCCTGTGCTATGTGACTTGTTACTGCACTTTTATTCCCAAAATCCCTGGACATTGGGAATGACCTCCCAAGTGATGATGGAATGCATAACTCTGCCTAGTTTGACTGTGAGTTGATCTCTTAATATTCCAGTTTTTATTTTTTTAAAAAATATGTAACAGATCACCACATCAGACACAGAGAAAAAGTATCCACATTAACAGAATGAGAAGTAAAAAGGGGGACATAACAAGAGACACCCAGAAAATAAATAAAATCATTAGGTCATATTTTAAAAACATACATGTAATATCATATTTTAAAAACCACTAAATTGGGAAACATAGAAAAAATGGGCAGCTTTTCAGATAGGTACCACTGACAAATTAATTCAACACTACAAAACTATCCTAAATAGACTTGTAAACTGAAATGAAATTGAAGCTGTTATTAAAAGTCACCCAAGCAAAAAAAGCCCAGGGCCGGACGGTTTCAGTGCAGAATTGTACCAGAAATTTAAAGAAGAAATAATACCAATGCTTGTCATATTGTTCTATACAATACAAACCAATAAAATTGTCAAAATCTTTTTATGAAGCTACAGTCACTCTAATACCCAAACCACTCAAAAATGCAACAAAGAAAGAGACTTATAGACCAATCTCCCTCATCAACATTGTTGCAAAAATATTCAATAAAATACTGGTAAACTGAATTTGACAACATATCAAAAATAATCATTCACCATGATTAAGTCTGCTTCATTCCAGAGATGTGGGGATTGTTCAACAAAACTGTGAATATCATTTTTCATATAAACAACCTGAAAGAAAATGAATACATGATCATCTGCTTAGATGCTGTAAAACTTTGACAAAATCCAACACTCCTTCATAACAAAATTCCTGGAGGGTTCAGGAATACAGGGAAAATGCCTAAACATAATAAAAACAAAATCCAGCAAGCCATTAGAAAACATAAAACTAAATGGAGAGAAACTCAAAACAACCGCATTAAAATTAGGAACAAGACAAAACTGTCCTTTCTCTATTTACCTATTCAACACAGTACTTGAAGTTTTAGCTAAAGCAATAAGAGAACAAAAGGAGACAAAGGAAATACAATCTGGAAAGAAAAAAGTCAAACTGTCTCTATTTGCCTAATATATGGTCTTATACATGTGTGACCCCCAAAATATTACCAGGGAACTCGTACAACAGCAATGTAGAAGGATACAAGATTAACTCAATAAAATCAATAGCCCTTCTATACATAAATTATAAAAGGCCTGAAAAATAAATCAGGGAAATATCACCCTTTATAATAGCTGCAAACAGAACTAAATATCTTGGGATAACTCTAACCAAAGATGTGACAGACCTGTATGATAAGAACTTTAATTCACAGAAGAAAATAATTGAAAAAATATCAGAAAATTAAAAGATCTCCCATTTTCTTGGATAGGTAGAATTGACATAGTAAAAATAGCAATCTTATTAAAAGCAATCTACAGATTCAATGTAATCCCCATCAAAATCCTAACATTTTTTATAGACCTTGAAAGAATAATACTCAACTTCATATGGAATATCAAGAAACACAGGACTGCCAAAACAATCCTGTTCAAGAATAGAACTTCAGCAGGTATCACCATCCCTGATTTTCAGCTATCCTATAGAGCTACAGTAATAAAAATCAGCTTGTTACTGGCATAAAAAATAGACTTGTAGATCAATGGAATCAAATAAAAGACCCCAATATTAATCCATACACTTATGAACACCTGAGTTTTGACAAATTGGCCAAAAATATACAACGGAAAAAAGATAGTATCTTCACCAAGTTGTGCTGGCATAACTGGATGGTACTGTGTAAAAGAATACAAATAGATCCATATCTATCTCCCTGTACAAAACTCCAATCTAAGTCAATCAAAGACCTCAACATAAGCTCAGTTACCCTAAAGTTGATAGAAAAGAAAGTGGAAGTACCCTTGAACACATTGGCACAGGTGACTACTTACTAAATACAACACTAGTAGCTCAGACACTAAGAACATTAATGAATGAAACCTCCTGAAACTGAGAGTGTCTATAAGGCAAAGGACATGGTCAATAAGACAAAACAGTAGCCTACAGAATGAGAAAAGTTCTTTACCAACCTTACATCTGACAGAGGACTGATCTCTAGAATATACAGAAAACTCATGAAACTAGAGGATAAAGATCCAAATTATTCAATTAAAAATGGGGTTCAGGGCTGGAGGGATGGCTCAGCCATTAAAGGCTTGGCTCACAACCATAAAAAATGGGGTTCAGAGGTAAATGGAGAATTCTCAATAGAAGAATTTGAAATTGTTGACATTTGAAAGAATTTCTCAACATCCTTAGCCATCAGAGAAATAGCAATCAAAACAACTCATAGATGCCATTTTATACCTGTCATAATGGCTAAAATTTAAAAAACACAGACTATAGACTGTGCTGGAGGGAATGTGGAGCAAGGGGCACATTTCTCTTTTAATGCTGGGAGTGTAAACTTGTACAACCACTTTGGAAATCATTGTGGCAGTTTCAATTTCCCCAATGATGCAGCAATACCACTATTGGGCATATACCCAATGGTTGAACATTCTTACTTCAGGGGCATTAGCTCAACTATTCTCATAGCAGCATTATTCATAATAGCCAGAACCTGGAAACAACTTCAAATATCCCTCAACTGAAAAATGGGTTTAAAATTGTGGTAAATTTATACAATGGAGTACTATACAGCAGAAAAAAATTGTAAAATGTCCAGGCAAATAGATGTATTTGGAAAACATCATTCTGAGTGAGGTAACATGGGCCCAGAAAATTAGACATGGTACATGCTCACTCATAAGTGAGTTTTAGATATAAAGCAAAGAATATTTAGGCTGCAAATCATAACCCCTGAACAGCTAGGAAACAGGAGAAACTTAAGAGAAACATCCAAGGACTCTGGGGAGTAGAAATAGAGAAGTTCTCTTGAGTAAGTTGAGATCATAACAGGGAGCAAGCAAAGGGAGGCAGGAACAAATCACGAGAGAGGGAGATGCTTAAGTGAGAGGAACAATAGGTAAGGGGAAAACAAAATTGCTATCTTGATAGAGTTTTCCATTGTTGGGTTAGAAATAAACCAGGTGCTAAAGAAACCTCAAAGAATTCACAAGATGTCCCTGGATAGGACTCTAAACAATAGTGCCTAAACAAGACTTCCCTACAATCAAATGAGTGATCACTCTAATTGTCCTTCTAGAAACTTCATCCAGCAATGGATAAAGGCAGAAGTAGAGATACATAGCTAAGCACCAGATCAAGCTCCAGGACCAGCTGAAGAGAGAGAGAGAGGAAAGCATATATGTGTAAGGGGATCTGGATCATGAAGAAGAGATCCATAGCGATGGCTTACCAAAGCTATTGGGAGTTCACTGACTCTGAAATAATTGGTTGAGAAGCTTTGGTGGAAAGGAAATAAACCCTCCAAAGGTAGATGACTGTCAAATAGGGTGGGCAGTTTGTTGATCCTCTTGCAGTAGGATCAGACTATGTTTCTGTGCATGTACTGAAATCTTGGAGCTCATTCCCTACATAGAAACACCTAACCCAGCCTTAATACTGGGACAAGGGTCTTGGACCAACCTCAGCTGTATATGTCAGACTAACCTGACTCACCTTGAGACTCTTTGCCCTCTTTGGAGAATAGATGGAGGCATAGGGTAGAGAAGGTTGAGGGAGGACTGGGAAAGCCTGGGAAGAGGAAATGGAGGGGAACAGTAGTAGATATGGAAAAAAGCCTTCTTAAATAACATATATATGTACATATATGTGTGTGTGTGTGTGTGTGTGTGTACCTGGAACAAAGCCAAAATACATCATATACAAGTGGAAGATTATAAAATATTACTAACTAAATTAATATTTAAAGATAAATATATAAGATTAGTGCAGAATGATCTATCTAAGTCATATAATCTATGCCAGCAGGTTATTATCTCTCAGACTGGCATGGAAAACACAGTGTAGCCCAGGGAGTCCTAGAATAAGTGTTTTTCCTGTCTGGGTGCCTTCTACTTAGCAGGGACTAAATATGTTCTTACCTTATAACTTTTCCTGGATTCTTTCCATCCCTATTCATAGTATGAAATATCCCATTGTTTTTTGAATTATCTTTCTGTATTCTCAATATGACAGTGAAGTTGTTGATTTAGAAAAGTATTTCATGTGTTTATTCTTGGTTATATCCAGGAAGCCATAGTAACCCAAGGTATTTTAGGAGTTCCTGATGAGAGGTCAAAGGGAACTTTAGTTCAGTGTCCTTATCCAGGAGTCAGTTTGAAGCCAGTCAGACACTGGGTCCAGTGCCTCCCAAGAGATGCAGTTAGAGCTTCTGGGGACAGGACTCTGCCTCTGGGTTTTGGTTTTCATCCTAAGGAATCTGATGTTTCTCATGTTCTCATTCTCAACATTTTTGACTTGTCTCTCTTCTAACCTTGATCAACACTCTCCAGATGAAAGTTTAAAACATAGTGTATTTCTTACTAAATTTGCTTTGTGTAAGGCAAAATAGCTCCTGCCTATTCACAGATACTATTTCTCTGTAATGGCTTAAACTTGCAGAGACAGGGAGAATTACTGAAAGTAGAAACACTGAAACCTATGTAATAAGTACTAAAATCAACCATAATAGCTATAGTACATAGAAAAACATAAACCAAAAAGAAGATACAAACACAGAAGCAAACACATCAGGAATAATAAACAGAAAGGCATATTTAATGATCAGAATGAGAGTGCTCCAGAAAGAATAAATGAATAAAAATATTAAAATCTAAGATTACCACATTCCTTGAGAGTGAATGCTTATAAAATAAAAAAGACATTTTTAAAGAAAATATGAGATAAATTATCATTTTTAAATAAAACATAATTTTAATTTTAAAGGTACCTGAAATGTCAAAAGATAATCCTAAAGAAATTATAAAAGATAGTCAATTTTAAATTGCCAAAATATAAAATAACTCAGTTAACTTAAGGCAGATGAAAACTAAATCATTCATTTTTTTTCTGAAAGGAAGAAAAAGGATTAAACATGGGATTAAATTAAAAGCTGTGTTTATCTTAAAGATTGTACAAGTATGTTGGGGAATTTGAACTCATGATTGAAAAGCATTGAGATGTTTTAGATCTTGTGAATACAAATGCTTATTTGAATTTAAATATAGAAATATATATTTATTTAAACTTATGATTTGCAAATTACACAGAATTATATGGCATTTGTCTTTATAGACCTGATTTTCCTCATTGAGTATAACATTTTACCAGTTACATCTATTTTTTCCATTTAAAAAATTTTATAACTAACAAGAAATTCATTGAGCACCACACTTTCATTATCTGCACACCAGGTGATGAAGTCTACGCTGATCCCATCTCCTAGCTGCTGTGAAAAGAGCCACAATGAATATAGTACAATTATCTATTTTCAGGTATGGAGTTCTTCTAAAAATAGGATAGCTAGATAATCTTTTTGAAAAGCTTTCACACTGATTTTCACAGTGGTCACACCAACCTATACTTGCTCCAATACTGAGTAATGGTTTCCTGTTACCTACATTCTGTTAGCACTTATTGTCTTGATGATAGCTATTCTGACTGAAATGAGATTGAATTTCAAAATACTTCTGATTTTCTTTCTTTATTTCTTCCTTTCTTCCTTCTTTTCTTTCTTTCTTGAGATAGGCTTTCACTCTAGGAACCTGGGTGTCTTGTTAGTTGCTATGTACATCAGGCTGGTCTCAAGCATATAGATATCTGTATGCCTCTGCCTTTCAAGTGCTAGGATTAAAGGCTTATACCACAATGCCCTTCCTAGTGTTCATTTTTCTGATATCTGATACTTTATATTTTCTGAAATATTTAGTTATTTGTTTGTTTAGAGGCAGATACACCATGGCCAAAAGCAACTTGAATTACTAATCAATATACTGTAGAGTTGTGAGGATGGTGAACATACTAGTCTTAATCCAAATTTTAGTAGAGATGCTTCCAGTTTTCCTCCAGTTTTCATAATAATGACTAAGGGATTATTGCATGCAGTCTTTATACCTTGAGATATGTTCCCTCTAACATTAGTCTTTTTATAGTTCTTATCATGTATTTTGCCAAAGAGATTTTAAAGAATTTATTAACATGATTTTGAGACTTCTGACCTTGTGCCTCCTTATTTGGTGAATTACATTTTTTGATTTGCAAATGATGAATGATCACCATATCTATAGGAAGCAGCCAACTTGATCACAATGGATGACCTTTCAATACATTCTAAATTTAGTTTGTAAGCATATTATTTTTGTATTTATGTTCAACAAGTAGATTGGTCTATAATTTTTTTGCTAAGCATTCATCAAGCAACTTACCTTTTTGGAGCAAATTTATCAAAAGAAAATTTGGAATAAAAAATTAAAATATTCTTGAATCAAATAAAAAATGTATATATAATTTAACAAATCCCATGAGATGTAGAAGTATAATCCTTGAGGAGAATGCTATAGTCATAAATGTCTACATCAAAAACAAATCTACCACTATATCAACAAAACAATGCACTGGTTCATCAAAACACAAAACAGTATGAGAAATAAGTTGTGATTATCAATGTATTGAGAGTATTTTGCAGAATCCACTTATTGAAGAAATTTCAGAGAAGTTACACTGTAAATAAACTTACTCTATATAATAAATGTCTTTTAGTAAGATGCCACACACAATTTCTTTCTACTTGCAACTGGATAAATGAGTGGTGGTGTCATGATCGGTCACTACTATTGAGCATCATCTTGAATGGTACCTTGAGAATGAAAACAAAGAGAAATAAATGGTGCAGATTTGAACGTAAGATTTAGTGATAATTCATGCATATACATGTTAAAAGACATGACAATGCTAGAAACTAGCATGTGAACTCAATGAGGTTCTCAGATAGTTGGAAATCCATCAAAAAAAGAAATTGTGTTTCTATGTACTGAATACAATATTTTAACAGTGTTTTCTTAAATTTGTAGCACCCAGAACTCAAGATAGTCTTACTTGTAAAAAAAAAAAAGATTTTTTAATTAACAGAGTTATTTTGTGTTAGATTAGTGTTAGAGTAGTCCTAAGTCCACAGACCAGTGTCTTTGTAAGCAAAGGATGGATACATAGAAACAGGAAGGCTGATCAGTGAAGGTGGAGATATTGATCAGAGTGATGTAACCACATTCAAGAATCCCAGAGGCCTCCAGAGACCATAAAGCAATGGAGGACTTTCATTGAGTGCCATCTGAGGTAGCATGGTCTTCTTACACCTTGATTTAAACTTCTATACTGTGAAACTCTGAGAATAGCTTTTAATTGTTTAAACTGGTACTTGATATTTCCATATTGCAGCCTCAGAAGACTAATACCCCAAGAATGTAACTTGAAAAAGAAAATAACAGTCTTTTCACACTAGGATTTAAAAGATAAATCTTCAGAATATGTTTTCAAGAAATATATGCATGATTTCTACATGAAAATCTATAGATATCACTACTAGAAAAAAAGTATACCAAAATAGGATTTCACATATTTGTGTGTTAGATGCTAAATATTTAAATGAGTGAGTTCGATTTCTATAATTTGATCTAGAGATTTAATACAATATGAATAAATTAAGTGTTGGAGAAGTTTTTTTTTTCTTCTTGTACTTTATGTATAGGTGGTCTTCCTGCATGTATGTCTGTGTACCACATAAATGCATTACCCACAGAGTCTCAAAGATGGCATATGATTCCCTGGATTTGGAGTTATGGATGGTGGTTAGTCACCATGTGGCTACTGGGAATAACACCTAGAAGAACAGTCAGTGCTCTTTCTCCTTAAATGATCTTCCTACAGTACCTGCACCCACTCTGCACCAAGTTCAGTTTTAAAAGAGATTTTGACAAGTAATTGCTAAAATTGGCTCAGAAAAGCAAACCATGAATATAATAATGATGTTGAAGTAGGAGGTTTACATCATATAAGCAGACATATTCAAAGAGATAACAGTAGTGTCAGATGGATGGAGTGCTCAAAGAAGCATAGCAGAGGACCTGGAAATAGATGGTTATATATACAAATCAAGAGAAAGGAAAAATAGTTATTCAAAAGATACAGATGGGAAAATTGTCTAGACACAGGGAATAAAGCATAAGGTGATGATTTAAGTAAACCATACTCATCCCTTCTCTTAAAAGAGACCGCTCATGTTTGGGGTCTCTCTCTCTCCTGATCTCCTTCTGTCCTGCTTCTCTGCTTCTGCACCCACCTGGGAATTGTCTTAAATAAACTCTTGTATGGCCTTGGTAGTGTGTATCTCTTCTCACGCGCAAAACCAACACAAACTATTTGGCTATCTTCCATAATATAAAAGATACTACTATCCCTTTTTTCCCCTGCTCCCTCCTCTGCTCCCTCTTCTTCTTCTTTCTTCCTCCACCCTTCCCTAGATATCTAAATTCCCCAATAAAACTCTAAATGACAAAAGGATACAACAATTTTCTCAGCAATGCCTAAAATGCATTAAAGCATGTCTCTTTAAAAAAGACAAGACAATTCAGTAAAGCTTTGTTAATAGTCTAAAGTGGGAGCCATTTAAATGTCCATCAGTGAAAGAATGAGTTGTGTATACCTTTTTAGTGCTTCTCAGAAGTAACAACGGCAAAAGACAGAAAGCACACAGTCCTGGTTTGTATGTGAAAAAAGGAGCCGGAGATGAAAACTACAGTTTCCTGAGAGGTTCGCTTTCAAATGGTTTATGCACAATTAGTTGATGAATGGAAGTAGGTATTTAACATAACTTCAGTGGTGATTGTATAGGTGTTTACATGCATTAATGCTTAACAAATTTTATAAAACTCCACACAATATAGATATATGCACATACAAAATCACAGTCTATTTATGAGTTTCTGTAAGCTACTGTTGACATCCCATTTCCATTGCTCTGTCAGCAGTAATATTTTATTAGTTAGAATAAATTGAAATGAAAATCTACTTAAAAGTGAATCATTAATTATTGAATGACCCCCTCTGATGACAATTGGACCAGGAACCAATCTAGTCACCCAAAAGCAAGCCCTTTTAAAAGCAAAGATCAAACAAAGACTACAGAAATGCTGTTTTCAGGGTTCTGAGAGAGTTTCTTTACTATTGCTGGCAGGTGGACAGCTGCTGGCTGCTTGATTGTTTTAGGATGGGGAGAGAATACCTCCTGGCTGAGCCAGAATGTTCTTTAAATACCCAGGCCATTGGACACTTGGCTCTGGGTGCTTAGCCTTGGGGGTTTTGGGCACTTGGCATTGGGTGTTTAGCCTTGGGGATTTAGAAACTTCTCAGCTCCAAAAATAGCTCCAGGTCTCAAGGTGTAAGGACTTTTGTTTCCACATCTGCTACTGCCAAGAGTCTTTGTTTGGGTCATACTTGTAGATTCCTGGGAGATTCCCTTGTGCCAGGTTTATATCTGACTCTGAAATGCCCTTCCCCATTTCAGTAGTCTCAATGCTCTCTTACTATGCGCCCCCACCCCCTGACACACATGATCAATCATGTTCCATCTCCACCTGACATCAGTCCACTCATGAAATCTCTTGTATCTGGGTATGCCCCCATGAACCCTTCTTGTTATATAGTTTCTCTGAATCTGTGAATTGTAGCTCAGTTATTCTTTAATTCACAGCTAATGTTCACTTATGAGTAAAGTCATATTATATTTTCCTGTTTTGGTTTGGATGATTTTTTTTTTAATATAGTTACATCCATTAGCCTTCAAATTTCTGATGTCCTTGTTTTTAATAGCTGAGTAAAACTCTATTATTAAATGTTCCACATTGTCTGTATCCATTCCTCAGTGAGGGACAGCAGGAAAGAAAGAATTGTAGAAGACAGATGGCCAAGGACACACACACACACAAACAAACAAACAAACAAACAAACTAATAAAAACAACTAGCCTGAGCTCACAGAGGCTCACAGAGACTGAACCAACAACCATGAGAATGACCAAGGCACTCAGCAAATATGTTACAATATGTAGTTTGGTCTCCTTGTGGGACTCCAGGGCTGTCTCCAATTCTTTTACTGATTTTTTTTTAGATCCTACTCTTCATACAGGGTTTAGTATTATTGCAACTTGATATGTTTTGTTGATACTCTTAGGAGAGACTGAGGGAGGTACTGGAAGGCAAGAATGGCTCAGAAACTGAGGCTGAGATGTAAAACAATTAAATAATTATTTTTAAGTGAATAATTTCAGTGCATCTTTCCCTTTCTCTGGACTATTTGAAGCTTCACAGAATTAATACCATTTGTAATGAACTGATTCAAAATTATGCTCCCAAATTCATGAGTCTTTATTGAATAAAATTCCTTAATTTTTTAAGAGTTTATGTCCAGCATGCAGAATGTTTCACACGACTCCTTATTATATTCTGATTATCATATTCGACTTAACTACAGAGCACATCGAACTCCACCTATATATGACTGAGGCTTCTTCTACTTTGTTGATGCCTGCAATTTTTCTTTATTAGTAATTCCAACTAGATCACAGTCATTTTCTTTCTCTAGATCATTTGTAAGGATTAAAATCAGCAGAGGTCCAAGGACTAAATAAAAAAATATGTGGTACATTTTGGCAAGAGGTGAGCCTAAATTTGCTCTCAATACGTGTTTCTCTCCTAACAGTGAAACTAGCTAAAATAAAATATCTACTTCAGCAACTTGGTAGAAGGAGAAAATTAGGTTCAAAAGTTAAAAAAATAACAAACCAAAAACACAGCTCCAGATTCCATAGCAACAAAGAAACTATCCTATTGCAAACAGGCTAAAAACAGCTTTTACAGAAGCTAATTATTAGACTAGGACACCGACAAATTGCAGGGCATTGTGACTACCTTGTGGACAAGAATTTATTAAAGATGTGGTACATCAGACTGCCAGAGAGGCAGCTAATGTTATTATTACATAGATTTGGGGATTCTACTGAGGATTATACAGAGCAAGGGCATTGGACAGCTGAGCTTGTCTGGTACTAAATATGTTTCTCTTGTAGCTCATTACAGAGATGTTCAATATCTTAATGCTTTAATTAAGAAGAAAAGGGCTGTGCATTTAAGACAGTCTCTCAAGTATTCCTCAGCTTGAATTGACTTGGGTCATTGCAAGCTTGATATTTGTGCACTGTATTCTAACATGCAAAATGAGGAACAAATTCATTCCTCATATTTGATTTATCCCTTAAACATTTGCCAAGTCACTTTCTCTTTGCTATTCCTAACACTACTATCTTTGTTTATAACCGATTGTCTCTAATGAGTATAACAGCTCAAGATTTCTATTTACTTCATGTTATTCATTTCACAATACTGAAAATGACAATGGGGATAATTGTGTTTGGCTTCATGTCTGTTTTGATGTACTCTCCTTACAAGAAGCAACCCCAGGGATAAAGGGTTTATTTTTAACTTACAGCCTGTCATGAGGAAAGTCAAATAGGCAGGAAAGTGGGGAAGGTAGTCATATCCTCATTCAAGAGCTGAGTAGTAGGAATAAATGTGTCACACACACTTGCTTGCTTTTTGCATTCTCCTTGATTTCTCCCCTAATATAGGGCTCAGAATTCCTAAACTAAAATATGGGGCCACCTACAGTAGTCTGGATCTTCCCATATAAATTAAGACATCCCCTTAGATGTGTTCACATACTAATCTAATGTAAACAATCTTTATCAATGTTCTTCTAAGGTTGTTCTGGGTTAGGGGTTGTGTCAGCTTCACAAACTAAATTTTACAATAATATACAAGTACCATTATTTCTACACGCCCATTTCCTATTATGACTTATTTCCTGCCCACAACATGATGTACATATGCCATTTCAATTCCTTAAGTGATAGATGATGTAATATTTCTTTATGATGGCAGAGGAAAGGAAAAGTTAAGTCAGGTACCAATGTCACAATGAAGTCCAGATTCTTATGTACTATACTAGTTTTCTCTTTCTCATACAAATTCATTATTTCAAGCACAATAGCTTCAAAGGACACACAGATATTGTTTCATATCTTTGGAGGTTAGAAGATCAAAATGGATCTCAAGAAATTAAGTGTAAGATATTGGTTGTTCTTTTCTTGACATTCTAGAGAACACATTATCTTGTCTCCTAAGTCTTCTACTGAGGGTCCTGTTATTGGCTGCTACCCTTCTCTATCTCCAAAGCCAAAAATGGCACACCAAGTTTTTCTGTGTCACTCTGACACTTACTGCTTCTTTATTTAGAGGTTCTTGAAATTTTATCAGCCTATCTGGTTACTAATATTTCTGATTGATAGCCTTACTAAACAATCATTCTCATAGGTACCAGTGATTAGAATATATACATATTTTGGGAATAAGTATTCTTCTTATTGATGCATAAGCTCTCATAGTCTAACCAAGATTTAATTATACCTAATTTTAGAAGTGCCTTGTGACATAGAAATTTGATTATGTGGCACTTTTAAAAAGCATTAATATTTGATATTTTTAAAGATAAAAGTATTAACAGAGGATTTTTTTCTCATTTGGATGGATTCCACATATTTCTGCACTCCCTACTTTCTACTGTGTTAATCACAACTTCGCTGGCATGTACACACAAGTCTTTACAGGACATCCATAGATTTCTGTTGTTTCTGTAATATACATTATCAAATATAGCCACCTGTCATATTACCTATGGTTTTTGTATCAAGAAATTTTATTCATTCTTCAAAGATCAAATTCAGGTGACAATCCTGTTAGGACATCCTTTCAGGTCTGTGTTAGAATGAGCATCTTTTCTATCTCTCCTCCTTTAGAATTATGCATGGCTCTTAACTAGAATACCTTCATTACTCTTATTTTTTGTTACATATCTAAGACCTCTGCTGGAGACTAGTGACCAAATCCTACTACCTGGAATGTGATGTTTTTAAATTTTGTATTTCAAAGCTGGTTTTAAAAGAGAAAATAGTAAAAAAAAAATAGTAGATATATAAATAAAATCTAGGCCATCCGATCCTGACCTATACTTCTAGAGGAAGTCTCTTATTTCTCAGACGCCAGGTCATCATTCTGAACCCAAGATTAGAGCCCAGCCCCACCTTACCCATACCTGCCCAATATAACTCCAACTGCCCCTACTTTCCTGGTCATTATGCCTTGTCCCACATTTCTAGTGGAAGTCTTTTCATCCCCTGAAGCCAAACTAACATCTATACCAATAGCTGGTATATTGCATGGGGCAATATACAAAAAAAAGAAACTTATGACTGCACAAAAAAAAAATGTGTCAAAAATTAAAATGAGATTCTTGCCTGCCCTAAAGTTCCATGGTTATCCAAGAAACTGACCATTGTCTATTGCCCAGGACATCAGAGAGGGGATGAACCTATCCTCAGGGATAACAAACTGGCAAACAGAACAACCTGGCAGGTGGCACTTCAGATTGATGTAATTTTTACACATGTATTAGTTGACTCTGAGACATCTAGTCTACCAGAGAGTTCTGGGTATGCTATGGAAGCTCTTTCCTAAATTGAGATCCTCCCCATGACCCAGTGCACAGATGGGTGGTGGAGAGCTGCAGATAGTGAAATTCTCTTGCCTGTGCATCTTGGAAAGAGACTTCTTACAAAGATCCATTGATCCTCTCCAATGGAAACACAGAGAATGCAGGATATTATCATAAACGTTGTTACCAACAGCAAAGCTTGTTACAATGCTGTTGCAAACCCTGAAAACCCTGGGTCTCAGCTCAGGGGAAGAAGCCTGTAGTCTACTGGGAAGTAAGCTTCATTGAGATAAAACCTAAAAGCATGGTTACAGGTCTCTTCTAGTTTTGTTAGACACTTTTTCAGAAAGGAAAGAAGCCTTTCCCACCAAACATGAAACAGCACAGGTGGTGGCAAAGAAGTTACTTGAAGACATCTTGTACAGGTATGAATTTCCAACCATGATAGGGTCGGACAATGGGCTGACTTTTGTGTGCCTGGTAGGTCAGAATTTAACCACTTTTCTGGGCAGTAGTTGAAAATTTTATTGTGCATGCAGACTCCACAGTTCAGGGCAAGGAGACAGTATAAAGTGTACTCTAAAAGATACACTAATTAAATTGATCTTGAAAGCTGGCACAGACTGGGTGGCTCTCTTTTGCTTATACAGGACCAGGACCTCCTCTTATCAGATGAGGCTAGCCCCATTTGAATTTATGTTTGGCATTCCTTGCTCATCATCCCTAAACTCCAGGTGGATTTTCTGGCAAAACTAGATGACCAAGATCTTCTTGATGCTACTCAAGGAGTCCAGTGGGCCCACAAGAAAGTGTGGCCCAATCTTAGGGCTCTCTATGAATCTAGTATTCCCCTTGACAGATATCAACCAGGAGACTGGGTCCACATTAAAAGACATTACCTTGGATCAATGGAACATGTTCTACTAACCATACTTGCAGCCATCAAGGATGGTTACATAGCCACCTGGTTTCACCATTCTTATGCCAGGCCCGCAGACCCCTTTACACTCAAGGAAGATTTCCAGAGTAAAGGATGGGAAGATCCAAACAACTCCCTGAAAGTGGTAGCATGGCTCCTACTGATGATTTTGCCTGCTGAGACTGAGGCCCCAGGAAGCCCACAGGCATCTAGGAGTCAGACTTGGATGGAACTACACATAGTAAAATCCCATAATTAGAACTCTCAGAAACCATTCAAATGTGGAAATGTGAAGGCATAGATTTATCCATACAGGGCTTTGTTTCAGTAAAAGAGTGTTTGGTGTTTGAGGGCCAGGCCTAGGTCTGGGAGTACTCCTGACAGCCAATAGATTTAAAAGTTAGGTTTGCATGAAAGTTTAGCCAGTGTTTTCAACCTTGGGATCACCATGAAAAGTCTAGTCAATGGCTACTGTACAGCCTACTGGCTTAACAAAAATATTGATTGGGTAAAGGCAGACAGAAAGACTGTGGGTCTGCAAGTCTGTGGGTCTGAACCTCAGGGCTAGGCCAGAAACATCAGACCAGAAGCTAGGAGCTATAAATTGTGGCCCAACATGAGTGATATACAGCCACATAAAGCTGGAGAAAGCTTAAAAAGACTTTTAGAGCACAGCAATGGAGCCAAAAGCAGCTCCTGAGTTGTATCTTTGATGTGGTCATGGTACAGAAATGTCACAGTGTTAGCATTTGAATTGTAAAGTGGCTGTTTAAGCTGCACCAAAGCCAGTTCCTGAAGTCTCATAGAAGACTCGCTATAAGCAACAAGTTGCATATCATGGCTTTAAAGTTTCTCTTTATATTGGACAAAATGATACAGAGTCAAAGACTGCTCCTTAGTTGCAGCACCAGTTTTTTTTTTTTTTTGTTTGTTTGTTTGTTTGTTTTTTTTGGGGGGGGGGTCAGCACTGTTTACTGGAGGTAAGCTGAGGTGCAGATTTTTTGAGTGAGGTTTCCTGATTTAGCCTTAGAGGCAAAACACTTATGAGTCTTTTAAGAGGTCCTACTGCCTAATAATTAATTGGAGTTCATGAACAGCAGATGGCAGTGCTTTACTTGGTGGTTGTATGGATCCTAAAATTCCCTGGAGTGGTAATTGTGGGTTCTACTAGTATCTCAGATAAAAAGCTAAATCCCATTAAGTTAGACTACAAACTGAGTAAAGCCAGCTGGCCGATCTGGTGAAGCCTTTAATCCTCAGCCACACCTTGGCAGATTAAAGGTGTGAACAAAAACAGGAAGAAATAGAGAGAGCTTGATGAAGTCAGCCACCCTAACCAAACAAAGGTGTGATCAGAAACCAAAAAAAGATAAAAAATAAGAGATATACAATAAAAACAGATTAAAAAAAAAAAACTCTAAATGGTTTAGAATGTGCTGAAAAATATAAGTAGGCTTGAGAGAGAAAATAAAAAAGGATAAAGAAAGTCTTTAAAAAAAGAAATAGAGGAAAAAAATATAAGCCATGTAAAGATAGAAAATACCAAAAGTGTCTGAATACTGTATGTTATTGTCTTGTCTTTAAATTTTTTGACAATAAAGAAAGTAGTAAGAGCTGCTAAAAGATATTTGATTATAAATGCTGCTATATTAATCCAACCTATATATCTTTTAAATGAATTGATTTAAAACTGAAATCAAAAGGTATGCTACTTTGGAGAAAAGGTTTTCTTTTTATTTCCTCAGAAAATGAGAAGCTGTGGATATATTTCTGGTTAAAAAAACAAGTTTTATCAAGGAAGTCCCCCTGAAAAGTCTCCATTGAGAGTGAATGGCCCAGATGATTCAGCATTTCAGAGCACTGTAGTTTTCTTTAGAGCTCTGCATCCAAAGCAGTTTAAAGGACACTGGTTGAGATGACCTAGACTTGTTCATAATCCTAAATCTTCCTTTGGGTCCCCATTGCCAGCATCTCCATTCAGCATGAAGTAGACTATAGAGCTATGGTCACATTTTTAAAATTGGACTTTGGATGTTTGTATTTGTTTATAGTGTTGATTATACATTGTTATAGATAATAAGTGAGAAGGATATTAGATTTGGGATTCTTATTTTAAAAAAGAAAGAAAAAAGGGAAATGTAGTGAAATTACGTTGTTACACTGTAAATAATTATTCTGCCTACTGGTTTAATAAAAATGTCGATTGACTGAAGGTAGACAGGATGTGTGGGTGGGGCTACCAGACTAAGAAACTCTGGACTAGGCAAAACAAACAAAGCAGAGATGCCAGAGAGAAACCAGCAAATAAGCCAGCAGATGCAGAGGACAACTGTACTTCTCTGAGAAAAAGTACTGAGCTGCATGCTAAACAAGACGAGAATCATGGGTTAGTTTAACAGCAAGTCCTATCTAGAAATATGTCAGAGATATAGGCTGATCAACATAAAGTTAAAGTTAATACAAGCATCTGTGTATTTCTGTAGGACTGTGGGTCTGAAGGTCTGCGGGTTCAAACCTTAGGGCTAGGCCAGAAAGGTCGAGCCAGAAAATTCAAACTAAAAGTATTTCATGATAAATTAAAATTTAAATAATATATATCCACAAATGCAGTCCTACATTAGGTACTAGAAGAAAAAAATCCTACCTGAGAAAGTTAACTACACCCATTTAAACATAAATAAACAGTAAAATCCAAACAATAAACACACACACACACACACACACACACACACTATAAGCATCACCATAATAACAAGTACAATTCTTGGTAATTAATATCCTTTAATATCAGTGAATTCAGTTCCCTATACTAACAAAATGGATTTAAAAATCAGATTTATTCTCCTGTTTTATATAAGAAACACAACAAAACATTAAAGATAGCAGGTTTAGGGTTGGATTTTTCAATCAAGTAGAATTGAGAAGACTTCAAAACAAAATTAGTTACAAGATGGAAAAGGTCATTTTATTCCCATTAAAGAAATAAACCAGCAGAATGATGTCTCAGTCCTGAACATCTATGCCCCAAATGCAAAGGTACCTATATTTGTAAAAAAAATATTGCTAAAACTTAAATCACACATAGAACCCCACCCCACATATTAGTAGTGGGAGACTTTAATATCACACTGTCACAAAGGACAGGTGGTCTAGATAGAAACTAAACTGTGAAATAATGAAACTGACAGATATTATGACTCAAAAGGACAAAACAAGTATCTACAAAATATTTCACCCAGAAAAGAACATATCTTCTCCTTAGTGTCTCCTGGAACCTTCTCCATTACTGATATTATTGGACACAAAGAAAATCTCAACAAATACAAGAAATAATCTTTTATATCCTATATTATACCACTATTGATTTAAAATTGGATTTCAACAACAAAAGAAACAACAGAAAGCCTAAAAACTCATAGAAACTAAAGAACTTTCTTTACTACTTAAATTATCATTGGGTCAAAAAAAATAAGAAAACTAAAAGACTTATTAGAATTCAAAAAATGAATGCACAACATATCCAAACTTATTGGACACATTGAAAGTCATGCTAAGAGGAATGTTCCGAGCACTAAGTGCCTGCAAGAAGAAATGAGATTATTCTCATACCAGCAATTTAACAGTATACCTGGATACCCTAAAACAAACAAACAAAAAAATCAAGCATGCCCAAGAACAGTAAATGGCAGAAAATTATCAGACTGAGAGCTGAAATCAATAAAATAAAAACAAGAAAAACAATACAAAAATCAATGAAACAAAGAGTTGTCTCCTTAAGAAAATCAATGAGATAGACACACCCTTATTTAAACTAACTAAAAGGCAGAAATAGAATATCTAAATTAACAAAATAAAAAAGAAAAAGGAGAACATGAGAACAGACAATAAGGAAAGCCAAGAATCACTAGATCATACTTCAAAAACCTGCACTCCACAAAATAGGAAAATTTAAAAGAAATGAATAATTTTTTGATAGATACCACTTAAGAAAGTTAAATCAAGATCAGATAAACAATTTAATTAGACCTACATAATCTCAAGGAAATAAAAGCAGTCGTTACGATGATATGATATGTATATTTTAATCCCCCAGATTTCTACTAGGGAAATAGTAATGCTGATAAATATGTTTACTGACATGGTTGGACAAAAGATTAACACACATACCCCCCACACACACACACACAAAATAAATCAGTAGCTCTCCGCTATACTAATAATAAAAAGGCTGAGAAAGAGATCAGGGAATCAACTTTACAGTAGCCTAAAATAATAACCTTCGTATAACTCTAATTAACCAAGTAAAAGACTTTTATGATAAAAGCATCAGGTCATCAAAGAAAGACATTGGAGAAGATATCAGAAGAAGATGGAAAAAATTTCTCATGCTCACAGACTTGTAGGATTAACATACTTATCAAAGTAAATCTACAGATTCAATGCAGTTCCTTTAAAATTCCAAAACCATTCTCTACAGATCTTGAAATAACACTACTCAACTTCATAAGGAAAAACATAATACTAGGAAAGCTAAAAATTAAAGAAATTTCTGAACATATCATTATCTAAGATTTCAAGCTGTATTACAGGTTTATAGTAATAAAAACTATTGGGTTAAAAACAGACAGGTTTATCTAAAAAACCCAAACAACAACAATAAAAATAAAAGGCAACAAACTACAATGACAATAAACCAAAGCAAACCAACCTAAAACCAAAACAAACAAACAAAATGACAGGTGGGTAAATAGAATAAGACTTCAGATGCTGATATAAGTCTATATATCAATAGGCACCTTATTTTCAACAACAACAACAAAAAAACCATTATACAATAGAAAATAAACAGGATCTCCAACAAATTGTGCTAGTAAAAGTGTTGGAATGTGAACAATACAAATAGATCCATATCTATCACCCCAAATTAAACTCAAGTCCAGAGAGTCCCAGTGCACTCTGTAACAGGCACAGATAAAGTCTGCCTGTCACCATACCCACAGCTGCTGCTGAGGGAATTTGCATGGCTACCCACCTCGACCTCCAACTGAGCGAACAGATTACTACAGGGGTCCCTGAAGGACAGACTCAGACCCCACCCAGAGAGGTGACAGAAAGCACACAAGCCCGAGTGCCACAACTGACCAGGAGCCACCTAATCATGAACCACTGAAGCCATGGGCAAACGTCAGAGCAAAAACTTACATAATAATACAAAGAACAACAAGGTAACTCCAGATGAAAGTGGCGATCTTACAAATAAAAGACCTGAGCTGAGCAATGAAGAGGAAACAGAAAGAAGCAACACCAAAAATTCCCTTTTGATGATCATTGAAGCTCTAAAGAAGAAATGAAAAATGGCCTTAAAGAAATAGAAGAAAATAAAAACAAAAAATTTGAAGAGATGAACAAATCTATGAAAGAAACATGTCAGGAACTAAAAGCTGAAATGGAAGCAATGAAAAAGGCACAAAATGAGGCAAAGATGGAAATAGAAAATCTGAAGAAAAAAGGTGGAACCACAGATACAAGCATAACAGAGTTCAAGAGATGGAAGATAGAATCTCTGAAGTGGAAGACTCAGTAGCTCAAATAGATATATCAGTCAAAGAAAATAGTAAAACTAAAAAAGCCATAACTCAAAATGTTCAGGAAGCCGTGCAAATTCCCTCAGCAGGATGAGAAACACTCTGGACTGATCCTTCGAACCCCACTCCAACTATAGGAACACCAGACTCACTCTTGAGGGAGGGGGGACAAAACTGGATTTGGCCAGGAGTGAAGACTGATCCAAGCATTATTGGGTCAGTGGGACCATAGGACTGTCTGCTCTCTGCCCAGGGAGGGGATGGGGAGTTGCAGAGAAGAAAAATGACCAGATGTGGTGGGAGGGGGAAGGGACCTTGAATAAGGATATACAGGGATGTAAAAAAAAAATTCAGAGGGAAAGCTGAACACAGAGTAAATATATGTGTAGCAATCTTAATTGCATTACCACCATTGATAAGCCATGCTTATGATTCTTATCCTCTTTATAGTTATTGTTAACTTTTCCACATTTTAAATTCATTTTACTGTTTTTTTTTTTGATAAATACAAAATAAAGAAAAAAAAAGAAAAGAAAAGAAAGCAAAACAAAAAAAATGTTCAGGAAATATGGGACACCATGAAAAAACTTAATTTGAGAATAATGGGATTAGAAGAAGGAGAAGAATACCAGCTCAAAGGCACAGATAATGTTTTCAATAAAACCATAGAAGAAAACTTCCCTAACCTGAAGAAGAAAATGCCTATAAAGATACAAGAAGCTTACAGAACACCAAATAGATATGACCCCCCAAAAAAGTCAATGTGCCACATTATAATCAAGCCACAAAACATACAGAACAAAGAAAAAATTTAAGAGCTGCAGAAGAAAAGGGTCAACTCACATATAAAGGAAGACCCATCAGAATAATGCCTGACTATTCAATGGAAATGATGAAAGCTAGAAGGGCTTGGTCAGAAGTTATACAGATGCTAAAAGAGCATGGATGGCAAACTAGAATACTATACCCGGCAAAATTATCAATCACCATAGATGGAGTAAACAAGGTATTTCAGGACAAAGTCAGACTGAAAGAATATCTATCTACCAATCCAGCACTACAGAGAGTTTTAGTGGGAAAACTCCAACATAAGGACCCCAGATACACCCACAAATATCACAAACAATCAATAAGTCCACAGAAGAATACCCTAGAGTAAGGAAATACAAACAAGTTACCACCAAAAATGGCAGGAAATATGAATCAATGGTGACTAATTTCCCTTAATATCAATGGTCTTAACTCTCCTATAAAACGTCACACACTAACAAGATGGAAAAAACAACAGAAGCCATCCTTCATTGCCTAAAAGAAACACACCTCAACCTCAAAGACAGATACAGGCTTAGAATAAAGAGTTGGGAAAACATTTTCCAGTCAAATGGTCCTAAGAAACAAGCGGGGGTTGCAATCCTAATATCTAACAAAGTAGACTTTAAGCTAAAAGCAATTAAAAGGGACCAAGATGGTCACTATTTATTCATCACAGGAAAAATTGGTCAAGAAGAGATTTCAATCTAAAATATTTATGCCCCTAATATAAGGGCACCTACATATGTAAAAGAAACACTGCTAAAGCTCAAATCCCACATCAATTCTTACACCCTAATAGTGGGAGACTTCAATACCCCACTTTCAACCCTGGATAGATCAACCAGACAGAGTCTCACCAGAGAAATAAGGAGTCTAAAGGAAGTTATGATGCAAATGGATTTAATAGATATCTACAGAAGTTTCCACCCAAACGCATAGGAATATACATATTTCTCAGCTCCTCATGGAACTTTCTCCAAAATTGACCACATAATTAGTCATAAAGCAAATATAAACAGATACAAAAAAATGGAAATAATCCCTTGTAGCATATCGAACCAGCAGAGCCTAAAGTTAGAGTTCAACAACATCAAAACCCAAAGAAAACCTACCAACTCATGGAAACTAAACATTGCTCAGCTGAACCATCTCTGGGTTAAGGAAGAAATTAAGAAAGAAATCAAATCTTCCTAGAATTTAATGAAAATGAATCCACAACGTATCCAAACTTGTGGGACACAATGAAAGCAGTCTTAAGAGGCAAATTCATAGCACTAGATGCCTATATGAAAAACCTAGAGAAATCCCACACTAGAGACCTAACAGCTCAGCTGAAAGCCTTAGAACAATTAGAAGGGAACTCACCTAGAAGGAGTAGATGGCAGGAAATAATCAAACTTAGAGCTGAAATCAATACAATTGAAACAAAAAGAACAATACAAAGAATCAATGAATCTAAGAGTTGGTTCTTTGAGAAAGTTAAGAAGATGGATAAGCCTTTAGCAAAACTAATCAAAAAACAGAGAGAGAGTGTTCAAATCAATAAAATCAGAAATGAAAAGGGGGACATAACAACAGACCCCCAGGAAATATAGAGAATTATCACGTCATATTTTGAAAATCTGTATTCCACAAAATTGGAAAACCTAGAAGAAATGAACAGCTTTCTGGACAGGTACCATCTACCAAAATTAAATGAAGATCAGATTAATTACCTAAACAGGCCTATAACCCTCAAGGAAATTGAAGTTGTCATTAAAAACCTCCCCAAATATAAAAGCCCTGGTCCAGATGGTTTCAGTGCCAAATTCTACCAGACATTCAAAGAAGAATTAGTACCTTTACTCCTCAAACTATTTCACATAATAGAAACTGAAGGAATTTTGCCAAATTCCTTTTATAAGGCCATAATTACTCTAATATTCAAGCTACTCAAAGACACAACAAAGAAGGAGAATTATAGACCAATTTCCCTCATGAATATTGATGTGAAAATTCTCAACAAAATTTTGGCAAACCGTATACAACAATGTATAAAAGATGTCATCCACCATGTTCAATTAGGCTTCATTCCAGAAATGCAGGGCTCGTTTAACATATGAAAAACTGTAAACGTTATCCATCATATAAACAAAATAAAGGAACAAAACCACATGATCATATCCTTAGATAGGAAAAAGCCTTTGACAAAATCCAACACTCTTTTATGATTAAAGCCCTGAAGAGATCAGGAATACAGGGAGAATACCTAAATATAATAAAGGCGATTTACAAGAAGCCAACAGCCAGTATCAAACTTAATGGAGAAAAACTCAAAGGATAACCATGCTATCATCCAGTAACCCAGAGAGGTCAGATAACAAGGAGAGTTCAACGGGAATACTAAGGTGTCTGTGGGAAGGGAAATAAAGAGACTTTGTGGGTAGAATTTGGGCAAGTGGGGATGGGAATATGATCAATCAGGTGAGATGTAAGGGGAGTATTAAAAGAGTTGATTTGAAAGGGATCCATTTCTGGGTCAGGTAGAAACCCAGTGTAAGGGAAACTTCCAGGAATCTATAAGCATGGCACCAGCTAAGACTCCTAGAAATAGAGAATACTTAACCTGTCTTTTGTGATGAGGCAAGACTATCAGTGGACTGATTGGGACACCAACCAAGCCAAATTATCCTTAAACCTACAATCTATCTGATCTATGGGATGTGCTTCTGTAAGGGTGACACAGAACTTATGGAAGTGGCTACCCAATGATTGGTCAAGCCTGAGACCATGCTATAATCGTGAACACATCCATGACACTGCCTGGAGCACCAGGGCCCAGAGGCTGAATTATTCAGAGACCTATATAGAACCAAAAATGCCTGGAGAAAAAAAGTCAATTTAATAATACCTAATGATATTTTGCTATATTCACAGATTGGTGCCTAGCCCACTTGTCATTAGAGAGGCTGTATCTGGAAGAAGCAGACGTAGAGACCCACAGTCAAGCTGTAGGCCAAGCTCAGAGAATTCTGCTGATGAGAGGGAGGGAGGATTGTAGAAACCAGAGGAATCAAGGACATCACAAGAAAACACACAGAATCAACTAACCTGGGTACATAAGGGCTCAGAGAGTAAACCAGCAACCAGAAACCTGCATGGGATTGACCTAAATTTCCTGCATGTACGTGATAGTATATAGCTTGGTATTTGTGTGGGACTCCTCTCAGTGGGATCATTGACTGTCTCTGAATCTTTTTGGTGGCTTTTGGGAACCTCTCTCCCATACTGCATTGCTTAGCCAAGCCTTAATATAGGGGAGGTGCTTAGTCTTACTGCAATTTGATATGCCATGTTTTCTTGATATCCACAGGAGGTATGCTTTTTCTGAATAGAAATGGAGGAGTGAGATGGTAGCAGAGAGGATGTAGGGGGGAGAGACTGGGAGGGAAGGAGGTGGAGAAACTTAAAGCAGGTTATAAAATAAAAAAGATCATATCAGATCTAAATAAAAAACAAACTAATAATGAATAAACAAGCCCAAGAAAGTTATACACATTATCTGTGGTGATAAGTTACATATTTAATAAAACCTAAAATATCAAGAGGTTTTGACCCACAGGCAAAAACAAACAAACAAACAAACAAAAAAAAAACCTGGGCAGTCATAGATGAAGAAGTTATTGATCTTTGAGCAACTAGGCTGATATAGCTCAGGAATTTCTTGATCCTTGAGTACAAGGACAAACAGCTGGGCTTCAATGGCACACACCTTTAATCCTAGCACAGGGAAAGCCAGGACTTGTGACCTACACCCTTAATCCCATAACTTCAGAGAGGGAGACCTTTCTGTGTTTCTGTGAGTTCAAGGCTGACTACCAAATTGAGTAGTTTCCACCTTTAATCCTAACCTGGATGGGATACAGATGGTGATAAGGGTATTTAAGGCAGGTGTAGGAAAACAGCAGTAATTGAGAAGCAAGCAGGAATGAGGCTGAGGAAGCTGGAACATAGCAGGGTGAGATTTGACTGTGGGGTTTTCTCTCTCTGATATTTCACCATTTCCCACATATCTGGCTCTGAGTCTCTTTCATTACAATAAAAGTTTGTGCTTCATTTGTCTATGTGAACTTTTTCAGAGGTTTGAAATGACATTTATATTTGTCCTTTCCCTAATCTTTTATGAGAAAACTTAGATACCTACATTAGCAATTCATAAACAATTAGTTTCCCTGCAAAAAGTATTCCAACACTAATTGTTTACATTTAAATTTACTAAGACACTTTTATTTTTGGTTTTATTATGCAAATAAGTGCATGTCTATCTGTGAGTATTAGTTCATGCCTGTGGGTGCCTGTGGAAGACAAAAATGGAAAACAAATTTCCTTAAATCATAATTACAGGTAGCTGCAAGCTGCCTCAGGTTTTGGCAAATGGACTCTGTTCCTAGCAATCATCCTTAACCATTGATCCATCTCTCCAGCCCAAGTTTGTTTTCTAACAGATATACAATCATTTAAATACAGAGATAAGAAAACAAAAATATACATTAAAGTGATACATGCTGGATGTGGTGGTGATTGCCTTTCTACTCTGTACTCCAAGGACAAGCAGATGGATTTCTTCAAGTACAAGGTTATTCAAAACCTTAGACCATCTCTAATAGGTAAATAAAATAGGAAGACTCCAGCTTAGACTCCTAGAAATAGAAAGATAGCCTGAACTGGCAATCTGCTGTATCTAGATTGGTGCCTAGCCCAATTGTCATCAGAGAGGCTTCATCCAGTAACTGGTGGGAAGCAATGAGACCTACAGCCAAACATTAGGCAAAGTTGGGGAGATGTTGCAACAGAGGAGGAGAAAGGAGTGCAGGAGGGGCCAGAAGGGTCAAGGACACTGGAAGACAACACACAGAATCAACTAATCTGTTCTCATAGGGGCTCACAGTGACTGAAGTAATAACTAGGGAGCCTTCATCGGACTGACTTGAGTACTAGGTGTATAAGTTACAGTTGTATGGCTTGTCTCCTTGAGTGATTCCTGACAGCAAGAACATGGACTATCTCCAACTCTTTTACAGGGTTTTGAAATCCTATTCCTCATACTGGGTTGCCTTTCAGGCCTTAACACATGGGAAGGTGCTTAGTATTATTGCATGTTGATCTGCCATATTTTGTTGATATCCATGGGAGATCTGCACTTTCCTAAATAGAAATGAAGGAGGAGTGGATTGGGGTTGAAACAAAAGGGAAATTGGGGGAAGACTGGGATAAGAGGAAGGAGAACAGCTAATATGTAAAAGCAATCAATCAATAATATATTAAAAATAATATTTAAAAGAATAAAAAAAAGACTAATGATCTATAAGTAAGCTAAAATTTATTTCAAATAATCTTCTACATGATAGCTTTAATGCACGAAAAAAAGAATCTAGCACTTAATGTTTATGTATACAATATTTAAAATATTAATTATATTAATACAGGCAATATATAATAAAATGTTTATAACATAAATTTCTCCTAAAATCAATTTAAATTTTGTATTTCTAGTTTTGTTTCTTTTTTCTCTATTGTATCTATTTTTAGATACTGATAACTTCAGAAACTAATTTTATTCAGCTCAAATAGATAAAAGTATTATGTGAATTAATAAGACTAACCAGATACAATAAAACTATGACTCTTTGAACAGAGATGTCAAGATAAAGAAGTTTGCCACCAAGAGCAGTATCAGACAGAATCTCAAAAAGGTAATGGGAAATCTTAAACATGGAATGCGGAAAAAGTAGAATGGGAGACATTCTCAAAGGAAATTTTTGTAAATTAAGTAAATGTCGGATTGACATTTCGGCTATTGAATGTTGCACACTGTCAGAATCAAGGAATCTTATACAATGGTGTGGAGAACATATTCCACTTTTCAGTTTTAAGTAAAGATGTGACTTAAAAATAGTAAAACTCAAGTTATTGGTCAAATGTTCCCTCTTAGGTGTTGTCCAGAGAGAGACTGTTTGATTCTAAGGTGGATTCTTCAAAAGTCTGTCAAGCCTGTGTTTTCACACATGAAGTAAACACTTCTCTTATTTTTGTATATTGATATTTTGTTCAAGTTTAAAGCTTAGTTAGTCTTTAGCTTCTGAAAATCTAACCAGTGGGGTGAGGGTGAATGAGAGATACTGGCAGCACATTAATCTCATTAGCCAATGGAGGGATATCTTGACTGCTCAGTTTGAGCTTCCTAAATATCATCCAAGGAAAAGGAGTTGTGCAGATACATTTAAGATTCTAAGCAGAATTCACTGGCTCATCATCCTGATCACTGCATGAAAAATACCATAAATATTTACCAGTTTTTATAGGGTGCCTAAGGATCAGGATATCTAATTTTCCAACCTAGTAGACAACAAGTCCTATGGGCCAAAAAGACAATCCCTAGAGATTCAGGTAACTGTTTCCTTAAGGTAATACCCAATTTGTTCTATCTTTCTGTTCTACAAACTTAAAGTATGAATATCCACAGCAAAAAGAAAATCTACAGAAGGTATTATTGCATAACACTACTTTTGCCAATAAATTGAGACTGAAAACTTTTATAAATAAGACAGAGTGGGTCTCATTAATCACTTCACGCAGAGTTGGAGGTAGTGGTGTGTTTCTTGTAGATTTTCTTATCTGTGTGCATCATGCAGAGGAGAACACAGTTCTGGTTCCTTGCATGAAAATGCCAGTTATTTCCCAAGACATACTCTCTGAATAGTCAAGAGTGACCTCATTTGCAGCTTGCAGCTGAGTTAGAATTTCTAGGTTTAAGTGATTTACAAAATGAGGATCTTTGTGTAGAAATAAATCTCAGAGCATTTATGAGGTATTAGTGTAAAGAACGCAGGACATAGTCCTCCAACCTCAGTGAAAATGACTTTTAGTAGGGATGTCTAATGACATAAGATAGATAATCATTCTTAATTTAAGGTAGAGCTAAGGCCTGACATAGCTGTGCTATGAATTTGTTCCTCTACTAATAGCTTCCAGGTGACATGCCTCTAAGATTATTTGGTGAATTCAAATGTACAATTATTCAGGATACAATTGATAATGTAATCATTGGAACATTTTGTAGAAAAGATATATACTAACAAAGTGGATGATTACTGTCACATCTGAGTTTAAAATTACCTATGGATTGTGTGTGTGTGTGTGTGTGTGTGTGTGTGTGTGTGTGTGTGTGTGTATGTGACTGAGAATCCATGAAATCCTTGTAATATTATTTTTTACATCCACACGAAGGACAGGATAGTATTAGACGTGAAGTTCCTGAAGGCATGTGTATAATAACAGTCCACAATTAAAACTTGATGGATTGCTGAGACAGTATACTACTTGGCCATAAGGACAAGCAGGAATATTGGTGACCAACAAAGCTCTGAACATTTTACTAATTTTAAATTAAAGATGTGATTTGTTCTTATAGAAAAATATAAAATTGAAAAGAAAAATAATTATAAATCTAAATGTATTTATTATTATTATTATTATTATTATTATTATTATGAATAAAGAAGTCACATTTTCTAGCACTGTATATCCTTAATCAAGGTCCCTTCCCCCTCCCACCACATCAGGTCATTCTTTCTTCCCACATTTCCCCATCCTCGCCCTGGGCAGGTGATCCCAAGGTCCCAAGTTCCCAATATTGTTTAGTACAGCCTCCACTCCTAGCAAATCCACTTTTCTACCCCCAACATCAAGATTGAGTCAGGTGTTCCTTTAGGGGGAGTAGGATCCATCCAAGGGGTCAGTCCAAGGTGTTTCTGATCCCAAACTGTTCAGTGATTGTGGTTTGCAGCTTGGGCATGCTTTGTTTGGTTTTTTTGTTTTTTGTTTTTTGTTTTTTGTTGTTGTTGTTTAGAGTCCACTAATGAATGAGTACATCCCCTGATTATCTTTCTGGGTTTGTGATACCTTGAGCAGGAGGATATTCTCCAAATCCATCCATTTGCCTGCAAATTTTAGGATATCACTTTTTCTTACTGCTGAGTAGTACTCCATTGTGCAGATGTACCTGTGTAGATGTACCACAGTTTGCTAATCCATTATTCAGTTGTGGGGCATCAATGTTGTTTCCAGGTTCTTGCTATTACAAATAATGCTGCTATGAACATAGTTGAGCTAATGCCATTGGAGTGTGACTGTGCGTCTTTAGGGTATACACCCAGAAATGGTGTTGCTGGGTCTTTCAGGGGATTGATACTCAGTTTTCTGAGAAACTTCCATACTGCATTCCAGAGTGGCTGAATAAGCTTACACTTCCACCAACAATGGAGGAGTGTTCCCCTTACTCTGCAACCTCTCCAGCATAGGCTGTCCTCTGTGTATTTTATCTTAGTCAATCTGACATGTATCAGGTGGCATGTCAAAGTTGTTTTGATTTGCATTTCGCTGATGGCTAAAGATGATGAGCACCTTTTCAGGTGCCTTTCAGCCATTCATAATTTTTCTGCTGAGAATTCCCTTTTTAGATCAGAACCCCAATTTTTGATTGGGTTATTCAAGGTTTTGGGCTCTAGATTCTTGAGTTCTTTATATATCTTAAAGATCAATCCTCTCTCATGTGTGAAAATATTTTCCCATTCTGTAGGCTGTTGTTTAGTCCTACTGATAGTGTTCTTGGCTGTACAGACACTTCTCAGCTTCAGGAGATCCCACTTATTAATTATTGATCTTAGTGTCTGTGCCACTGGTGTTATATTTATGAAGTGGTTGCCTGTGCCAATTTGTAGAAGTGTATTTCTTACTTTCTTTTCCATCAAGTTTAAAGTGGATGGGTTTATGTTGAGGTCTTTAATCTACTTGGATTTGAGTTTGTTCAGGGTGACAGGTTCAGATGTATTTGCAATTTCTACACACTACCATCCAGCTATGCCAACACCATTTGTTAAATATACCATTTTTACCATTGAATATTTTGGGTCTCTTTGTCGAAGCTACAAGAAGCCGACAGCCAGCATCAAACTTAATGGAGAAAAACTCAAAGCAATCCCACTAAAATCAGGAACTAGACAAGAATGTTCTCTCTCCCATTATCTATTCAATATAGTTCTCTAAGTTTTAGCTAAAGCAATAAGAGAACAAAAGAAGCTATCTCTATTTGAAGATGATATCATTGTATACATGAGTGACCCACAAAATTCTACCAGAGAACATCTGCGGCTGATAAACACCTTGAGCAATGTAGCAGGATACAAGATTAACTCAAAGAAATCAGTAGCCTTCCTATACACCAAAGATAAAAGGGCTGAAAAAGAAATGAGGGAAACATCACCCTTTATAATAGCTGCAAATAGTATTAAATACCTTGGAGTAACTTTAACCAAACAAGTAACAGATCTATTTGACAAAAAATTTAAATCACTGAAGAAAGAATTTGGAGAGGATATCAGAAAATGAAAAGTTCTCCCATGTTCCTGGATAGGTAGGATCAACATAGTAAAAATGGCAATTCTACCAAAGGCAATCTACAGATTCAATGCACTGCCCATCAAAATTCCAACACAATATTTTTTGACCTTGAACAAACAATACTCAACTTCATTTGGAATAACAGGAAAGCCAGGATTGCCAAAACAATTTTACTCAACAAAAGAACCTCAGGAGGTTCACCATCCCTAACTTCAAGCTATACTATAGAGCTACAGTAATAAAAATAGCCTGGTACTGGCATAAAAACAGACTTGTGGATCAATAGAACAGAATTGAGGATCCAGACATTAACCCAAAAACCTATAAACACCTGATCTTAAATGTATTTGTTAACTTATTATAATTTATAAGAATGTAGACAAAAAAGTTGTTTTTCAAGTGTGATAGTGTCTTGTGCAAGCTTGCATGACTAGAATCTGTGTGTGATTAGAGAATACCTTTCCCATTTAGATAGATAATGCTTTAAGAAATGCTCTGTTTTGGCAAAATTGTAAATTACTTTTGATTATCTATGTTCCTTTTCTACGAATGCTAAAATCAAGTCTAATACTGTCTGCATTTTTACTTGTTTTTGAACAACAGAGAATAATGTTTGCATATCCTGTCATAGAATGAGGCTATGTCCTGGTTAGAAGCTGGGGCACTAAGAAAAAAAGGACCTTCATGAAATCTCTGCAATATGACTACTTGCATATATTTCTTCAGTAAAATTTTAACTGGTATTGATTGTTCTTGCCAAGAGATATACTGAAACAGTACATATCACAGATGAAGACTCTGGCAGAATTAATGACATTATAATATTGACTTCAGAAGTCTAATTATTTTGTTGAGGGGTTTCACATATGAATGTCCTTGTTTATTTGGTTGCTTTGCTGTTATAACGAAAGTGTTACTAGGTCTATAGTTAATATAACCAAAGATGTGGGCTGGATAGTTCTCTTAGTGGGCAAAGGTGCTTGATGCCAACCATGACTCAAAAGAAAAATGTAATTATACAAAATATATATGGTAGAATTCCATACAAGTGTAAAGATGCTTGCTGGGATGTGAAGTGATTCCAGCATGGAATTAATGTGATACTAAATAATACTAAATAACTAAATTTGGTTGAAACAACCACAAAGGAAACAATATTTTGTTACAGCTGAAAACAATATCTTTTTATGACACATCTCAGTGATTTGTCTACCTAAGACTGGCAGTATCAGCCTATACCCACATAAAGATGCATGAGGAGCAAGGGCTTGGGCTGTACTATAGGTGTAGCCTACTCCTGCCACATCTTCATCAGAGGAAACTGAATTTGAGCACCATTTATAGTTTTATCTTTCTACTCATATCACCTGAACAAAGTTAGCTTATTTCTCAGCAATATATTATCTCTGAATGTTGGAAATCCAGGAGTTTATCTTAATACTATCAGAGTGACACATGTGTGTCTGCATGAAAGCATGTGTGCATGTGATGTGTGTGTTTGTGTGCGTGTGTGTGTGTGATGAATGTGTAGAAGTCAGAAGATACCTTTGGGTGTTAGTCTTTACTTTGCACCTGCTTGAGACATGGTTTTTTATTGTTGCTGTTCTTTACCATTGTGTAATGCTTGCCAAGCTAACTAGCTTAGAGGTGTCCAGGGATTCTCCTGTTTCTTCCACCGACCTTATTGTAGGAGAACAAGAGTATAGACTTTCAATGCTGCTTCTAGATTTATTCAGGCTCTGGAGATTCTAACACATACTGAGCCCTCCCTGAGTTATATTCTAGACCCTCTGTCTGTCTGGTTTACAAGAGCACTTGCAAAGTTGGTGCTTGCTCCTGTATAATTACTTCAATTTTTCTGAATATATTCTCTCTTTGTTTTTCCATGTTTTATTTTAAAAATGGGGGTGGAGAGGGCATGCATATTATTCAGTGAAATAAAAATATTGAAATATCAAAGTTCCATAGCTAATTATTTATTAAATTGGCAGCTCACAAATCTGCATAACTCCAGTGCCAAGGGCCAACTGCCCTACTCTGACCCTTTGTGGACAAGCACATATGGCAGCTCATATTCTTTTGTAAATACAGTTACAGAGATCCAAATAATCAAGGCCATGCTCCCTGTTGCTCCTTCACAGTTCCTAACTACCTTTTTAATTAATGTAACCTCTTTTTTGTTCTTACTTTTTATCTGAAAGAAAATGAAGCCTCTATTGACTGTGCAACTGTCAAGCTTTACTGTTTGAAAATTAGAGCACACTTAATATTTTCTCTTTTCAAACACAAAGGCTTAAACTAAATTTTTGAAAACTTATTTATAAAACAGGATTTTTTTTACTATCTAGATGGTATGATACCAATAATAAATTATTGCCCAGAAAACATAAAAATGATTAGCAAATATCAGGTGTTCATAGGTGAGTGGGTTAATATCGGGTTCCTCTATATGATTCCATTGATCCATGGTCTGTTTTTATGCCTGTACCAAGCTGTTTTTATTACTGTAGCTCTATAGTATAACTTGAAGTCAGGGATGGTGATGCCTCCTGAGGTTCTTTTGTTAAACAAAATTATTTTGGCAATCTTGGCTTTCCTGTTATTTCAAATGAAATTTAGTATTGTTCTTTCAAGGTCTGTAAAAAATTGTGTTGGGATTTTGATGGGAATTTCATTGAATCTGTAGATTGCCTTTGGTAAGACTGTCATTTTCACTATGTTGATCCTACCTATCCACGAGCATGGGAAATCTTTCCATTTTCTGATATCCTGTTCAATTTCTCTCTTTAGTAATTTCAATTTTTTGTCAAACAGATCTGTTACTTCTTTGGTTATAGTTACACCAAAGTATTTAATGCTATTTGCAGCTATTATAAAGGGTGATGTTTCCCTTATTTCTTTTTCAGCCCTTTTATCATTATTGTATAGGAGGGCTACTGATTTCTTTGAGTTAATCTTGCACCCTGCTACATTGCTGAAGGTATTTATCAGTTGTAGAAGTTTCCTTGTAGAATTTTGTGTCACTTATGTATACAATCATATCATCTGCAAATAGAGATAGTTTCACTTGTTCTTTTCCAATTTGTATCCCCTTAATGTCCTTTCGTTCTCTTATTGCTTTAGCTAAACATCGAGAACTATATTGAATAAATAAAGCAGGAAGGGACAGCCTTGTCTAGTTCCTGATTTTAGTGGGATTGCTTTGAGTTTTTCTTCATTTAGTTTGATGTTTGCCATCAGCTTTTTAAAAATCGCCTTTATTACATTTAGATATTTTCCCTGTATGCCTGATCTTTCCAGACTTTTATCATGAAGGAGTGTTGAATTTTGCCACAGGTTTTTTCAGTAAGAAGATGGTCATGCAGTTTCTTTTCCTTCAGTTTGGTGTTGGCATAACAGGATGGTAGTGTATAGAAAAAATACAAATAGATCCAAACCTATCACCCTGCACAAAACTCAAATCCAAGTAGATCAAAGACCTCAACATAAACCAGCTACACTGAACTTGATAGAAAAGAAATTGGGAAATACCCTCAAACACACAGATGACCACTACCTAAGACACTAAGAATAATAATCAATAAGTGGGACCTCCTGAAACTGAGAAGCTTCTGTGAGACCAAGGACACAGTTAATAAGACAAAACAGCCTACAAAATGGGAAAAGATTTTTATCAACCCTCTAAGTGACAGAGGATTCATCTAAAAAATATATAGAGAACTCAAGAAAGGCATTGAGCAGAAAGGAGTTTGGACAAGGGAATACATGGATACAAATATGTTGTAGTATGTTTTCCCCGGCCCGTTTTGGGTCTGAGAGGTTTGTGATCTGGCGCGCGTGTGGCGCCAGTGGTTTGGAACCTGGTTTGCGCGCCCGCGGCTTTTGTCCCCCAAAAGAAATGAAATCACACACTTATATACTTTAACACTGTTTGGCCCATATCTTAAGCACATTACTAGCTAGCTCTTTCATCTTAATTCAACCCATTTCTATTAATTTGCTCACCACGTGGCTTCCAGCCGGTGGCTAGCCAGTACCTCTACATGTCTGTTCCTCTTGGGGGTCCGATAGAGAGTGCCTTAACTCCACCCTCCTTCCCTACTTGGCTGCCTGATTCTTCATCCCCTTCTACGGTGCCCTGCATGGGTCCAAACAGTTATTTATTTACATCATACAGAAAACATTCTACCACACAAATATGACTTTATTCATAATAAAAATTAATTAAAAAAGAAGAAAAAAAAAAGATGTCCTTGTATAAAAGAGCTCAATGCTAGAACATAGTTAAATGACACAGTTCTTGACTTCTGCATTGATAACTGCAAAGATAAGCAGAGGTGTGATCGAAGAAGGTCTCATTTTGTTTAAGGGGTTGGCCACAGGATGTTTTATTATGCCCCAGTAGATAATTGAACAGCATGAATGGACATTTTTGTAAATGGGCAGATGATAAGAGTGGTATGAAACTGAAAGAACTGATGTGTGAGTTTGATGAGGTGTATGATGTAAAATCACAAAATAATAAATAAAAGGAAAAAGAAAGAAAAATATGATCCAAGGAAGAATGGAATAAAAAAAATATCAGTGAAACCCATTCCTTTTTAACTTGGCTTCTTGGATGTTCATAAGGGTTAGTCCATGATTTTTTTTTAAATTATTATAACAAAGCTAGGTTGTGAATCACTCGTATCAAAAGGGTTAGAATTTCTCAAAGTTTAAGCCTCTCCTTCATGTAATAAGTAGAAGAAATTTATTGTTCTAACCACTACTAAGTGGGCCCAGTGACACAACAGGATGAACACAGCTTTATAAACTTTTGTTTGATTGCACTGTCATTCTACCTACAATCGATAACAGTGGAATTATGGGAGAATAGTATGTTTAACCAGGGCTTCCAATCATTCTGAAAGAAATCTGTAGAAAGGAGATGTTTTGTTTTTTTCTTTAGAAGCTGTATCCCAGAAGCTAAGACATGCACATACAATCAATATTTCAAAATGAGCTCAAATCTACAAAACCAGCTTCAATATCGTACAATTATTCACTAAAACAGACATAAACAGATCATTTTTGATCCAAATATTATCTCTTTATAAATTCTAATTGCTACAGACAGCTGTCATTTTGTTTTTCTTGGACCACAAGCTAGCAATTTTTTCCATGTCTTACAAACATGACCACATTCTTCATTTTACTATTCTAGATCGTTTTCTCCTTGTATTTTCTTTTATTGTTTTGTTTTTTGCCTTTTTGATTAACTTTATGTACCTGCAATTCTTACTTGGGTACCACACAAGTCATAATTTTCTAGACTTCTGTAATAAAATATTTTCTCTCTAAGAAAAATGATTAGCAAACTAAAGAATCAAATACAAGTTCCACCAAAATATTATGGAAGATTTTTTTCTTGAAAATTTTAATGTTAACTTTCATTGAAACCTCCATAGTCAAGCAATAGGCTGAGCTCCAGGAGTCCAGGAGAAGAGAGAGAAGAGGCATTCTATGTTAAATTCATCTTTAGTCCTTGAGTGGAGCAATGTTTTCCCAATGCTTTGTTTTTGTGCTTTATTCCATCTTTTTGTGTGTGTTCACAAAAGTTTCCCTCCCACTTATATACTGTTGGAAAATCACTTTCTCAGGACATTTTGTTTACAATGTAGGAAAACAAAAGAAAAAGATCTATTTTCAGTTTTTACATTTATTTTCCTATTTAACTACTTTAGAACAAGTGACTAGTAAGTTAAAAATAGTTTATATCGTAATATTATAAGATATCCAAATTCTACTAAATTCTAGCTAATCTTTTTTAAGTTACTAAAATTCTAATTATTAGGAGGTTGCTTAGCTAGGTTATCACCTCTGTTAGCTGCTAAACACTATAAACTTTATTTATATCTCCACAAATTTTTTCTTGGTCCATTGACACTAGAAATACAATCTGTATTTCTAATCTCAAACATAGATAAAATTTTATGAGCATAAATATTGAGCATGGATTCTGGATAGCCTCTTTTAAATAACCAAAATCAGGTGTAGAGAGCATCATTTTTCTGGCCCTTCCTTTCTTCTTTATATGAAAACTGTCAGGTCAGTTCTGATGAGCTGAACTTCAGTATCCATATTGGTCTTGAGACCTGATGCCATACAGTGTGGGTAGTGCTAGTTACAAAAAGATAAGGTGCCTAATTCACAAGGATACAATGCTAATGTGACAGACAGAGTGAATCTGAAGGTGTTAAGCACTCAGTTATGCACTTGTACTCTGGTAGAGCCTCTTCAATGTTTTTCTGTTACAGAAGCCTCCATATTGATTATTTGTACCACTTTCTTCTCTAAACTAGAACTTTAAAGTCCAACTATTTTTCCTCCCCCAATCACTCTATAATCTCTTAACTGTGTCACAGAAATGAAGGATGACTCACTGTTCCCAGTTTGTCTAAATGCCTCTTGATTTTGTTCATCATTATGGTACTCTGTTTTATATTTGCATGGATCAGTTTCCACTGGAGCGCATTATATCAATGCCAATTTAATATTTCAAAAAATAAACCAAAAATATGACATGAGATCATGTTTCTTCAGACTATGCTATTGATTGCTAATACAGCTTACCTTTAGTGTTATGCTTCAGATTCTATGATATGGAGCTCCTAAAATATACTATGGTCATTTATAAATGCTTAAATACTGTTCTTGCTTCTGCTTAAGAACTTTAGTCAATTCTCCAAAGAGCCAGTGATTTTTCATTTCTTTCATACCATAAATTCTAGGGAATAAAATGTTATTATATGCATACTGTGACCAAACACACTGTGGCAAAAGCAAATATGTCAAATATTTTTCCAACTTTTATATCAAATCTCTTTTAAACCAAAGCAATACTCATCATTTTTCTAACTCAGCCAAATATCAAGCCAGGTACATCCTGTCTTTAAATACTAATAGGTGATAAATATAGGCACACATTTTCATAAACATATTTAAGAAAAGAAATAGAGGTAATCTGCCTCTGATCCTGTTAGCACTGAATCAGAGCAGTTCCTGGGATCTGAAGTGACAGCTGGCATCCCAGACAAAAAAACCTGAGAAGCTTTAACTCTCAAAAAATTTTAGGGGAAAATATTTGAAAAAAAATGGAGTTTCCAGGAATTATCATATTTGTTCCATGTATGATTGGCCAGGAGCACTAAAAACCACCAAGAGAATCATTAATATTATGAGAAAGAAGAGAATGTATAGGCTACACAGTCCCAGCAATATTCTGTATACTGTTGCAAAGTGCATTGGTCCTTGCCAAGTGAGACTGTCCTGTTCTGGAGAGTCATTGGACAAGCATTTATATAGTAGCTCAAAACTAGGCCATTAGCTAGCTCTCCACAGTCAATCTTTAGATTTGTGAAACAGACAGTTTATAATGGTATCTAAGAATGTGACTTTTCTTTTAAAATTAATTTTAGAATTTTATTACTGACCAATTACAACACAAAGAGCATGCATTCATGGAGATGTACTGTAACTTTTGAATGGATCTAGGAACTATCTATAGACTTTAAAGAGCAAATCCAGGCAGTTATCTTGTTTGAATGACTGGGACTGAACCCTCTGCTTCCTAGACAGGTGCATCAGAAGAGCTTCTCCGGCAGGATCAGCTTCTATGATTAATAGGGCATTTGACTGTCCATAGAATTGTAAATCTTTCCTTTCATCTTAGTTTCAAAGTTTGAAGAGGCTAGCCTGCCACTTTTGCTTTAGTTGGCCCTGATTGTATTGCTTCTGAAAGGTGACATTTTTAGCTTTGAAGTCCAGGATCCTGATTGAGACAAAGAAAAGAGAAACAGCTTCACTGGGGTTTTCATTTGCAGAACAACCTGACCTGATTTTGAAGCTGAGTGATTTTGGAAGTTAATTGTCAATCTCCGGTAATACCAAATGGATTCCTAGGCCACTCTCTCCCTAAAGGAGGAGTGAACAGAAACTTCACAAAAGATTAATAACACCCATAGTTATCTTTTCAATCAAACTCGTCATCAAAGATTGAATCTTTTTTTTTTTTAAAAAAAAGAAAACTCAGCCTGTTAACACATCTTGATTCACACAATCTCAGATGAATTCTTCACACAGCAGTTCCTTAGTACTTGCTGCCATCTCCTCTCTAAAGAGCCTTTGCAACATCAAAATGAAACTGATCCTGAAATCAGATATCATAATGGGCTGCAATCCTCTATTAAGGAACATTAACACATGACTTTCAAGGAAACAACCCATTTTCTGACTGCATTGCTTTTCTCTTTAAAAAACTGTTAAGATCCAAGAATTTTATGTTCCTCTTTCTATAAAAGTTACAATATATATATATATATGTGTGTGTTTCTAGCATTCTAGACTAGGTACAAAACATCTTTCTTGTATTAACAGCCCTGTATAACATACATCTGAGGCTTCAAGTTTCTCTGACCCAAGACAGTTATTCTTTCTCCAGAGAAAAATAAATGGATGCTACTCAGACACTTACTTACTTATTTATTTTAAAGCCCCTCATGCGGGTGCAAATCTCCCTATAACATAGACAGCCCATATAGAGGATGACATGCACTTACTTTGTAAGCTAATGAACATTTTTCAAAGGACTTAATCTCAGAATTAGAAGAACTGATGGAATTTTATCAGACTTAATTGTTTAGTTAATTCTGACAATTTATTAGTGGCAGTTTTGTGTTTAATCATCAGTCTAGAGGACTGAAAATCACAAGCACAGTTTAATTTGTGTATAAAGAGCCAGAGTTGTTACATTATCACAGAGTTGTAAGCCTAGCAGCTTACAGATAGTCTTGCCATGTCAGAGGGGTTGAACCTTTGATATTTGCTCTAATCTGGGTTAGATGCGTGTTGCATGTAGAGACATAATGGATTTTTCCTTGAGAGTGTGGACTGCAGGAAAGGGGCAGCTCTGGAAATGGGTACCTTCACTGAGGGAGATGGAGAGCTGCTATCTGATAGGTGATAATACTAGCCAGGAAATGAAGTAAAAAAGTATAGGAAAATATGAGTATTTTAACAGAAAAATCACATGTTCTATTTTCTCTTAAGGTTATATAAATATTTTGCCTTAATATAAAAACAGCCATAAACCAGCTCAGAAAGTGAAGCCCATTCTGACTATCCTGGGTAAGTGGAGCCTGTTGTGAGCTGAGCAGAGCAGGGAGCCTGGCTAGAAAGAGGCTGTATTATCTTCTGCAGAGAAAGGCTACAGGCTTCAAAATCTGGGGAAAAGAGGCCATGGGGAGGAATACATCTTTTGTGTATAATAGGATTTGGAAAACAACATAAGCTTGGCAGAGAGAAGGGCATATTTAAGAATAGAAAGTGGCCCAGATACAGGGTCTTCTACCCACTTGGTGTTTTATTGTATAAAACTATCCTAGTTTCTGAGAACTTTGGGTCTGTGGTCAAACAGGAGGGAAGCAGTAAGAGCAGCAGGTCTCCTTGTGTCTCCTGATCTCTTAGAAGTATAATCTGCATCACAAACAATAAATTGGGTATAGTTAAAGACCTTAAACCCAATAGGGTCTAACTCAAACCTGTGGAAGGGACCTGACTCAGTGTCTGATTAAGGGATGACAAGCAGTGACAACCTGAGAAACGCCAAATAAGGCTACTTTGGGGTGTGAAACAAGCGCAAAGTATAAAAGGTCCTTAAAGGGCAACCTGTTTCATGGAAACACTATCAACATCAGGCAAGGAACGGGGTTAGAGTTGAGGCTGGAGGAGACATTGAGGCAATTTATTCTTTTGTATGAAGTATGAATTAGGCAAGTTATTTATGTTATAAATACATAGGGCATGGGAGGTGTTCTGAAGAGATTTCAGGCCCACAAGGCTAAATTGTATCTATTCTTATAGGTTTCATAGCTATGGAGAAATGTTATGCCATGTACTTGATGAGCAGCTCAGTAAACATTTGTAATCTGATGTCTAGGTGATATAGGAAGGAAGTTTGTTCTTTTTGTTAAAGTGAATTCATAATAAAGATATGCTACATCTAGCCCCTCATAATTTAGGGTCTCAGTAAACTTCCTTTGAAGAAATGAGAATTATAGAATTACAAGAAAACTATTTTGGAAAAGTACATGTCAATTTCCTATAGCAGTGGAAACTAGTCAGCTGTAAGTTTAGAGAGAAAAAGAGGCTCCTGCAGGTGTGAGTGTGTGTGTGTGTGTGTGTGTGTGTGTATTTATGTGTGTGCATGTGTCCTAAGTAGCTCATAGCCCAAAACTAACAATAGATATATGTAAGAAATTTTCCAGACAAATATTCTACTAACTTTGGAAATAGTACCAAAAACTGTCAAATGAGATTGTATAAAAGTTTAAATTCTATGCAGCAAAAGAATCAAGTTATTGAGAAAAAGACGTCTCATAAAAAAGCCAAAAACCTTTTTGTTTATCTTTTTTAAAATTTTTTTGCAGTTTATTTATTTTAAACCTTTGTTAATGATACATTTCACATAATTAACATTCATAATATAAAGAATTTTATAATTAGCATAAATCTCAATCTAATTAGTAAATGGACTAATCAAATGAAAAGACATTTCTTAAGAGAGGAAACACAGATGACCAATAAGTATAAGAAAAAATATTCAACATACTATTCAACATGAAAAAGCAAATTAAAACTACATTAAGATTTAATCTTTCTCTGGCTAGAATGCTCAGTATGAAGAAGACAAGTAGTAAATAATGACAAAGATATATGGCAGAGAAAACCCACATTCATCACTGATAAGAATACAAATGCTCTAACCACTATGAAAAATAGTTCCAAATTTAGGGCTTCCATATAAGTCAATGTAACCTCACTGGGTCTGTCAATTTCCTATAGCAGTGACTCTTAAGGCAGCATAGTAGCAAGAACATATTCAATTTTTGTTTATTTTAGAATTGTTTTTAACAGTTAAGTTTTTGCACCATTACAGATGTATGTCAACAAATAAGTAGATATTTAAAATTCTGCATAGGGGCTTTGTCTTGCCTCAACTTGATATGACAGACTAATTTAACTCCCTCTGGGTGTCCTTACTCTAACTGAGGTGTGAATGGTGGAGTGAGATGAGAAGCTTGGGGGTCATAGGGAAGAGAGGAAGGAGGGGAAACAGTGGTTGATATATAAAAACTTTTAAATAAAAAGTAAAATAAAATTCTATAGATCATAGCAGAGTAGTATTCAGCCACCAAGAATAAAATTGCTATTTGTCGGGAAAACAAATGGAATTGGAGGTTCTCATATTTAGGAAAATAAGTTTGTAAGTTTGATGATGAAGGACAATATTCTACATTATGTCTTATTTGTGCCTCCTAGTAAGCAGAAGTTAGTGAGGAGCCAAAAATCAGCTTTGCTAATTGAAGCTTACTAGCATTTGGATTTTACCCACAGAGACTGGGTAATATTGGAGAAGGTTTTCCTCTGATAACTGCATTCCAAGGACAGGCTTTACTCTTAAAGAGACACATTCTCAGATTCCATGCCTCACTAGAAGTGAAGTTAAGATTTAGATCTCAGAAAAAAAGAAAAAAACAAACAAGTTTTCTAAGAACATAGAATATGGAGAGATAGTATATTAATCATGAGGTTTGTACAAGAAAGAGCAGTTATAAAATTTTGAGCCAAACTTGAAGCAAACTTTATTTAAATATAAGCCATGATGATGGACTCTGGTCAGGTAATTTTTTTCTAAGTAAAGAGCCATGAGTTATGTTTGAAAAAATTTAAAAAGGACACAATCATAAGGCCACAGTATTTCCCATCAGGTACAATCAGGGGCAAGCATACATACTGATGAACTTCCTGTCTGCATCTCCCACTTGCATCCAATCAGGGCAAGTGTACATCCTGACATATTTCCTGTCCACATATCTCTTCCCAACATGTGAGCAAACACATCTGATGCAGGTGGTTCAAATATGCACAGGACAGACAGGAACTCAGTCTTAACTGTCATCACTGCAAACAGAATTCTTTTTTTTTTTTTTTTTTTTGCCTAGTTAAAATAATATTTATTCTACAACATAAACCATTAGGCTTTCCTGAGTTTTGTTAGTTTATGGTTGATTTGTTTATTTTGAACATGCAGAAGGAAAAGCTGCTTAATATCTACACAGTGTCTTTTTCTCTTTTTAAAGAGACCAACAGTAGAAGCAAGCTCATGAAGTCCTGTGGACCTGCACATGTGCCAGGCTCCACTGGCTACACTCAGACCCCTTAACCCAGGGATTATTAAGCCTCCTGCCAGGCAGCAAGCATTTCCAGCTTCCAGCCTTGAGGTCTCTGCCACCATTATTCATCTCCATAGGAAACCGGAAAGCAAGGGTAGGCCACTTAAAAATGAACAGGCCCAGCTATGATCCCAACGGTTTGATTTTTTTTTGGGGGGGGGATTTTTGTTTCACTTTATAGTTTGAGTATATTTTGTTCTTTTTTTTAATTTATCAAGAAAAACAGTAAAATGAATTTAAAGCTGAAAAGTTAATAATAACTATAAAGAAGATAAAAATCATAAGCATGACTTATCAAGGGTGATAATGCAAATAAGATTGCTACACATATATTTACTTTGTGTTCAGCTTTCCCTCTGAATTTTTCTTTCTATCCCTGTATATCCTTATTCAAGGTCCCTTCCCCCTCACACCACATCAGGTCATTTTTTCTTCTCCGCAACTCCCCATCCCCTCCCTGGGCAGGGAGCAGATAGTCCTATGGTCCAACTGACCCAATAATGCTTGGATCAGTCTCCACTCCTGGCAAATCCAGTTTTGCCCCCCCCCAAGAGAAATCCCACACTAGAGACCTAACAGCACAGCCGAAAGCCTTAGAACAATTAGAAGTGAACTCACCTAGAAGGAGTAGATGGCAGGAAATAAACAAACAGAATTCTTAACCTGCAAGATTTATTTTTCCTTTTTTCTCTCCCATTAACTTGAAAGGTATATTGTTTTTACTCCTGGTTTGGTCTCATAACTGTTTGAATAAAAGACAATTTGCATCACAATCAGATTCTTTAAAATTATAAAATGCTTTGTCAGTTTTGTTAACATTTCCATGATCATTTACATATTGTGTTAACTTAATAAAGATATTTAAAAAATAGTTTTTTCAAGAATGAGATTTTAAGTTTAAAGTAATGAAAAAATCATAGGTGGTAATTAAAAGAGTCAAAACATAGACTTCTTGTTCTTGTACTTCATATGAATCTATATTTTGTGCTTCTGAGTGGCTTGCTGAATCAGTTTAAATATTGGAAATATTGCCTTTCAACTTGGTAGGTTTGTTTGCAGTCCAGAGAATACTGAAAATGAGAAAAGGTAGTTTTTTTTCTTTTAGAGTGATTATTTCTCAATTTACCAACAGAAAAGGCACCCTGTTCTCTTAACAGCTTGCTCTGCTTTTATCTGCCACTCTGCCATGGTGAGCCAAGGGATTATCTCCTGCATAAGCTGTACAAAAACTCAGAGGTCAACATCAAAGCCACTGCCTATGCAAAGAAAGGTAATTCCATGGTTTCATAATTTATTGTCCTTGTTAGAGGGTCAACTAAGTACATATTGATAATACTAGGAAAACACAACTTCAAAGCCACCACTCACCTAACTTCCTGATATGATGCCTACTATTCTGAGGAATTTCATCTTGGATAAAATTTCACCAACACCATTTTCATATGGAGTCCTCATCATCTTTGTGAAAATATAGTGTTCTGGCCTCCTCTAATCCACCACTACTCTTTGATTACATTCATTTATGGCATTTTTTTTTAACATTATGTCAACAGCTTTATATCTTTGGTTCTTGCTCTTTCAAATCTCAGTATTTGGTTAAAAATAGCATCCATTTTTTTTAGGAGGTTGCCTTGTTCTCTGGAGTATTTTAAGATTTCATGGTCATCACATTCTGCAAAAACCATCCAAATGTGCTCAAGTTGTTAATCAAGAGGTATACAAAAGACTCTACAAATCAATATAGGTTCTTGATTTCTCGCTGTAGCATGATCTTGTTGTTGAAGATAGCACACATATGGCTGGTAGCACTCAGAGAAATCAGGTTGGTAGTGACAAAAAGGTACTTCTTGCTTTTACAGTACTGTTTACATTTAATATTACTGGAAGGTGCTATGTAGGCTGCTGGTAGAAAAAAACTATCAACAATGTTACACAGTTGTGAAATAAAATTAAGATCGGTGAGGCAAGATATGCTTATAAGTTCAATAGTCCCATGAATGCTGTGATGGTAACCAGCTGATTTCTGTTTGGATTTAAATCCTGCTCCACAAAAGAAATTATGTCTGAAATTGCAAATGTGATCACATGTCAGAGATTAATCTACTTGTATTATTCTGATCAATAGACATAGTATCAAAGTACCTTCAAAATCAACATCTTCATATCCTTATATTTGTGCATCTTTCAGACATAATATGAGAAGTTTATTTGAATATGGACACAGTGGTCAATGTGCAAATAACAGGTGTCAGTAGAGTGTTCAGCCACAAATAAGACATCTACACCATCACTCCTCAAGAAAGGATAAAGTTGAAGTCCTCTCAAAAGAGGGTGACAGAAACATTGTTTTACTCAGAGATCAAGGTAAATGGAGCAGCTTAGCAGTGAGAACACATACCTTTAATCCCATTACTTGGAAATCAGAGGCAGGCAATTATTTTAGTTTGAGGCCAGCCTGTACTACAGAGGAAATTCTTGGACAACCATGGCTACTCAGAAAAATTCTGTTTGAAAATAAAATAAAAGTGTCTTGGAGCAAAACAGTGTCTTCAAGATGTGACAAAATCTTTGTACCCATGAATTAATAGTTTATAAATCTCTTCTCCCACTGTGTTAGATTGGGGACTGGTATCCTAGTTAGGATTTCTATTGCTTTGAAGAAACACCATAACCATGACAATTCTTGTAAAGGAAAACATTTAATTGTGGTGGCTCACTTAGAGTTCCAGATATTCAGTTCATTATTGTGGTGGGATAAAAGAGTGTGCGGTCAGACATAGTACTGAAAAAGTAGCAGAGAATCTTAAAATCTTATAGGCAACAGGAAGTTGACTGATATCAGGGCAGGATCCTGAACATAGGAAACCTCAAAGCCCTAAGGTGACACACTTGCTCCAAGAAGGCCACACTCACTCTAACAAAGCCACACCTCCTAGCACTACCACTTCCTATGAACATATGGAGGCCAATTACATTCAAACTTCTATGATTGCATTGTCTTGTGCATACAACCTTAGTAGCTATGAGAATCTATGGATGGATGATAGCTTCTAAAGGAGGAACTCACAATTTCCGTAAAGATTATGACCTCTGGTAATTTGATCTTTATGGTATGTTTGATGATGGCTTCATATCCATGAGTTTATGAACATAAATTAGACTCATTGTGTTATATTTTTGAAAGACAGCAAGGGGAATGGTTAAGATATCTTGGGAGGGGAGAGGAGGGAGGTTAGAAAATGAGAGCTCAAGAGACCAAATTGGAGGAAAAGTAAAAAATGAGGGAGATATCCTGACAGAGTGAACCATCATGATCTTAGGCTTTAGAACAATTAGAAGGAAACTTACCTAGAAAGAGTAGAAGGCAAGAAATAATCAAACTTGGGGCTGAAATCAGTACAATAGAAACAAAGAGAACAATACAAAGAATCAATGACTCAAAAACTTGGTTCTTTGAGAAACAAGATAGACAAACTCTCATCGAAACTAACCAAAAGACACAGAGAGAGTATCCAAATTAACAGAATCATTAATGACAGAAAAGACATAATGACAGACAACCAAGAAAGCCAGAGAATTATCAGGTCATGCTTTGAAAATCTATACTCTACTAAAATGTAAAACCTAAAAGAAATGAAAAGTTTTCTGGACAAGCACCAATTATTAAAATTAAATCAAGAACAGATTAAAGACCTAAACAGACCTATAAAACCAAAAGAAATTAAAGCTGTTACTAAAGTCTCCCAAATTGAAAAAAAAATTAAAAAGGCCAGGGACAGATGCTTTTACTTCAAAATTCTACCAGACATTACAGAAGAACTAATACCAATACTCAACAAACTGTTCCATACAGTGGAAACTGAAAAAACACTGCCAAACTCTTCTTATGAGACCACAATTACCCTGATACCCAAGCCACACAAAGGTGCAATTAAGAAAGAAAACTGCAAACCAATCTCCCTCAGGAACATTGGTGCAAAAATACTCAACAAAATTCTGGCAAACTAATTACAACATATAGAAATATTATCCACCATGATCAAGTAGGCTTCATCCCAAAAAGGCAGGAATGGTTCAACATACAAAAAAATATAAATTTCATCCATCATATAAACAAATTGAAGAAAAAAACCCACATGATCATCTACTTAGATGTTGAAAAAGCACTCGAAAAAGTCCAACATTCCTATATTGTAAAAGTCCTATAGAGATCAGGAATACTGAGAAAATTCCCAAGTAAATGCAATTTAGAAGCAGACACACAAATATCAAACTAAAGGAGAAAAATTCAAAGCAATCCCACTAATCTCAGGAATGAGACAAGGCTCTCTCATCTCCCATTAACTATTCAAAATAGTTCTCAGAGTTTTAGCCAAATCAATAAGAGAATGAAAGGCAATTAAATAGATACAAATTGGAAAAAAAAAGAAGTGAACCTATCTCTATTTGCAGATAATATGATCATATACATAAGTGACCTACAAAATTCTACCACAGAACTCTACAGCTGATAAGCACCTTCAGCAATGTAGCAGGATACAAGAATAATTCAAAGATATCAGTAGTAGCCCTCCTATACACTAAAGACAAACAGGGTGAACAAACAATAAGGGAAACATTGCCCTTTATAATAGCTGTAAATAGATGAAATACCTTGGTGTAACTATAACCAAAGAAATAACAGATCTGTTTGACAAAAACTTTAAATCACTGAAGAAAAAAATTGAAGAGGATGTCAGAATATGGAAACATCTTCTATGCTCCTGGATAGGTAGGATCAACATAGTAATAATGGCAATCTTACCAAAAGCAATCTACAGATTCAATGCAATTCCCATCAAAATCCGAACACAATTTTTTACAGACCTTGAAAGAACAATATTCAATTTCATTTGGAATAATAGGAAAGCCAGGATTGTCAATAAAATTTTGCTCAACAAAAGAACCTCAGGAGGCATTCATAGGTTTTTGGGGTAATGCCCGGATCCTCAATTCAATTCCATAGATCCACAAGTCTGTATTTATGCCAGTAACAGGCTGTTTTTAATACTGTAGCTCTATAGTATTACTTGAAGATGGGGATGGTGATGTCGCCTGCGGTTCTTTGTTGAGCACTGATAGAGGACTGATCTCAAAAATATATAAAGAATGCAAGAATTTAGAGCCCAAAACTTTAAATAACCGAATTAAAAATTGAGGTTCAGAACTAAAAATGAATTCTCAGCAGAAAAATTATGAATGCCTGAAAGCACTTGAAAAAGTGCTCATCATCTTTAGCCATCAGAGAAATGCAAATCAAAACAACTTTGACATACCACCTTACACCTGTCAGATTGGCTAAGATAAAAGTCACAGATGACAACCTATGCTGGAGAGGTTGCAGAGCAAAGGGAACACTCCTCCATTGTTGGTGGGAGTGTAAGCTTGTTCAGCCACTTTGGAATGCAGTATTGTGGTTTCTCAGAGAATTAAGAATCAATCTCCCCAAGGATCCAGCAATACCACTTCTGGGTGTATACTCTAAAGAAGCACATTCACACTCCAAAGGCATTAGAGCAACTATGTTCATAGCAACATCAATTGTAATGGAAAGAACCTGGAAACAAATTAGATGCCCCTCAACTGAAGAATGGATTAACAAACTGTGACACATCTACACAATGGAGTACTACTCACCAGTAAGAAAAAAAATGATACACTAAAATTTGCAGGCAAATCGATGGATTTGGAGAATATCCTCCTAAGTGAAGTATTTCAAACCCAGAATGATAAGCAGGAGATATACACAGTCGTCAGTGGACTATAATCAAAAAAGGAAAAAGCAAAGCATGTCCAAGCTGCAAACCACAACCACTGAACAGCTTTGGATTTGAAACACCTTGGACTGACACCGTGGATCCCACTCCCTCTAGAGGAACACCTGACTCAGTCTTGATGTTGGGTGAAGGAAACTGGATCTGCCAGGAATGGATGCTGATCTGAGCAATATTGGGACCTTAGAACCTCCTGCCCATGCTGAGGAGGAGATGGGGAGATGTGGAGAAGAGAGAGTGACTAGAGGAGGTGGGAGGGGGAAGGGACCTTGAATAAGGATATACATGAATAGAAAATGTGACTTTATTCATAATTTTAAAAAAGGAAGAGGAAAAAAAGAAATTCAATCATGAAGATTGCATTCAGTAAGTTTTAAATAAATGTACATTTTAAACGTTCTGTCTTTTTCTAATGAGATGCTGTGATTAGTTTTCTCTGATGCTCTTGATGATAGAATTCCATCAGATAATCTCTCTCCATCATTTAAATTTGGACTGTCTCTTTGAGTTAAAATGCTTAATAAACAATCAAAATGTAGAAAAAATAAAATAAAATAAAATAAAATAAAAAGAACCTCAGGAGGCATCACAAACCCTGACTTCAAGTTATTCTTTACAGCTACAGTAATAAAAACAGTCTGGTACTGGCATAAAAACAGACATGTGGATCAATGGAATTGAATTGAAAATCCTGACAGTAACCCACACACCTATGAACACCTGATCTTTGACAAAGAGGCCAAAATATTCAATGCAAAAAAGATAGTATCTTCAACAATGTTGGCATAACTAGGTGGTAGTGTGTAGAAAAACACAAATAGATCCAAGCCTATCACCCCGCATAAAACTCATATTCAAGTGGATCAAATATCTCAACATAAAACCAGCTACACTGAATATAATTTAAAAAAAAAAAGTGGTAAAAACCTTCCAACGTATTGGCACAGGTGACCAGTACCTAAATATAATACCAGTAGCACAAACACCAAGAACAACAATCAATAAATGGGACTTTCTAAAACTGAGAAGTTTCTGTAAGGCCAAATAATAATCATTAAGACTTTTGTTTTCAACAACCTACAGAATGGGAAAAAATTTTCACCAACCCTACAAGTGACAAAGGACTGTTCTTTAAAATATATAGGGAACTCAAGAAATTAAAACCCAAATCCTGAATAAATCAATTAAACAATGGAGCTCAGAACTAAAAAGAGAATTTTCAGCAGAAGAATTACAAATAATTTAAAGGCACTTGAAAAAATGCTCAGCATCTGTAGTCATCAGGGAAATGCAAATCAAGACAACTTTAAGATACCAATTTACACCTGTCAGAATGGCTAACATCTAAAACACAGATGATTGCCTATGCTGGAGAGGATGCAGAGCAAGGGGAACACTCCTCCATTGTTGGTGGAAGTGTAATCTTATTCATTCACTCTGAAATGCAGTATGGCAGTTTCTCAAAAAAACTGGAAATCACTCTACCCAAGTATCCAACTAATACTACTATTGAGCATATACCCTAAAGATGCACATTCACACCCCAAAAGCATTACCTCAACTATGCTCATAACAGCATTATTCATAATAGCAAGAGATTGGAAACAACCTAGATGCCCCTCAACTGAAGAATGGATTAACAAACTGTGGTACATATACACAATAATAGTAAGAAAAAATGATATCATAAAATTTGCAGGCAAATGGATGGATTTGGAGACTATTCTCCTGAGCGAGGTCTCACAAACTTGAAAAGATAAGCAGGAGATGTACTCACTTTTTAGTTGACTTTAAACAAAAGCATTTTCATTTCATTGAAAGATGATGAGTGAATAAAGTGATTTAAAACACGCGCGCGCGTGCACGGACACACACACACACACACACACACACACCAAAAAAAGAAAAAAGAAAACACAAAAAACCAAACATATGGTTTGACTGTAGAAAAGTTGCTTAGCAGGATTTTGTGGTGGCCATAGTGCATCCATGGTCATTAGCTGTGACTTACTGTGCTTTCATCATCTGTAGCTGAGCCCATCCTGGCTTGAGGAGCTTAAGATTTTGTTTTTTATGTTTCACATGTGTTAGAAAAAAAGAGAAGTTTTATTATGTATGGGTTTTTGTTTGTTGGCTTGGTTTTTTGGCTATCCTGGATGTTTTGATTTGTAATATAAAGTTTGATATGTTTTTTCAAAAATTAAAGATAGTGCCACTAACTGCTGGCTCTGTTTGGCTTTAAACTCACAGAGACCAAGATGATCTCTGCCTATTAAGTGATGAGATTAAAGGTATGGGTCACCACTCACTGATCTTTATGGTTCAGCTCTATGGGTGGCTCTGTCCTCTGATATTTCAGACACTTTTTATTAAATAAGCAATATATCACCACAGAGGAGGGAATGGATACTCTCTCAACTTGATATTCTAACCTCAAGGTAGGCATTACCCACTTTGTAGAGTAGATTGGGTCCGGGGGAGGTTGGGAAGATGGTGGGGAATGGGAGAAAATGAGTGGGGGAACAGATGAAGGTATGTGGAAGAAATTTATTAATAATTTTAAAATGTTTAAAAATTATACCTATGCTTCCTAATGGAGTTTATAGTTAAAATTGTTTTGGTTATAACTGGATTTATTAATTTAATTATTTGAAAACATGGGGGATAGTCTGAAATAAAATAAACATTAATTTTTTAGTCTGGGGAAAGGGTTCATTAAGTAAGGAGCTTTTTGCACAAGTAGAAGACTCAGGTAAGATTTTTCTGAGCCAAGTAAAGCCACACACAGCATACAATCCAATAGTATAAAGAAAGAAGAATCTCTGATGCTCCCAAACTGACAGCTCATTTTATGGAGCCATGACAAACATTGACTTGTCTCAAAGAGGATGGTATGGATTAATATCCAAGGATAATTTATTGCTTTGACTCATGAGTTATGGAACAGTCATGCAACACACACACACATACACACACGCATGTTTTATGATATCATTTTTATGCAAATTTTATGATATCATTTTTTATTACTATTATTGTGTAGATGTACCACAGTTTGTTAATCCATTCTTCAGTTGAGGGGCATCTAGGTTGTTTCCAATCTCTTGCTATTATGAATAATGCTGTTATGAGCATAGTTGAGGTAATGCTTTTGGGGTGTGAATGTGCACTTGTGTGCATGTGTGTGTGCAGAAGACCTACAGAAATGTGTAGAAATATACTTATAAAAATCACTTTTGTGTTTTAGAACAAATATGCAGCACAATTGGTGTGTAGTGCTATGTTCTGAAGGGAAAACTCTCTTCTCTGTTATTAGTGAGTATCTGCTATGCTCCATGATAGATACTTTTATTTTCCTAGGACTCATGGAGTTTATAAAAGAAATTGGTTTATAATTTTGGTAAATGCTTTACCTGTGTCACTTGAAATCATCATAGCTATCTCTACTGTTTTCTGCTAATGCATCATTTTAAGTGGATTTTGGTTTTTTGGTGTCAAGCTGACCTTTCATTGCTAGAATAAATTTTACTTTATTAGATTCAATTTGCTATATTTTTGCTAAGTATATTTGAATATGTATTTATTTGAAAGTTGGTTTGTAACTTTCTTTCATTATGTTTTTTATTATTTTGATACAAATAAATTTCTGGCATCTTAAAAGAAGTTAGGGAGTATACTTTTCTTTCTTCTCTTTTTTCTCTTCTCTAAATGATACTGGTTTCTGTTAATGTTTCTAATGGGTCAGTGATTGTCAGTAAAGTAAACTAGGTGTGAGATTTACTGTATGCCAAGGTTTTAGTTGTGAATTAATATCTATATTTACATTTTTAGTCTATATATTCAGATATTCTAGAATGTGTTTTAGTAATACTTGATTTTACAATTATTTTCTGTTTTCTACCTTGTCAAAATGTTATAAATGAGACAATACTTATAAAATAAAATCTCAGTTATTTTGGGTATATGCATCCTACCTTATTGATATTTTCCTGTACACAAGTCTTGTGCTTACATATATTTGGTTTTTATAATTTATTTCATTGGCTATTTAGTAGAAAGCTTTTAATAAATTATAATTGTTGACTGCTTCCATCTCTAATTATTATTTTTAACTTTGTAATTTATAATGTTGTCTCTTTCTTAAATTCTGATATAGATATTTTTATTGTTTATTATTCTAGGCAGATATTTATCAATGTTGCTTCAATAAAAGATTTAGGTTAATTTATTTTGTTTACTTTCTATTTTACATTGGCTTTTACATTAGCTATTAATATAAACATTGGAAACACAAATTCTAGTTCGTATTTAATGAAAACTCAGAACTAGATATTGAGGAAAAGCTGAAATATCAAAGAGAGGAAACAGACCACAGCAAATTCTCACTCAGTCAACTTCTCAGGGTAAAAGCAATCTTCACGAGTCCACAGCCTGGCTGTCACTTCCACAGAATACTACAATGTCTGCCTTCACCTGCCTTCAATGTCTTCTTTACACAGTTGTTTCTGGGTTCAGCTCTCCATCACAATTTTAGAGATAGGATTAAAGGGATGAGATACTACTGTTTGGTTGTTAGGCCTTGAACTCATAGAAACACAGAAAGATCACTGTCTGCTGAATTATGGGATTTCGGTAATAGGTCACCACTGGGTCATTCTCATGCTGCAATTAAAGGCATGAGTTACTACTCTATGACTCACAGTGCTTGACTGTGGGTGATTCTGTCCTTTGATATTCCTGGCTGATTTTTTGAAATACAAAATATATTACCATGAATATATGTGGTAAATTTCCTTCCAAACTTTTTTTAAAATTATTTCTAAAGTTTTTTACATTTAAAATAATTTATTTATTCCTTTTTAATAGAAAAAGATTGCCTCTGCAAGCTACTATTAGATCAAGCAAAGAGTGAGTATTCTCCTAGCAAAAATAAATCCTAGTTTCTAGGACCTAGTACCCAGGAAACATCCTGTATGCCCCATCCACACCCATTTCTGCTGCAGTTGTAGGCTAGGAGACAACACTTTTGTGCATAAGCCTTTTCACCAGTACTCCAATCAAACCCTGTGATATGTAAGTCCCACTCATTCTCCAGACTTACCCATTTAATGAGCTCCCAGGTGCTCCCTGAGACACAAACACTGTTAGTACTGATTGGACCATGAGTGGCTCCCTGAGATACTGATACCATTTTCACTGATTGTAGAAAGAGATGGGTAGACACCAGTGCAAGAATACATTCAATAACATAAAAAGCTAAATGACATCACTAGAACAGAGACAGCAAGGCATAAACTTTCCAATGTATTAGAAGCAATAAAAAAGTCATAAAAATAAATTCATAAAGATGATAGAGGATTTTAAACAAGAAATGAAAAGTTCACTTAAAAAATTGAGGAAAAGACAAACAAAAACTGGAAGACATCCATAAATCTCATAAAGAAAGCCAAGAAAACAGAGAAAAAGTAGTTAAACAGGTAAAGGGAACAGTTGGAGACTTGAAACTTAAAATAGAAGCAATAATGAAGACACAAGATGAGGGAATGTTAATAATGAAAAATCTAAGTAAATGAATAAAAACTACAGATACAAGCACAACCAAGCACATAGAAAATAGAATCTCTGGAATTGTAGATGCAATAGAGGAAATAAACTTGCCAGTCAAAAACAAAAACAAAAACCACTAAACCCAAAAAAGTCATGACATAAAACATTCAGGAGATTTGGGTCACTATTAAAAGACCAAACCTAAGAATAATAGGATTAAAAGAAGTCAGAGAATACCAGCTCAAAGGCACACAAAATATATTTGACAAAATCATGGAAGAAAACTTTTCCAACCTCAAGATGAAAATGCCTATGAAGATACAAAAATATCAAATAGACTGGACACCCAAAAGTCTTCTTACTACATAATAATAAAACCACTAAACACAAAGAAGAAGCATGTAGGAATCCATGTGAGCCATGGGCTGTGGGCCACGTTGTGGAAGATTAATGGAAATGAGTTGAATTAAGATGAAAGAGCTAGCTAATAATGTGCTTAAGACATTGGCCACACAGTGTAAAGGATATAAGAGTGTGATTCATTTCTTTGGGGGACAAAAGCCACGGGCGCGAACCAGGTTCCAACAACTGCCGGCCGTGCCAGGTATAAACCTCCTGGGACCAAAACAGGATGGGAAAAACTTACTACAACAGATGGTTTCCCAACATTGGCCCGAACACCAGCATAAAGTCTGAGAAAGTTTAAAAAGCTTAAAGAGTGTTCTAGATCACTGAAACAGAGCCAAAAGGGGCTTTCTGAATTGTGTATTTGAATTGATTTATGGTACAGAGATAGCATGGTGTTCAGGCAGGAATTTAAAAATGGCGTGTCAGTGGCACACGGCTTAAACTCATACGTTTCACCACAGGATTGGCACAAGTGTGATTGATTTAAGGTTTCTGCTTATACTGAACAGAAAGGAAACAGTTAAAAAAGGTTTTTCTGATAGCAGCATTTTCTGAGTATGCACTGGTTGCTGGCAGGCAGCAGTAGAGCCGTGCAAGCTTATCTGCCATACTGAAACCCAGCCAAAAGGGGCAGAGTCAGCAGTTAAAGTGATACCTACATTTAAAAGCTCTTTGAGTTGGAAAATGATTAAGGATTCTCAATAAAACAGATTTAGACTCTCAAAACCTCTAAACAGGGTACAATGTATGTAAAATACATATAGGCTTCAGAGAGAGAGAGAAAATGAAAAAAAAGGGTAAAGAAAACCCTTTAAGAAAGAGAAATAGAAATAAAGATTTAAGAAAAGGCTATGTAAGGATGGCAAATAAACAGATAGTCTGGATTATGTTTGTTTTGTTTTCTTTTAATTTTTTAACTTTTAATGAGCTAACTGCAGAAAGATGGTTGATTGCTAAGGCTGCTAAATACATATACTTTGAAGATATCTTGACTTTGAAATCTGTTTATAAGAATATGTTACTTGGGAAAAGAGTGTCTGCTTTTGTCTCCACAGAAGATCAAAACCTGTGGATTGGTTCTAGGCAACTGTGGTTCCATTTGCCAAGGCCACCTGAATGAACATTCTCAGCTTCCAAGAAGCCAGTTGAGATGATCCAGCTTCAAAACCCCATGACATCAACGTCCTTTGACAGCATGAAGGAGTAAAAGAAAGAAAGTTTTGTCCAATTTCCCAAAAATATTACTTATTAATGTTTGTTTTCATTATAAATGGTTAATGGCCATAGTCAATCTCTCTCTAAAAAAAAAAAAAGGAGGGAGGAGGATATGATATAGGAATGATTAGAAAAGATAAGTGGATTTTGATTCATTGATATAAACTTAAAGTCATTTTTGTTATGCTGTATGTATTGTTCTACTCCTGATTAAGGTATGATGCTGATGTAACTCATTTAAAGTTGTAATGTGAAATTGATAAATGTAGATTAATAGTCATCTATGATAACTAAACTTATAGTCATGTTAGTTAGGTTTTTATAGATACACAAAGATATATTTCAGTTAGATAGGTAGTCCTCAAACACTTCAAAGACATGCAGAATATGGCATTTAAAATATTTTAAGAACTTAGACTTTTCTGGACAGTGACACAAGTCTGCTCCTGGCAGCACCAATATATTTCAGGAAAAGGATGGGCACTGAAGAAACTTCATGTGGAATGTATTTTGTGGCAACAGCCACTGGACAAGAAACTGTTCTGGTATTGACTGCTTGATAGTATGCTATATAAACTGGACATGCAGGTTCCATAGGAAAGTGACCTCTGAACTTTGGCAGAACAAGCCGAAATGGTCCTTCAGGTTCCTGATTTGCAGAAAACATTGCCAGGCATCTTTCTGGACACAAGAAGAAGCAACTGATGGACTGTGTCAGATTTCCTGCATCACTGAAATGTTTGCCAGAGACTTTGGGCCATAAAGGCTGAAGATAGATGCCCCAATGTTACAAAGGAACTTTGGGTGACTGTCCAGGCAGACATGGGTCATCTCTGTCATTTTCTAGACTTTGGAAGTTGCTTGCACTTCCTGTTTATTTAGATAATATTATATCCTTCTGTGGTCTTTGATGTTGTTGAAGGTTTAATAATTGTAGGTATAGTTATTTTTAGTTTAAAAGGTATATTAGATATGAAACTTTAGACTCACAATGATAGGTAGATAATGGAATATTCTCCTTAATTTTGTGAATACAAATAGACTAGATATTGTGGCTGTAATTCCTGCTTGAGAGTTGCTCTATTATAATTTTGCTATATAGAAACTGAAACCTTCCTTTTCAATTAGACAGAAAAGAGGAAATGTGGTAGAATGTTCTGTATGCTGTAAATAAAGTAAATGATTTGGCCTAAAAAAAAACCAATAGACATGTAGAATAAAGAAAGAATATTAAGGACAGCAAAGGAAAAGACCAAGTAGCTTATAAAGGCAGACACATAAGAATAATACCCAACTTTTCAATAGAGAATCTAAAGTAAGAAAATCCTGGAGAGCTGTTTTACAGATAATAAGAGCCCACAAATGTAATCCAGACTACTGTACCCAACAAAATTTTCAATCATCTTAGATGGAGTAAAATTTTATGACAAAAGTAGACTTAAACAATACCTATTCACAAATCCAGTCATACAGAAAGTACTAGAAAAAACAAACAAACAAACCTTCAACCTAAAGAAGTTAGATGCATCCATAAAAACACAGGTAATAAATAATTCCACAGTAGTAAATTCTAAAGAAGAAAAACACATAAACACTACCATCAAAAAATAAGAGGAATTAATAATCACTGGTCACTAATATTCCTTAATGTCAACAATTTGTCTATAAAAAAGACACAGGCAAACAAAATGGATAAAAAAAAATGGAATTATTCTTTCTGCATACAAAAAACACACCACAACTTAAAGACAGACACTACCTCAGAATAAAAGGTTGGGAAAAGACTTTTGAGTCATATGAAATTAGGAAGCAAGCTGGTGTAGCTATCCTAATATGTAACAAAAATGAAACTAAAATAAATAAAAATAGATTAGGAAGGATATTATATTCGTAAAGGAAAAAATCTATCAAGGTACATATATGTTTAAAAGAAACATTAGTAAAGTTTAAATCATATACCAAACCCTACATACTAATAGGGAGATACTTTAATACCTCACTTTCAGCAATGGACAGGGTACCAAACAGTAAGTTAACAGAAATAAGAGATACTATAGATGTTATGACTCAAATGGACTTAATAGATTCCCACAGAACATTGCACTCAAACATAAAAATAATACCTTCTTATTATCATCCCATGGAATGTTCTATAAAGTTGATCATATACTAAATTATGAATCAAACCTCAACTGATACAAAAATATTGAAATAAGCTTCTGTATTTTATCATATCACCATGGCATAAGTTAGAATTTAACAACAATACAAGTCACAGAAATGCCTACAATCTCATGGAAACTGAATAATACTCAACTTAATCAGTGCTGAATCAAGAGAGAAGTAAAAAAAGGAACTGAAGACTTCCCAGAATTCAATATGAATAAAGGTACAACATACCCATACTTATGAGACACTATACAAACAGTACTATGAGAAAAATTCATAGTACTAAGTGCCTACATAAAGAATTTGTAGAAATTTCATGTAATCAACTTAACACCATACCAGAAAGCTCTAGAACAGAACCAAGAAACTCACTGGGGAGAAATAGACACCAGGAAATAATTTAATTGAGAGCTTAAATCAATAAAATATAAAAAACATAAGGACTCAATAAAACAAAAACTTGGTTCCTTCAGAAAATCAACAAGATAGATAAACTCTTATTCAAACTAAAAACAGAGAGAACATCCAAAACCAGAAACAAAAAGGGAGATATAACAACAGACAATGAGGAAATCCAGAGAATCATTAAGTCATACTCCAAAAACCTGTAATTCAGAAAATTGGAAATTCTAATAGAAATAAACACTTTTTGGGTAAGTGGCACCTATCAATATTAAATAAAAAACAAATAAACTATTTAAATGAACTTGTAACCTGTAAGAAAATAGAAGCAGTCATTGAAAGTATTTCAACCAAAAAAGCCCAGGGCCAGATATTTTCAAATCGGATTTCTACCAGATTTTCAAAGAATAATTAATATCAATACTCCTCAAATTGTATGTAATAGAAACAGAAGAAACATTACCAAACTCGTTTTATGAGTCTATAGTTACCCTGATGCCCAAATCTCACTTAAGACTCAACAAAGCATAAAATTACAGATCATTCTCCCCCATGGACATTAATGCAAAAATATCCAGTAAAATAGTGGCATACTGAACCTAAGAACACCTCAAAAAATCATAGACCATGACAAGTAGGCTTTATCCCAAGTAAGCATGAATGGCTGAGTACAGGAAAAATTTGTCAATGTAACCCACCATGTAAACAAACTGATAGAAAAAAAACCACATAATTATCTAATTAGATGCTGCAAAAAAATCTTCAATATAAACCAATGCACATTCATGATAAAGGTATTGAAGTTATCAGAAATACAAGCAACATTTCTAAACATAATAAAGGCAATTTAGAATAAGCTAACAGTCAATATCAAGTTAAATGGAGAGAAATTTAAAATGATTCCACTAATGTCAGCAACAAAATATGGCTGCCTAGTCTCCCCATATCTATTAATTGTAGTATTCATAGTTCTAGCTAGTGCAATTAAACAGCAAAAGGTCAAGAGAATACAAATTAGAAAAAAAGAAGTCAAACTTTTGTTATTTGCTGATAATATATATCATTGATGGTCATATATGACATAATGCACTTCTGGCTTTGGAGTCAGTGGTCCCCTCTCAAGAGAAGTAAGCTTACCTCTGATGTCAGAGTAATTCTGGGTAAAAAAAATGGGTCATGTGTAAAGAGCTGCATGCAGCCGCACCTTAAAGATGGCACTGGCTTCCGCCCTCCACCTTCCTGATGGTGAGTGCTCTCAGTGATAAACAACTCCATATTTGGCTAAGGCTAAGAATCTGGCTTGCTTCCACATACCTGGGCCTATCGGTAGTGCCCACATGATGTACTAGGGTTGGCTGCCCAGAGGCTATTTAAGACTATGAGCAGGTTTCCCAGGGGTCGTAAGAAGATTGTTCAAGGTCCTGAATAAACTACTGAAAGAAGAGCCTGGTGTTATGTCTTCTTTGCTGGTCGAGGTGCTGGCAACAAGTGGTGACCCATACAGGGACCTCTACTCTCAACGAAGGCTCAGAACTTTCTGCACTCAGGGCAGTACACTGTTAAGTTTCCAGGTAAGGTGGGAATCTGTGATAAAAGTGGGTAAAAAAGTTCCTGGGTAAGGTGGGAATCTGCGTTAAAAGTGGGAAAAAATTTTGCTCTTCTCTTAGACAAAGAGAGAGCGGGACAAAAGACTTGCCAGCAGGCGAATTGAAAGCAAAATCAAGAGGTTACATAAGAGGTTACTAGACTAGTTATGGGCACTTCTCTGTCACACCCAATTTTTTTGGCTCTTAAGGAGCTGCTTCATTAAGTTTTTTCTGGTAGAAGCATTTGCTCAGTCCACTCCGTTTGCTAGCAGCCATATTGAAAAGCCACCAAGAGGGGCGGAGTCAGCAATTAAAGTGATACCAACATTTTAAAAGTTCTTTGTGTTGGAAAATTATTAAGAAATCTCAATAAAACAGATTTAGACTCTCAAAACCTCTAAACGGGGAACAATGTATGTAAAATACACATAAGCTTCAGAGAGAGAGAGAGAGATAAGGGGGTAAAGAAAGTCCTTTAAGAAAGAGAAATAGGAAATAAAGATAAAAAAAAGCCACAAAAGATGGCAGACAAGCAGAGAGTCTAGGTTATGGTTATTGTGTTTTCTCTTAATTTTTTAACTTTTAATGAGCTAACTGTAGAGAGACAATTGATTGCTAAGGCTGCTAAGTTGAACAAATGTGTATTCTTTAAAGATATCTTGACTTTGAAATTTGTTTATAAGAATATGTTACTTGGGAAAAGAGTTTGTGCTTTTGTCTCCACAGAAGGTCAAAATCTGTGGATTGGTTCTAGGCAAATGTGGTTCCATTTGCCAAGGCCACCTGAAATTCTCTGACTAATAAGAGGCTGTCTTGAGGATCAGCGCTGCAGTGAGGCAGTAGAGAATGGCCAAGCCACCTTAGAAACTCCCACTGCCATTTCTGGAACTAATTCAGGCTGTTCTGGTGAAGGCATTAAGCCCTTGTTCAATCTCACCTATAGGCCTACTCCTGTTTGTGTGACTCAATTTAGGCATAAAAGAGACTTCGGGATTACAGTTGCCATTGTTACGACTGTTTCCCTGGTGGCAGTTGGGGCTACTACTGCGGCCATTGCTATGAGTCATACTGTGCATACTGCTCAGACTTTAAATAATCTTTCTGCCAATATAGCACAAGCCTTGGATGTACAAAAGAGCATTAATGCTCAGCTAAAGGGAGGCTTGATGGTGGTCAACCAAAGGATTTACCTGGTTTAAGAGCAAATTGACACCCTCTGGGAGATTGCCCAACTTGGCTGTCAGTGGAAATATGCTGGACTGTGTGTGACTAGTATACCTGATGGAGCAGCTGAGGGTAGCTATCGTCACGGTGAACTCGACCCAGGTGGACGCCAGACTGGCAGAAGGATTGTCCTCGTGTATCTCTGAAGCCATGAACCATCTTAAGGAGTAGGTGGGCCTAGGAGCCTTGGTGGGCCTCCTAGTGTTGGTCTCCTTAGTGTGTCTGTGGTGCATTTGCCAGATTAAGGCTTCCCAGTGTCGCAGTGCAGCCATGATTATCCAATCCTTTACAGCCATTGAAGCAGGACAGTCCCCTCATGCTTGGCTGGCTTCCTTAAAGGATTAATTTTCCTAGGCACAGGATGCGAGGCTCGAGCACTGCACTTTGGGCCCACCAAGACTTGGGCCCCAAGAAGAGCACGCCTGATTGCATGTGGGTTGATACCTTGAGTACTCTACAGAGATCAGGCCTCTACTCTTGCCTGTTGCTATAATATAATTAAGGGGGAATTGTAGAGGGCTGTGTGTAGCCATGCCTTAAAGATGGCGCTGGCTTCTGCCCTCCACCTTCCTGATGGTGAGTGCTCTCAGTGATAAACAACTCCATATTTGGCTAAGGCTAAGAATCTGGCTTGCTTCCGCATACCTGGGCCTATCGGTAGTACCCACATGATGTACTAGGGTTGGCTGCCCAGAGGCTATTTAAGACTATGAGTTGGGTTTCTCCGGGGTCTTCAGAAGATTGTTCAAGGTTCCTGAATAAAGTGCTGAAAGAAGAGCCTGGTGTTGCATCTTTCTTGCTGGTCGAGGGGGTTGTGATGGTCATGATAAGTTGCCTTTACTCAGCACTCTCAGGATTTAAGTTAGTATACTGTAAAACCAGTTTTGAAGAATTTAAAAAAAAACAGGGAAAGAATTTTATGCTTATCTTGTACTATATCTTGCGATTTTTAAAAAATTGGCAGAGTTCAGAACTGCTTTACACAGACTTGACTGTAAGGAGGCGACAAAATTGTCTCTGGCTAAGACCCACTTTTTTGTATTGCAATTTCAATGGAAGTCTGCATCTGGAACAGCTTCAGTTCCTGGTGATGTGCTACATTTTTCTGATGAACCTCATCTGCATGAGTTTTGGCCCGTTCCCAAACTCACCTTCACTCAAGAGCCCATTTTTTTTTCCATGTGGTGAGAAAGTTCTGACAGAGGAAATGGGTTATGAACTTTCACTTTCCCATCTATATCAGCTACTTCTGGCAGAGGGAGAACTGGATCAGAAACTTTAGGAGCATGAGAGCAAGTGACCAGGGAGGGAAATGTAGACACCAGGTTTGGAGTTCCCAGAAAGGAAAACGTTGGAAAAGTTTCAGGTGAGCTATGAGACTTAAAAGGTAGAGGTTACAGAGAAGGATCTGGTTGTGTGTCTAGAAATAGATGGTGGAAGAACAGAAAGCTAGAAGAAAAGGTTAAGAGCTGAGATATGGAAAGAGATAGAGAAACTCTTTCCATAGGCCCATATGCTTGTAAACATCAGCTCCTGTAAAATATCGAGGTTCAGAAAGCCACTATGCAAATATTTTGATTTATCCAGTGAGTATTTAAGCCATTTTTGTGCAATAATGGATAAGGTTGGTGGAGCCTAGGTATTGCAAAAAGTAAGCAACATGGGAGTCGCAATAATGCATCCTAGAAGTGAGGATGGAGAGACATTTTATCACTGGCTCATTCTCTATTATTGAAGCTCAAAGGGGAGGGATTTCACTGCCAAATCTGTGTTGTCATCCAGCCAATGAGTGGTCCTGAGGGAACAAGGGTAGTTACGGCTAAGTAACTCATCAGTTCTTAGGGTAAGCATTAGGACAAAGCCTGAAAAAATGCTAGCCACTATGAGAATGGGCATATAAACTATGCTAGCTATCTCTAGACATTCATTAGCCCCTAGGATCAGCATCAGAGAAAAGCCTGAACCAACACTTGCTACCACTAAAAACTCTTTAATTCTTAGGACAGTCTTTAAATCCAATGCTAGCCACCACAGGTACTCATCAGCACCCAGGAGGGCATCCAATGCATGCTACTCATAAGTGTTTGTCAGCACCTAGGGTAGGCATTAGGCAGAACCCTGGGGACAGAGTCCAGGAGCAGTATCTAATGATCCCTGCTGGGCTTCAATAGCAGGGAAGGCCAGAAATAAACAGTTGTAATGGGTGATGGTCATTGTCGGAGGTGGTTCTCCATGAGTCTAGTACTTCTGAAAAGCTGGGCCATCAACAAACTTTTTAGAACTAATAGTTAGCATTTACGCTGACAGGAAAGGGAAGACTTACCAATTGAGGCTGATGGTATTCAAACAAGCTGAGGTGGGGCAGATGTAAGGAGACCTGGTAGTGAGTCATGGATGAGGTTTTCCTAGCACTTATGTGCACCTAAATACAGAGAAAGCCTATCCTAGTCATGGCACCATAATGCTGGTTTTGCATGTGAGATCTGGTACATACTACCAGCATAATACTAGAGTTTCTTCAGGAGAGTTGCTGGGCAAATACAAGGACAGAGAAGCAGAGGAGAAAGAGACAGACTTTCATGTAGCATCTCCTTTTAAGAGAATGAGTGGGCACAGATTTATGTAGCCACAACTAGGGGCGTGCCTTCCATGTACATCATGTTCTGCCAGCACTATGTTGGGTTTTACCACAGATCTGCTACATGCCAGGAATTTTTACACTAACCAAGCAAATCAAAAACATGTATGGCAAGAATTTTAAGTCCTTGAATAAAGAAATTGAAGATGATATCTAAAAAAGGAAACATCTGCCATGCTCATGTACAGGTAGGGCTAACAAAATAAAAATGCCAAACTTACCAAAAACAATGTACAAATTCAATGCAATCCCTTTCAAAATTCAACATAATTCTCCACATATCTTGATAGAATAATACTAAGCTTTATGTGTAAAAACAAAAATTCAGGATAGCAAAAGTAATCCTATATAACCAACTTCTAGAGGTATCACCATTCCAGACTTAAACCTCTAATTTATAGATATAGTAAACAGAAAAGAAAAGCAAAACATCTTTGTATTGGCATAAAACAAGCATATAGACCAATGAAATTGAATTAAAGACCTTGACATTAACCTGCACACATATGGATACCTGATTTTTTTTTCAAAGAAGCCAGAATTGTACAATGGGAAAAAGAAAGCACTTTTAACTAATAGTGCTGGCATAACTGGATATGAACATGTAGAAGATTGTAAATAGATCCATATCTATTGCCATGCACAAAATTCAAGACCAAGTGTATCAAGGACCTTATCATAAATCTAGTTACATTGAGCCTAATATAAGAGAAAGTAGGAAGTAGCCTTCAATGCATTGTCACAGAAAGACCACTTCATAAATATAACACTAGCAGCGCAAACACTCATAACAATTAATGAATGAGACCTCCTGAACTGAAAATCTTGTGTACGAGAAAAGACAAAGTAAATAAAACAAAATGATAGCTCACAGAATGGGGAGAAAAAACTGACAGAAGTCTGATCTCCAAAATATATAAAGAACTCAAGAAATTAGACATCAAAATAACAAATAATCCAATTAAAAAATGGGTGAAAGATTGAAACAGATAATTCTCAACAGAAGAATTTTAAATGGTTAAAAGACATTTAAGGAAATGTTCAATATTCTTAGTCGTCAGTGTAGTGGGATTGTTATGCTTCCTGTCATTTTAAACATTTGTCCCACCTATGGGTTTAATAAAAGCTGATTGGCCAAAAGGCAGACTGGAAGTGTGAACAAAACTACTAGGCTAAAAGAACACTGAGTACAGGAAGAACAGAGACAAGTGCCAGAAAGAGCCACCATAGGAGATGGCATCAGACACAGAGGAAAGAAGTTGAAAGGTTGCTATGAGAAAAGGTACCTAGCTGCATCGCTGAACAAGATGGGTTGAGTTGAGATGAAGGGGTCAGCAAATTATATGCACGGACCCTGAGTCAATCAGTGTAAAAATAATATAAGCCTGTGTGTGATTATTTGAGGCAAAGCAAGGCCAAGATTGAGACTAAACTTTTGGTCTAGGCCCACAAAATTCAGGCCAGAACATATCACAACACATCAGGAAAATGCAAATTGAAATGACTCTTAGATCCATGTCACATCTGTCAGAATGGCTAAGATCAAGAGTATTAATGACAAGTTATGCTGGAAAGGATATGGAGCAAGGGAAACACTCCTCCACTGTCGATATGGGTGCAAACTTGTACAGTCACTTTGAAAATCAATATGGCAACTTCTCAGAAAATTATAAACCATCTATCTCAAGACCCAATAATACTACCCTGGTGTAAATACCCAAGAGATGCCCAATCATCCCAAAGTGACATTCACTTAACTATGTTTATTGCAGCATTATTTATAATAACCAGAACCTGGAAACATCCTAGATGCTCCTGAACTGAAGAGTGGATAAAGAAAATGTGGTAATACACACAAAGGTGTATCACTTAGCATTATAAGAACAATGATATCATAAAATTTGCAGACAAATGGATGGAACTAAAAAAATATTCTGAATTAAGTATTAGACTCAAACAGACATATATAGTTTGTACGAATGCAGAGGTAGATACTAAATGTAAAACAAAGAATAACCAGACTACAACACATAGTACCAGAGAAGCTAGCTAACAAGGAAGACCCTAAGAGTGATGAATGGATCACTCTGGGAAGGGGAGGTACAAGAGATCTCCTGAGCAAACTGGGGACAAGGAGACAATAGGAGATAGATGGGGATAAAACCATGAGGAAACAGTATAGTCAAGCTGAAACAGGGACAGAGTGGGAAATGATGAAAGAGATATGGTGATAGAGGGAGACATTATAGAGTTAGGGAGAAACCTGGTGCTAGGAAAGTTTTTAGGAATCCACAAAGATGACCCCAGCTTACACTACTAGCAATATTGAAAAGGATGCCTGTGCTGGCCTAACCCAGAAATCAGATTAATGAATACTCTAGCTATCATCATACAGCCTCCATCCAGTAACTGAAAAAGTGGGTGCTGAGATCTATAGCCTAGCACCAAGCTGAGCTCTGGAAGTCCAGCTGAAGAGAAGGAAAGGGGATTATATGAAGGGGGATAGGTCAAGATCATGATGCACAAATCTACAGAGACAACTGGACCAAGCTAGTGGCAACTAAGAAATTTTAGACCCACAGCAGTGAAGCCTGCATGGTACCAGACTAGCACCTCTGCATACAGGACACAGTTGTATAGCTTGGTCTGTTTAAGGGGCTCCTGGCAGTGGCATCAGGATTTATGTGTGGTGCATGAGCTGGCTCTTAGAAAAAATATACTTAACTTATAATTTAAAAATTAGTTTTCTGCAATGGAAAATCACTGAGTATACTTATTAACCACAATTATAGCTAGGCCCTAAGCTAGCAGTAACTGGCCAACAAATCAAATATCCCATGGTATTTTTGTAGATTTTTGACAAATTTTGTCTTGGTCGTTTATTATATATTATTGTTTCTGATTTTGTGTCTCTATGTGTAGGTGGGGAGTATGTATGTATATTTCTTGTGTTTTTCCTTTTTTTTTTGCTGTTGTTCTGATTTGTTTGGATTTTTTGTTTTTGCCTGCTTGCTGGCTTTCTAAAAATAGAAATGATAGATGCAGAGTAGGGTGGATGGTGATGAAAAACAAATCTGAGAAGTTAGTTGAAAAGAAATCATAACCATAATATATTTCATAATAAAGCATTTTTATATAAGAGAGATTTTAATTTATTTTACATACCAACCACAAATCCCCTCCTCCCCTCCCCTCCTGCCTTTCCCTGTCCCACCACCATCCTTTCCTCCAACAGAGTGAGACCTCCCATGGAGAGTCAAGAAAAGTTGGCACATTTAGTTGAGGCAGGTCCAAGTTCCCCCCCCCCTTGCATCAAGGCAGTGCATGATGTCCTGTCATAAGAAGTGGACCAGCTTCTTCTTTATTTTCTTCTCCTCCTCCTCCTCTTCCTCCTCTTCCTCTTCCCCCCCTCTTCCTTTTTCTTTTTTCTTCCTCCGTATATATCTATATCTATCTGTATCTCTAACTCTGTCACATCCATCTCTTTCTCTCATTCCCCTTGAGTGTCGAGTTTTTCTTCTATATTTATTTCTTTATAAGTTTAAATTATAAGTTAAATATGTTTTCGCCAAGTATATTGAATTTTACTTAGTAAAGAAATAAATGGCTACCATGGCAAGTGGTGCATGTTTATATAAAAAAAAATTGTAGTGGTCTAAAGTAAGTCAATTTCTTTTTGATAGTGTTATTTAGGTCATATTTTTTTTTTTTACTAAACTGTGTACACTATCAAAAGAAAATTTGATATAAAGTAACAGTTATAGGTGTTTTTCTCTTTCCTTATATTCATGTGTATACATTATTATATATCCTTAACTGATATTTATAAGTTACTCTTTTTCTCAGAAACAGTCATAACAGTCATTTATACCTAGGTTGATTCAGCAAAATATTCATGAAGTCTTTTCTATTTTTTCTAGCTCTTTATTTTAAAATCTTTGTATCATTTTTAAAAGGTGCTTGCTTTGCCTGTGGATAAATGGGAGTGCTGTAAAAAAATCCAGTCTCCCAATTATTTTCTATATTGAATATAGTTATTAATATGTTGACTTAGTGTCTAACTTTTTGTTGCTTTTTAAAGAATTCTGTCAATTTTTCTTTATAATATAGTTTTTTCAATTAGTACTCAATTTTATCTTTATCAGAAGAATTTTAGTCTTATTATTGGTTTTGATTTATTCTTTCTTCACACCCCATCTCTCTAACATTTGCCAAGTTGGCCATTAACATATTAACAACATGAGAAGTGACTAAGGATAACCATGGACTTCTTATTTCTCTGTCTTTACCTCCCAATAGCGGGGATTAAAAGCATGTAGAATAACATATCGGCTTCTAGAGTACTGGGAGGTAAACCCAAAATGTCATATACATGAGCAAAAACTTTAGCAAATGACATATATCTCAAGCCCTTGGAATGACTATTTTTTAATTATCCTAATGTCTCTAGAATAATATTTTGCATTGTGCATAATTCTGAGAAAAATATACTAACATTTGTAATATATTTTTGCAAATTTTCTGTGTTTAACTTTCTCTCCTGGTTGTGAATTTATTTTTATTTTTGTCATCTTGGATGAATCAAAAAAATTCTCTATTTTATTTATGTAGGCAGACTTTTCTTTCCCACTCACCAGTTCCCAAATAACTAATATGGAGATTTAATACAAAGTACAAAATACACAAGAACTCAGGCTTGTTACTAGCTCACTCTTACATTTAAATTAACCCACATTTTATCTACGTTGCCATATGACTTGCTACCTTCTCTCAGTACAGCATCTTCATCTTCCTTTTCTGTGCGTTTGCTTGAGACTCCAGGCTTTGCCCTTCTTTCCTCCAGCATCCCCATTTTGGCTCTTCTGTCTAACCTTATTCTGTCCAGTTATTGGTCAATTAGCTTCTCTCTTAAACCAAGCATAATGACATATATTCACAGAATATAAAGGAATATTTCATACATTAATATTTTTCAATTCAGATTTAATACAGATTTTTGAAAACATCCTCTCACTCTGTAATTCTATATTTATAACCCTTCCCTGTTCCTTTCTGATTCCTCTCTTGCTATTTTTTGTTCAGCTGGGCCTATATTTCTCAATCTTGTTAATCTCAAAAAACCTTCTCTTAGATTGTTTATTTCTTTGTATTATTTTCTTTGTTTCTTTTAAATATTTATTTGCTATGTATACAGTGTACAGAAGAGGGTACCAGATCTCATTATAGATGGTCGTGAGCCACTTCATTTTTGCTGGGAATTGAATTCAGGACCTCTGCAAGAACAGTCAGTGCTCTTAACCTCTGAGCCATCCTTCCAGCCTGATTTTCTTTGTTTCTATTTATTTAGTTTATACTTTGATTTTTATTACTTTTTGCAATATCTTGGATTTGGCTTGTTGTTATTTCTCCAAATTCTCAAGTTATAATTTTAAGTCATTTATATTATTTGTATTTAAGACAGTCACTAGAACTAGAAACATTCTTCTTAGAAATGCTTTTCAGGTATTCCAGAGGGTTTTACTGCATTCCTGTACTGAATTTATTTTCATTTATTTCTGAGAACTTTTTGATTTCTTCTTGCATTCTTCTATGACCTATTTATCATCTAGTAATGAGATTTTTAAGCTCCCTAAATTTATATACTTACTAGAATTTTGTCAGTTTTTCTGTGTTTGTTAAAGTTTGTCCTGTGGGCTAAAATGTAGTCTGTTTTAGAGAAGCTGCTACATGCTGTTGAGTAGAATGTATACCATACTTTTTCCTTGGGTAGAATATTCTGTAGCCATCTCGCAGGCTCTTTTGATGTAAGATGTCATTTAATTTTGAGGATTTGCTGTTTACTTTTTTCTAGATGATTTATGGTCTAGAAATAGTGAAGTTTTAGTTTGATGTCTATTCTTACAGATATTAGAATAGCAACATCTGCTTGCTTCCTGATACCATTTGCTTGAAATTTATCTTATTTTTCTATTGCTAGAAACAGACATCATGACCACACCATGTATTTTTGATAAAAATAGAATTTAATTGGGACTTGATTACACTTTCAGAAATTTTGTCTATTATCATCATGCCCATCATGACAGATAGCATGAGTGTATACAGCCAGGCATGGTTCTGGAGAAGGAGAAGTAACAGAGCTTTACATTGCAGGTTGCAGGTAGAGAGAAGGCCAGTAGGATTATCTTGGGTTTTTAAACCTCAAAGCCCATCCCCATGACACACTTCCTCCAACAAGGCCACACATTTTAATTCATTTCAAAAAGTGCTTCCATGACTAAGCATCCAAATATATGAGCATATTAGGGTCATTCTCATTCAAACCATCCCAGGATAGCTCTTCTCCTTCCTTTCAGCTTAAAGTTATGCATGTCCTTGAATCTAAGATTAATTTATTGTAGACAGGGATACAGATTCGTTTCTTAGCTATTCAGGCAGACTGTAACTTTTGAATGTATAGATGAGGACATTAATACTTAAGTTATAATTAAAAGGTATGCTTAGATTGCATTTCCTTTAAAAATATTACTGGCTTGTTTCCTTAGCAATATTTTGTATATCATTAAGTTATACCTTCCTTGATTTTCCTAGGATTTCATGACTAGGCTTATTACTCTCCTGAGGAATAAGGAACATTGTAAATATTACTTCCAGTATTTTTTTTTCTTTCCTCCCCCTACTTCCAGTATTTTTTATACTGTTTGTTTTGTGTTTATGTTCTGTTTTTGCTGGTGATAGTGTGTGTGTGTGTGTGTGTGTGTGTGTGTGTTAGATATAAAGTTTTCTTAGGCTGTTTGTTTCATGTAAAGTTTTTTACTTCATTTATGTCAGATAATTTTTCTGAGATAGAGTCTAGGTTGACAACTCTTCTAGAGCTTGAAGTATGTTGCTCCAGCCCCTTTTGGCTTTCAGAGATTTCACTGAGAAATCAACTTGCATTTTTTGTGCTGGGTTTTCTTTCATACATGGTTTGGATTTTTATCTGTGATGTGTTCATTTTTCTTCTGTATAATGTTTTGACTATGATACACAATGGGGATTGTTTTTTGGTCTTGTCTAGCTAATGGACCATATATTTCTTGTATCTGAATTGATAGTCTTTCTTTGTGAGATTCTGTGAGAGATCTGGGCGAGGCTTTTGACCTTGGATTTGCTTCCTCATTTATGCCTGTAAGTTGAAGATTTGAATTTTGTTGGTATCCCACATTTCCTGTATGTTATTTTCCTGTAATTGTAATTTTTTATTTTCTTTTCGTACTTCATCTCTATCCTCTACTTTATTTTTCTCTCCTGGTTGACTTTGTTTCACTTGATTAATTATATGTTAGCTTTTCCTAAAATTTCTAATTGAGATATTGGATTTTAAAGTTCATCTTCATTTCAGTGTTTGTTCTCTTCAATGCTTCTCTTTATTGAATTCAGTTTTTATATGTTGAATTATCTTCAGTTGATATAGTCATGTATTAATATTTTCTTGAATATACCAGAAGCATTTATTATTGCACTCCTGATAAGTAAAGTGTTTGTTCATGTCTTTTAATCTCTTTGAATTCCTTGATTAAGTTTATAATTATACTTTAAAATTCTATGTCTTGGAATTCATCTGTGTAGTTCTTGCTAGAGAAAACTTCTACTGGACTAGTGTGTTTGATAGTGTGTGTTTCTGACCCACACATGTTGGTTTTGATTTGCCATTAGACTTGCACACTTTGAGATCTGTGTGTGTGTGTGTGTGTGTGTGTGTACATGCACGCATGTGTGTATGTTGTTTAGATTAATACAGGGCAAGGGATGTATAACTTGACTTATGTCAGGTAAAACTGGTAGAAAGGCCATTTAATTGGACTAGGTAAAGATGGCTCCCTAAACAACAAACATGGAGATGGGTTTGTGAGTATGGAGATGGCAGTTGGTGGTAGGACAAACAAATGGCAGAATAATAAGCATCTTGCCAGTAAGAGGTGGCTCTCCAACAAAACAGGTTCAAAGGTCACCAATCTGGAAGTAGGCCTGAGGTTGTAGAGGTGGGTACAGTCAGAACAGGGTGTGAAGGGAGGATGATCTCAGCCTAATGTCTGACTATGGGTCTCTGTACCTGTTCCCATCAGTTGCTTGGTGACGTCTCTTAAAATATTGTTTAATTTTCAGTTTATATCCACCAGGAAAGCTTAAATCTGTCATTCTGGAAGTCCTCATACATAGTATGACATGTTTTTTGCTAATTTTTAAAGTACTTTCATTATGTGGGATTGAACAATTTTATCTTTTTTTCCCCACTCTTTAACTTATTTTGTCATGTTGTTAGCATAGCATGTTACTCTTCTCATGACAACAAAATGGTCCATCTATTTTTACCTCAACCTGTTAGAGCATGACTTCAGAGTCCTTGAAGTAAATGGACCCCTTTGTTTATACATTATTAGCAGTAATATCTAATAGAAACATTGCTTCAGTGTGAGTTAAAGATAAGAAAACCATATTTTTTTTCTTTTTATAAATCTTTTTTATAAAGACCTCTTAAACATTTTGTCTCTGACTAATTTTTTTTTAATTCCAACTAAATAGAAATTTCTCAATACTCATTATTTTTTTTTTTCAGCTCGGAGAATAATGGCATTGTTGTATTAGTAGTGAATTTCAAAAAGCTTAGAGAATTGTATATCTTTTGGTCCTGATTCAGTACCTACTGTTTTGAAAGTTATTTCACATACAGTTTACCGAGGCCAAAGCCTGTTTGACACAATACATTTTGTGATGTCCACATTCTTATTCACAGTGTACCTGAAAATACTAAGGATTATAGTATGCATTTCTAACTGTTGGCTTAATTTAACAAGTGGAAAACTGCTTCCTATGGTGTATAGAGAACAGAACTGCTGTACTTATTTAAGTAAGAGATAACAGTACACTGAGAGAAAATTATGTAGGAATGGAGAGAACCTCAATCTTGCCAAACCTCACAGTAAAGAAAGTAAAACAAACTGTGCGATTTTCTTATAACAAATCAGTGTATGACACACGAGTCACTGCTCAGGGCTTCAGAAGCCCATTGTCCATCTGTCTGCCTCCCCTTCTCCAATCCCTTACCCCATTGGCTACATTTAGATGGCAGCAAGGTGTTTTCTTTTGAAAGTTTAGAATAGAATCATCCTTTGCTATTATCTGGCTTTGGCAGAATTCTGGAATCAAGATTCCTTTCTGGTGTAATGACTGTCTTGTTCTGTTGCTACATTTACCTATTCTTCTTTAGTAACAAGTCCTGTCACACTCTATTTATTGAGATACACACATAAAACTTATAGATATATATACTAGTGATAATATTCCTGCCTCAGGATACCTAATCATATCTGTTTTTATTACAGTGAAAAAACCATCTATAAGTTCCAGGGGTAAATTCTACCTGACAATGATCTTTGGTTTGCCTGGAGAGGACTACTAAAATTTTTTCTCTGTCAAAAATAAACCAACAAACAATCAAGCAAAAATGAGCAAACAAAGAAAACCAAACCAAAACCTAAATTGAAAAAAAAGAAAATTTTAATTTTACTTGTGATTTTTCACTAATAAAATACATGTGATCCTGAAAGTAAGTTAACAATTTGAATATTTGTGCTATCTTTAGTGAAAAGCAATTAATTTATGTTTTCCCCTAAATTTGTTCTTAATTTATCAAAGGGGCAATAGTATTTTTTGAACCTGTTTTTTCTTATTCTTGATTTGTAGATTTTCCAATTTTGCTTTGTCATCTTAAATTATAATCTTCAATATGACTACTTCCTGACTCAGATAATTATATTTCCAAGGATCTTGTTCACAAAAAAATCTCCTTTTTAATTTTTGGGAGTTTTCATGTTCATATATTTATTCAGAAGATGGACAATTTAATTCACAGCAGACTGTGAAGTGGAAAGGATTGAATTAAAGCAGCCCATCTGTATTTCACTGTAAGACAGGGTAGCCCCAGAAGATATGGGGCACTGATAGAGTGGGAGAAGTCTAGGTGATCTAGTAACTCAGCAATTCTCATTGCCATTTTAGAGCTTTTCCTGTATTGCTAGAACTGATTTGATCTTGGATAATTAGAAAAACAGATCTGGCATTTTTTTTGCCAATTTTCAATGGGTGTGTACTCTAAAAATACATGATTTAAACAAGTAGTATAGCCTTAATATTTCCTGACAAGAGTTCCAGCCCAAGAGAGACTAGTTAGATCATTGCATAGAAGGAATCTTGGCAGCTCATCCCAACTAAATCATAATTCTAAAGGAATTATAAATTTATATAGCCCTTTATTTGTGCTAACCTTGTGTTTCTCATGGGGAGCAAACATGATTAATTTATTTATACCGAGTTCAATAAGTCATAAAGTGAAGCTCTCACAATTTTCATCATCTATGGTATTTCCAGAAACTGCCTATCTAACTAGAGCAGTTTCGTGTTTAATGCTATCTCTATTACAGAAGCAATAGCATCTTAGAAGTGTAACCCTAAAGGCTACCTTCAGAATTCACAGAGTAACTACAGAGATGGATATAATACTTTCAAATAACATCCATTTTACAGGATCCCATTTGAAAATGACAAACAAGTGTCATGTACATTATTTACATTGCTTCTATCTTCATCTGTCTCCCAATAAAAACCAAGATATTTATTTAGTATAAAAGCTATGCCTGTTTTTAATTTGCCACATACAAGATGAAACTAGTTAATGCTACACAGAATAGCTGAGATTATGTTAAAATTGACACCTACTAGTCATAAAAATTACATAAGCCCAAAAATGTTTTAAAATTACATAGTGGAATAACCAAAAAGACTTATCCTTAGAGCATATCTCTGCTCTATATTCATTACCAATTAAACTAGGATCAGGGAGAATAGATACTACTATGCTTATGGGAAACATCTTTGAATAATCAAATATCTAAAACTGGAAGGCAAAGTTAATTCTTCATGAAAAGGTACACATTGAAGAGAGCAGGTATAACTTGACAAGTCCTGATAGATTTTTCTTTGGGCCACTAGCTCACAAAATCCATACAGAGAATCATTATTACTTATAGAAACTTGACCTTAGCTTAGGCTTGTTTATAACTAACTCTTATAACTTAAATTAACTCATATTTTTTAAGTCTCTGTGTTTCCAAGCATTTGTTAACCTTATCTCCGTTATGCTCATCATGGTCATTCTGTTTCTGGCTAGTGACTCAGCCTTTCTTCTGCCCAGAGACCTCTCTGTCAAGAAGTTTCTGCTATAACTCCTGCCTAGCTAGTGGCTTTTGGTTTTATATGAACCAAAATGAATCACAGTGACACATCTTCACACAGTGTAAAGAAATATTCTATAATAATTCTTTACCATTAAAAGATTAAACTCATGAATCCACCCATTGCCTCTAACTGAAATGGTTCTTCCAGGATTACTCACAGAGTATTGCAATTTCAATCTCAACACTTGGAAAATGATAAAGTTATAAATATAAGAAAGCTTCATATTGTAAAATGCAGGGTCACATTGTAGTTAAGGAAAGAAAATTACGGGTTTTTTTGTTTTTTAATCAAAGAACAAATGGTTCCCCAATAAGCTGATTAAAGTCAGTATGTCAGAAACCATTAAGCATTTAAATTCATCTTTTAATGAACTGTATATAGTTTTTATATAAAATTAGCATTTTAGGGTAATATGAAAATAATATTGCTTAGAGATTTTAGCTTAATAAATTAAATATTTTAAATCAGGAAAAGTAAATAATCTTTTTGTGCACTCATTCCTAAATCAACTATTATAAAAAAGTTATTTATTTATGATAATATTTTATAAATGGTGGAAATATGTTACTAAATAGTAAATGCATAGAAATTGATTTTTCCATACAACTTATTTCCTGTTTTTCTTTGTCAAAAATAGTTTTTTCATTATTATTATTATTAATAAAGAAGTCACATTTTCTATCCTTGTATATTTTTATTCAAGGTCCCTTCCCCCTTCCACCACATCAGATTATTCTCTCTTCTCCACATCTACCCATCCCCACATGGGCAGGCGGTCCCAAGGTCCCACGGTCTCAGTATTGCTTAGTTCAGCCTCTATTCCTAGCAAATCACACTTTTCTCCCCCCAACATCAAGACTGAGTCAGGTGTTCCTCTAGGGGGAGTGGGATCCAAGGGGTCAGTCCAAGGTGTTTCTGATCCCAAGCTGTTCAGTGGTTATAGTTTGCACCTTGGGCATGCTTTGTTTGTTTATTTTTTTGTTTGTTTGTTTAGAGTCCACTGATGAGTGAGTACATCACCTGCTTATCTTCCTGGGTTTGTGATACCTTGCTCAGGAGGAAATTCTCCAAATCCATCCATTTGCCTGCAAATTTTGGGATATCATTTTTTCTTACTGCTGAGTAGTACTCCATTGTGTAGATTTTTTCCTTTTAATTTTCTTTTACAAAAAATTTATCTTTAATTCAAAGTCGACTAGGCTTGAGTAATCAGCCTATACCAGACTGCTCCCTTGTGTGGAATCTCAAGGGTTCCTCCAATGCAATCTTTAGGACATTTTGCTGTCACATTTTCCAGAGCAAAAAATGTTGCCAAGGTGTTTCCTGAGGAAGTTTCTTTACATATGTAGACTACGGCAGCAAACTTCTGTTGTAAGAGAAGTAAAATTGACAGCTCCTGGGAATGCTGAAAGCGATAAAATGTACTATTTTCTGGGGCCATCACTTTGCTGAATTTAATCTACAAATTTATGACTCCATATTTTCTACTGATGATTTTTTAAAAAATAAGAATGTTATAAAAGAAACATATAATGGATTTATTAAAGTGAGAAGTTGTGTTAAATTTACTAAAAAGTCTGTCCTAAGTATGACCTTGACTGAATACAGAGTCATACAGCAGCACCAGTTCCCTCAAAAACATGCTGTCTGGTGTTTTCTCACCAACTATGCATGTAATAAAAGATAAATCTGTAGGCTCCTGCTCTGACCTTCACCTGCACTCTGAGCCTTGAAGGACATAGCCTGTGGATTGCTAGCTGCTTTCCATGCTCCACACCCTGTTCGGTATGTTTCTGCCCTCCTGCTGGGGGAGGTGGTAGATGAGGATGTTTCAGCTGTTTACCTGGTCAGTAATTTTCCAGCTGTCTGGGGAATTTTCACTGAAAATATACCCCTGAAAGCACCGGGTACATAAGTCTGAGATTGACCTTTAATGAATGGCATTCTCTTTGGACGATTGACCTAAGCATCTGTGTCTTTTCAATCTGCATGCCTGACCCCGATTCAACAACCCTGAGTAGAGTGGGCCACTACACAAATCTTTTTTTAACATAGAGATTTGTTCTGCCTCATTAATGTCTCATCAGACAAATGAAAGGTTAGGACAAATGACTTGTAAGTCTTTGTTGTTGCCACCAACCTGGAGGTGGGAGACTCTGGTGTCAATGTAAGTAGTCACTGCCACAAGAATTTCAAGATAGCAAATAGCATTTGCAAATTAATCAAGAAAAAATTATACCCTTGAAGGTGGGATACCACAAGAGTGTAGTTTTGCTTATCCTCTTGTTCAGTGAATGAATAGAATTATATATGTCATAAGTGGAGATAATGCAGGCTTGTTCACTTTTAATGTATATATAATCTCATGTTTATCAGAGAGAAAATTAGAAAGGCATTCCCATATGTGAGCTTTTTATAAATGTTTTCAAAAGAAGAAAATGCTTCATTTCAAATTTATAAAATGAAATTTGATCCAAAGTTATGTGATTTCTGTAAGATAATATGTAAATTAATACTAATAGTAAACCATAGGAGAAATAGTAATATGTGATCAAAATCAGATAATGACAAATATCTTTCAGGAAATTTCTAACATCTCAGAATTAAGAAATTCTACTGGACAACTTGTCCATTAAATTGTGATTTGCATATAAATCAATGCAAGTAATTAGTATATACTTCAAACACAGTTTAGACAACTTGTAGTTTTACTAAAATTTTAGTCAGCAAAAATACTTTGGAAAGCCTATTTATAATTATAAAAATGTATAAAGTGAGGTGTATGTGTGAGTTTGTGTGTTGCAGTGTGTGTACGTGGTGTGTGTGTGTGTGTGTGTGTGTGTGTGTGTGTGGTGTGGTGTGGTGTGGTCTTAGGGATGTTCTTCTCTTCTGGGATGAGAAAGATGGCTCAGTGTGTGAAATCACTTCTATTATGAGAGATTTCAGGATCCAGTCATCCAGTCTCATGACCCACATGGCAGCTTACTATTGTCTAAACAACAGTTCTAGGGAAATTGGCATCCTCTCCTTTTGGGGAATATTCTGCTGCTCAGAGAAGTCTGTCAGACATGCTAGGCCTATAGGCTGAAGATGGTAGGGAGCTAGACAAACTTCTTTAGATATTCTTCAAGGATAAATTATAAAATAATATTGCTTTGGGTAATAAGAGGTTTCTAGCCCATCTGGATGATTGTCCAGACCTACAAACCTGTAGTCCCAGACCAACCATTCCAAAAATCCTTTCTACCTTGTCTTGGTAAGTTTTGGGCATTAATTTGTGTGTTTTTCCTGCTTGCCCATTTTGCATATCATTTTGTCAGTAGTCAAGGCATGAGAACTTTTTGCCCAGTGGCTAACTTTTGTTACAAAGAAGGCCAGCTCATGTGGAGGATTTTCTTTGAGGTCCATAATATGCTCTAAGTAGATTGGTGCTGCCAGGAGCAGATGTCCAATTGTCAAAAATTAAGAAGAACCTATATTTTAAAAATATCTTAAATGCCATATTCTATGGATCTTTGATTTGTTGAATGAAGACCTGTTCATTTAAAATATATCTGATCTTGAAAATATATTCTGTAGCAGCACAAATTTGTGTTGTAAGAAAAGAAGACTCTGAGACAAATACTGGGGGAAGGAAGGTTGAAATATCAGAGAGAGGAAGCACCACGTCAGTTTTCACCCAGCTATCTTACAACTTTCTCAGTCTTACTCCTGGTCACTTCTGCTGGTTGCTTCTGCTAGTCATTTCTTTCTTCTGGGTTTCTACCAGCACTTATATACCCCATCCCATCCACATTAGGATTAAAGGCATGTAGCCTTGAACTCACAAAAACAGAAGAAGTTCTGTCTCTGGAGTTATGGGATTAAGGGTGTTGGTCCCTGTGCTGGAATTAAAAGTGTGTGAGATTGACTCAGCTATTTATTCTTGTATTAAAGGATCAAGGATTTCCTGAGCTGTATGCCTAGGATTTGAGTGAGTGGTTTCTCTGATATCCCAGGATTTATTAAATACTTAACAAATATCCACATGAATCTAAACTCTCTGGTTTAGCTTTTTTAAAAATCATAACCAATAACAATTTTGAACTAATTACCCAAAACAATGGCAATCATTCATAACCCTTTTAAAAACCAAAACCCACCCATCCCACCTCTTGGGAATATGGGCATTGTGTTCTTAAATATACTTCCTGCTGTCCTGGGGGGGAGCAACATCATCTTTAGGGAATCCTGAAAATAAAAGTTTTGTTAATTGTCAAGTCTTGAAATATGTAGCTGTATCATTTGTTATCCAGTTTGTACATAACAGGAAGGTGCATAGCTTGTCTCAAGTCCTTGCTAGAGTAGTATGTGAAGCTGGTTCATCTCTGCTAGCAACCTTGAAATTGTCCTGAGCAGTTTGTCATCCAAATCTGATCTTTGGTTGGTGTTTGCCAGCCTGGTGACTTTGTCATAGTCCATGTGAACTCATAGTTGTGAGGCCCCATCTTAGTTTTGGATATTTTCAGTTCACAATGAGGCACTGTCATGGATTACTGCAGAAACCTGATAAAAGACTAAAACTTAACACCATATACAGGAAACTAAATACATACATTTTAATTCAGAATATGATTAGTAAATATAGGACTGTCCTTTCTTTTTAGTTATTCTTCTGTCCCATATCAGGTGGCTCTTCTGATATGATAAAGAAATTTTGTATTTTTCTTTAACAAGTATGCTTGAGTTTAGAGTTTAGATGTCCAATTGTCAAAAATTAAGAACCTGTATTTTAAAAATATCTTAAATGCCATATTCTATGGATCACACTCTAACTCAAATATAATTTAAAATTAAATTATATTTAATTTATAATTTAACTGGAACTTGAACTTATCTTGTAAGCAAAGATAGAAGTTAAAAAGAAAGATTTTACCATGTAGAGTATATTGGTATCAATAGGCCTGATATTTGTTTGCTTCTGAATTTTTCTGGATAGGCTTCCTTCTGTTGCAGATATCTAGATGTTCAAGGCCTTGTAACTTCTTGAAGATGAGTATTTCTGGTTTTCTATAAAGATAAAAACAAAAAACTACCCCAAACCTTTGTTCTTTTCTTACAACTAAAGAACTGTAGTATGGAGGGATGAGCCATCAATTCTTATTTTCATGAAGTTTCTCTGATTCAAATCAAGTCTCTATTAATTTTGATGGTATCCGTAACTTTTCTTCACCTATGGAAACAAAAGCAAAACCCCTTCCTCAACATAGCACATCACCTGACTTCCATTCTGAGGTCAGCATTTCTTTGAAATAGACATGCTGATTTATCTCAGCTGTTTTATCTATAGTCCAATGCCTTTCAGCAGCTCTTTTTCCTTTCTCATTAGCACTGAGAAAATTCAAAGTTAATAAAACACTATGTAGTCTATTTCTAGGAGTCATTGTTATTCCTTTCTGTTTGTTTAGCATCTTCTTTAGAGTTCAATTTGATCTCTCTATGACTGCCTCCCCTGTAGGATTATGTGGTATTCCTGTAATATGCTTTATATTTTAATAAGCAAAAATTGTTTCATTTTACTAGACACATATGCTAGAGCATTGTCTGTCTTAATCTTCATAGGTATTCCCAAGATGGCCATAACTTCTAGCAAATGTGTGATTACAGAATCAGCCTTTTCTGAACTCAAAGCAGTTGCCCATTAAAATCCTGAAATCATGTCTATTGTATGATATACATATCTTAATTTTCCAAATTTGGTAAAATGAAATATATCCATCTGCCAGATTCCATTTCTATGTATACCTTTAGGGTGATTCCCTGCTGGTAATGGAGTTTGGTTATAGAAGGAACAGATGGGACATCTTTTTACAATTTGTTTGGCTTGTTTCGTAGTGACAGAGAAATCTTTTTTTTAAACCCTCTGCTATTGATGTGATGTTTTTAAGAAATTATGAGGCCTCTAGCACATTTACTATTAATAACTTATTAATTTCATCATTACCTTGAGCTAAAGAACCTGGCAGACCCGTATGGGACCAAATGTGTGTTATATAGAAGAGATGATCCCTAGATCTGATTGTTTCTTGTAACTGAATAAATAATGAATTTAATTCTGACTGATCATTAAGAAAATGCACAGTTTCAATGTGTAAGATAACTCTTTTTGGATATTGAGATGTTTGTTAAATCCATTAGTACCATCATAATAGCATGTAATTCTGACTTTTGAACAGAATTATAAGGGCTTTGAGTCACTTTACTTATATTTCTGATTTGTAACCTGTCTTTCTTGGTTTATTTACATTGTTATAAAATGTAGGATCTCCAAAAATTGGTTTATCTTTAGTTTTCTTTAAAAGTTCAATTATTTTGCTTTGAGGATATTTGTTGTTAATATCTCCCAAAAAATTACTGCAGGTTCTTTCCCAAAGTTCACTTTCTACCCATAATTGATCAATTTCTTTATTAGTTAAAAGAACAACAGTTCCTGCTGGGTCTATTCCTGTTAATTAATGAAGTCTTAATTTTGCTTTAAAAATCAATTTTTACCACATAGGTTTTTAATATTTTACTCAGTTTATTTGGTAGAAATATCCATTCCAATAAAATTTCTTTAGGAGAATGCTTAGAGTACAAGATAATTGGGATGCAATTAAGGTCTAGATGCACATAATCCACATGTGTATCCTGTAATTTCTTTTCTACCAAACCAATTCTCTCTCAGCTTCAGGTCACAATTCTCTCGAACTATTTGAGTTCTTGTCATCATTTAAGGTTTTGAACAAATTATCCAGTTAATCATTTTTTATTCCAATAGTGGGTCATAAATTGGCAATGTCTCCAAATAATCGTTGGAAATCATTTAGTGACTATAATCTATTTCTTATTATTTGTTCCTTTTGGGGTCTAATTTTTGTTGGCCTATTTTGTAACCTAAATAATTAATAAAATCTCTCCTTTGTATTTTTTCAGAGGTTATTTGTAATCCCCAAGCTGGTAAAAAATTTTTTTGCTTCCTCATTTTTTCTAAGGTAACAGTATTTGAATCAGCCAACAGGATGTCATCCACATAATGATAGATGATAGATTGTGGAAATTTGTTACATATTTGTTCTACTGGCTTTTGTATAAAATACTGTCATAGTGTATGGGGATTTAGAATTCTTTGAGGGAGAACCTAAACTGATACATCTTTACAGGTTGAGAATTATCATAAGTGGACACTGTAAAGGCATATTTTTCTTTGTCTTGATCTTTTAAAAATATTGTAAAAAATAGCTTTTAAAAATGATAATTATAATTGACCATTCTTTCTGAAAAAGAGAAGGCAAAGTAATTACATACTATAGAGAGCCCATTGGCTAGATCACCTTGTTTATTAGCCATAAATCTGTAACCATACTTCACTTTTGAGATTTCTTTTTACTGAAAAATACTGAAGAATTCCAAGGGCTTGTTGATTCTTCTATGTGCTGAGCATTTAACTGCTTCTATACCAGCTGTTTTAAGGCCTACAACTTCTCTTTTGGTAACAGCCACTGATTAATTCATATAGGCTTATCTGTTAGCCATTTTAAAGGTAGTGCTGTGAATGTCTTTGAAAGATCAATAGCTGTTATACCTTGTTTCTGTACAGCCTGGATAGTTTGTGAAGTTTGTGACTGTTTCTCATAATACTTTCTAATATTTCTTCCAGAAATATGTGTTAGTTTATGATTTATTTATTTTTTTTGTTTGGAGTAATGTTATTCTGTGTGTCCCACTGTTGTAGTAAATCTCATCCCCATAAATTTACAGCAATGTTAGACACACATGGCTTTAATATTCTGCTGTGTTCTTCCAGTCCTATAAAATTAAGACATTTTGCACTTTGTTTTACTTGGGACAATGACCCGATTCCCAAAAACCAAACATTTATCTCCCAAAGGGCCAACTTGGATGCCCTCACTCTGGTGAAATTATTGATACATCTGCCCTGTGTCTAATAAACTTTCAATAATATCATCATTTATTTGTAATTTTAATTTTTGTCTTTGTTCATTAATAGACATTTGCCAGACATTTTTAAAATAATTTTTCCTGAGTTTTTTTTCTTTTTCTTTAGATTTTCTATTATTTGGTGTAGTATTTTTTTTTTTTAAAAAAAATTAGGTTTTAATTTCTTTAATTGTTCTGGGAAGATATATCCTTCATAATAGCAGGGTAAGACTGCACTAGAATGGATATTAGGGCTTTTGAAAGCCCCCTTTGGGTGCTTTCTGGAAAGCAGAATGTTACCTTGTCTGTTCTTGTTGACTGACATTTACTAGTCCAATGTCTAACTCTTCCATACCTCCTGTGTACTCCAGGAGGGAGGGGTGTTCTTTTGGGAATATTTCTAAAAAAGGCACAGTTTTTGGGAATATTTTGATTAAAATTTCTTTGTATATGACCTTGCATTCCACAGTTATAGCATTTAAAATTCTGCCTTTTTCTTATGCCACTAGAAATGATCTCTTCTACCCAATTATCATCACCTTCATAATAATCTGCATTAATTGTTTTATGAATCCAATCCTCTAAGGGTTTTGACCTTACTTTTAATGGTTTTATTTTTTTTACATTGTGTATTAGCATTTTCAAATGCCAGGAATTTGATTATTAATCACCTTGCTTCCTAATTTGGTACCATCGTTTTTATTGCTCCAGATAATCTCTGCAAAAAACCTGTTAAAGTTTCCTTTGGGCTTTAAATTATTGTTGTGAAGGATTTGGTTTTCCTTTTTACTTCTTCTATCTACTCCCAAACATTTAGTGCTGCCATGTAACCTAAATCAAAATTGTGTTCATCAAATAGGGATTGCCTTTTCATATCAGCATAATGCCCTTCCCAAGATTTTGGTCTTGGGAGTCTCCTATGCCCCTGGCTCTGCTACTTTGTTTTATTGTTTTAGCCCTCTCCTTCCACCATGTTTTGCACTGTAAAAGTGGCCTTGCTTCCAAAACAATAGTAACCATATCTAACCAGTCCTTAGGGGTGAACAGGTTACAACACAACCATGAATTTAACATTTGTTTTACAAATGGTTACTACATACCATATGTTACAAGCACATATTTAACTTCTTTTAGTTCTAGCATTTGTACCAGAGCCCAATTAACTTCTGTAATATTTTTATCTTTCTGCAATTTTTAAAAGGTTACTGGGTATATTAGTGTTGGCTGTCTGATAACCTTAGGCTGTCTTTCTGTAGCCTTAGATGACATTGCTGAGGTTTGTTCTTCATACTCCTCTATTTGTGTTTAAATATCTTTGTGTTCCCTCTTCATCGACTTTTAAAAGACTTTTTTTCTTGGCATTCACATTAATTGATTTCAAAGATAAAACAGAAGTCAAACAAAAAATATTCATAATAAGCAGTATTATACTAGTACCATCAACTTTATCATTTCCTTTACTAGTTCCATTATCTTATCTTCTAAAGAAAGATCACAGAAAGACCAATCACCCTCCATTGCCTTAAACATGTCCCCCCTTTTAAAAAAAGTCTGATGTACTCACCAAGCTAGTTGTCAGTGACAATTCAAATGACTGTCAAGTGGGTCAGCTACCTACTGTAATAGCAGCCCAAGGAGGGGTCTGAAAGAGAAAAAATCCTACAACCAGTCAGGAGAAAGAGTCAACTGTCTAAAAAACTTACCCAGAAAAAAGTGAAACAGAAACATGAGTAGCTCCTCTGCCTAAGACCAATTAACACAAAAAAGAAAGCTTAGCCAGAAGGTAATTTTTCCTCTGGCAGGCAAGCAGCTTTATTTATTTATTTGTTTGTTTGTTTGTTTGTTTGTTTTCAGGGGGAGCAGGAATTTTTTCCCCCAAGTAGAACTTCAAGTGTTGCATGAATCCTGATTGTTATGAAAGAAACTCAGAGCCAGATATTGAGGAAGGCTGATATATCAAAGAGCGAAACACCACAGTCAAATCTCACCCAGCTATCTTCTAGCCTCCTCAGCTTTGCTCCTGGTCACTTTTAATTTCTGCTGTTCTCCTAAGTCTGCTTTCAATACTTTCTTCTCCCTGCTTTATTCCATCCAGGTTAAGATTAAAGGCCTGAGCTATTCTATTTGGTAGTTAGCCTTGAACTCACAGAAACACAGAAAGATCTCTGACTCTGGAGTTATGGGATTAAAGGCCTAGTTCACCATTCTCAGTCTTTCCCCATGCTGGAATTAAAGATGTGTGCCATCACCACCTTGCTGTTTGGCTTTGTACTCATAGTGATCCTCTGAATTCCTGTGCTGGAAAAGTATGAGGTACTACTACTCTGTTATTCCTTGAAATCCCTGAGATCCAGTACAATCTCTGCCTCCCAAGTGATAGGAATAATTATTTGTGCTAGCATTGCTTAGTTTGACTGTGGGTTGATCTTTTGATATTCCAGGTTTTATTAAATATATAACATATCATCAAATTTACCCACATGCAGAGGGCATAGATTAGGTTCATTAGCTGTCAGTGTTGAGTTAGTGAGCTCCCACTTACTCAGGTCAGCTGTCTCTGTGTGTTTCCTCATCATAATCTTGATCCCCTTGGCTCTTACAATCCCTTTGCCTTCTCTTCACTAGAACTCCCAGATCTTGGTACAGTGCTTGACTGTGGATCTCTGCATCTGTTTCAATCAGTTACTGATGGAGGCTCACTAATCTGATTACAGGGCAAGGCCAGTTCAGGAACCCTCTTTACTTTTTCTAGGAGTCTTTGTAGATTTCTTAGAGTTTCCCTAGTACCAGGTTTCTCCCCAGCTCCAATTGTTCTCCATCAAGATATCTCTTATTATTATTCCTTTCTGTCCTATCTCCAATGAACCAAACCTGATCCTTCATGTTCCATCTTCCAACATCTACCTCTGACCCCAAGTCTACCTAGGAAATCTCATCTATTTCCCCTTTCCAGGGAAGTACATGCATGCATCTCTCTTTGGGTCATTTTTGCTACCTAACATGTCTAGGGCTATAAATTGTTATCTTTTAATTTACAGCTAAATATCCACTTATAAGTGAGCACATGCCATGGTTTTTTTTTTTGTTTTTTGTTTGTTTGTTTGGTTTTTTTGTTTTTTTTTTCCTGTGAATGGGTTACCTCATTCAGGATGCTTTTTTTTCTAGTTTTACCTATTTTCTTATAATTTTCATGATATCATCATTTTTAACAGCTGAATAATACTTCATTTTGTGATTGTGCCACATTTTCTGTGACCATTATTTAGTTGAGGAACATCTAGATTGTTTGTGTGTTTTGGATATTACGAATGCCATTCCTATGAACTTAGCTGAGCAAGTGTCCTTGTGGTATAATTGAGAATCTTTCGGATATGTGCCCAAGATTGGTATAGCTGGGCTTTGGAATAAATTGATTTTGAATTTTCTGAGAAACTGCCAAACTAATTTCAAAAGTGGCTGCACAAGTTTGTTGAAGACATTGATACAGGAGACAACTTCCTGAATATAACATCAATAGCACCACACTGGGATCAACATTTACTAAATGGGATGTCCTAAAACTGAAAAGCTTTTGTAAGGCAAAAGGCATCATTAATAAGACAAAACATTAGCCTACAGAATGGGAAAAGATCTTCACTAACCCCATGTCTGACAGAAAGCTGATCTACAAAGTATATAAAGAACTCCAGAAACTAGACACCAAAATATCAAATAATACAATATAAAAATGAGAGCCAAATTTAAACAGAGAATTCTCAAGAGAATAATCATATGTTCAAAAGACACCTAAAGAATTATTCAATATTCTTAGCCATTAGGAAGATGCAAATTAAATTGAGTCTGATATTTTATGTTACATCTATCAGGATGGCTAAAATATAACCAATGTCAACTTATATTGGAGAAGATGTGGATTAAGGAGAATATTCCTCTACTGCTGGTAGAAGTGCAATCTTCTACGACCTTTTCATTTCTGCTTTAGTCTATCAAGATTTAATGACCATTCTTTATTACAAATTTAATTAAATTTTGCCTACCTCAAAATACATCTAATTTTCTATATTATTGGATATTTTCACTTTTATGTTTACAAATATAATTTAATTTTAGATGTTATGAGATACAGCTGAATATTTTTAATTTCTAATGATAATATCAAGTTTTTCTGCATCATCAGAGATATGTGTGTACATAAGGTTAATTACTGTTTTTACTCTAAGAATTTGTCATTTGTCTGTTTTTTAATTGTTCCAATTTTCTTGTTTAATCTGTGATAATATAAGTTTAGCAATACTTCTTCATAGAGACATTGGTTATTTTAGGTTATTACTAACACTTTCAAGTAGCAGTGTAGCAGCCTGTGCTAATTGGGTCAGCAACTCAGGCTCAGGCCTGAGGATTGAAAAGAACACAGACACTTGGGTCATCCATTCAAAGATAATGCTACTTTATTGAATCCTTATCTCAGCTATATATGGGCTACCTGGGGCAGGAAGCACAGGGGGAGTTCCCCAGGGGGCTGGAAATTATTAGGTAAAAAGCCTAGCTTCCTATACCATCCCCTATAGGCAGGAAGGCCAAAACATACTGGACAATGGAAGACACAGGATATGCAACTATCTATCCACAGGCTATATTTCATAACAACAAAAATCAGATAAAAATTTTTCTCAGCCTTGATATTTCTTGTGAATCTGTAGCTTCAGTCATTGTTAAAAACCTTTGATACAATTTTTCTCAACAGTTTCAGTTAATTAAAAATATATAAAGATTTGTATCTAGATAAACCTACTTACCTATAAAGGTAATTATGTTAAAATAATATAGCTAATGTGATAAAATTTTAATAGAGTAGTAGATATCATTAACATAAATAATTCATAGTCAGATTTTATTGAATGTGTCTGTATTTGCTTCCATTCCTTTAGCGTCTTCTTTTGTTAGGGGGTAATGGGAAGGGTCAACATATATCTTTATTACTTATTCCAGAAAATTAGCTTTAGCTTTGTTCATGATAAGCTTAGTTACTTGCTTCTAGAGAAGGAAAAAGTATGTGAGCTGTGAGCTCAGCTGACCTTGAAGTAACATTTGGATGACTTCTGTTTATCATTTTTGAGCCCTGTATTTTGTGAAGCTGATATTGTTTGGACTGTTTGATTAAGAAAATATCCTCATTTATTGGCTTTTTTGAAAGTCTTTAAGTTGATCTTCTGATTCAGATCTGCCTTTTCTTTACCAAAAAATATTGTTGATGAGTCTGCTATTGTCTTCTGTCATTCTGTTTGTATGTGTGGAGTCTGTGTCTCTTTGGTGTTTTGTTGGGACATAATTTTTCAGTGGTTTAAAAGAGGAGAGGAAAATTTATGTGTTCTGTGTCCCAATGTTTTTTCTCTGTGCTCCATGTCATGAGTGGGTTCTCCATTTTTCTAAGAGTTTAAATTCTCCAAAATTCGCATTTTTGATGGATACTTTTATGTCACCTTGACACAAGATAAAGGCATTGAGAGGAAGTAGCCTGAATTAATGAAATGCCTCTATAAAATTGGCTTGTGGGTAGACATATAAGGATTTTTTTTTCAAGTTTTTTGAGACAGAGTTTCTCTGCTGAAAGCTCTTGTTGTCATGTAACTTCTTTGCAGACCAAATTGGCCAGTCTATTAACTGCTAGTCTTGATCCGTGATGATGGATGATGTTATATTTATTTAATTGTTCAGTGTCAAAAGTGAGGTCAGAGTAGATCAAAATGATTACAGATAAGAAGTGTCATCCACAAGTCTAATGTGAAAGCATCAATACTGATAATCAGCAAATGCAATTGCAATGATCATTAATGCTGGTGTCAGATTAAAATTAATCTATCTTTAAAATACCTGATGCATCATGGTCAAGGGCTATTAAAAAATTAGTTAACATCAAAAAATTGGGGACACAAAAATTGTTTAAAAATGAGGTTTCTATTGCTGCACTGTATTTCTTGATATGCATATATCAAGGTATAATAAAGAAAGTCATGTTTCATAAATAAATCATGTCTTATGTGCTGATATTTTTCTAAGGTTTCTGTATAAAGCAATTTTTAAAGCTTTTGGGGAAAGTCTTTTAAATGTTGCTTTCCACATTTTTTTTTGTTTGTTTTGAGACTAAATGATTACAGGGGTAATTCTAGAGATAAACTATTTCAAAATTACTGATGAAATTGCATGTTTGGTTTTATATTTTTATTTTTGCTAAATGTCTTGTAGTCTCACTGTGTCAATAAAATATTACTTAGGGCACATAATTTGTCTATATTTTTATTTTATTCTAAACTACACTATTAAAACTTTATCCTGTAACTATGTGCATTCTATCAGAAAAGAACCTTAATCTTCAGAGTTTTATGTAAAATTTCTAAGACTTGTATATTAATGCATTTAATGTATTATAAAATGGTATGTGTATACACAAGTCCACATGTGAACAAATTATCTAAGTGCTATAAAACCTGGTTCTAATTTGTCAGAGGTATAGCTGCATTAATCTCTAAAGGTTAGAAACTCTCAGTACATTGATATTAAATCACCAGAAAGATATTGGCCTTTTAATACTGAAGTAGACAGTTTTCTAGCCCATCCGGCTGATTGTCTAGACCCATAGACCTGCAGTCCCAGACCAACCAGTCTGGAATAGTCATAGAAAGGTTTATATTGATTTCACGCTGCTTGCCCTAAGGCTCAGCCATATTGCCAGCTTGCTCTTGCATCTTAATTCAACCCAATTCTAAACATCTGTTCTGCTGTTTGGCCCATGGCTTACCTATTTCCTTACATCATGCTTCTTGGGCAGCTGGGTCACATCTCTTTTTGACTCTACACTCCTCCCTCTATTTATGATCCTATTTCCTGCCTATTTTGAAGGTGCCTGCCATAGGCACCAAAACAATCTCTTTATTCACAGCATAAAGACATCCCACATCAGCTTTGATTTCTTTCTAAAGTTTTTTTTTCTCATTCTATTTTTAACAGAAAAGCTTCTTAGTGTCACAGAAAAGTGTTATGTCATGTTGTCATAGTGATCCTCTAAAAAATACTAAGGGTGAGGATCTGGAGACTCAGGCAGCTGAGTAAATTTATAATATCATGTGGCCTCTCCTGTGGTCATTAAGTTGCTGGGAAGGACACATTTTTTTCAAGAGAGCTGCCTGTAAGTTCATCATAAAGCTCCAGGAACACAGTTTCCATAACATCTATTCAATGATGAGCAGTTTGGTTACAAGGTTGCCTTTAAGTCACTTATGCCCCTATAAATAACTGTCCACCTATACTACTAAAAGTAATCTCTGCCAAACCTATAGTCCAAACACGTAGACTCAGGTAAGATTCTTGTTTTTGTTTGATTTGGTGCCATGTCAGAAGGAAATAGATATTTGTTCATATCTCCCCATAAAAAATCTTGTGCAACCATATTTCTTAAAACTCAAAGTACAATGCTGTACTTTGCAGAAAGATATAATACAAATGTATAAGCTATATTTGTGTATGTTTATATATATATATGAGCCTCTAAATATAGTAAATAGCAGTAACTCCTTTTTGTATGAATAACACTGAAATGGAAAAATGACTTTTATAATTGCAATTTGACATTCATATGGTCAATACCATCAAGTTATATGGCTTGCTAAAACTATATTAGTGTTTTAAAAGGATGGTTAAGTCAATATTAAATAAACTTTTGGAGAACAATTTTCTATTCTGTTTTATGAAATGAATAAAATAAAAGAATGAAAACCAACCTGGTGCTGTCTGCAGAGCATGTCCCAGTGCACTCAGGAGCATGCGGAGATAAACTCTGCCTATCACGGTCCCCCCAGCTACTGCTGAGGGAATTAGCAAGGCTACCCACTTCCAACTGAGCGAACTGATAAGGACTGGGGACCCTAAAGGACAGACTAGACCCCACCCAGAGGTGAGGAGGGGTTAGCAGGCCTGAGCTCCAGTATCCCTGCCAGGGAGAGGAGAGTTGAGTTCCCATAAGCCCCCTTCAGTTCCGCTTTCAGTTCTGGGATGGGGTGCTGTCTTCAGAGCATGTCGCAGCACACCCTGGAGCAGGCAGAGATAACCTCTGCCTGTCATGGTCTCCCCAGCTGCTGCTGAGGGAGTTTACAGGGCTGCCACCCTGCCTCCATTGGTCAGACAGAGAAAGATTGAAGAATTGAAATTCAGTCCCCTGCATAGGGCAGAAGTAGTGATTGAGAAGACCTTTTCCTCAGAGATCACAGGAGACACACAAGCCTGAGTGCCACAACTGACCAGGAGCCAACTAATCATGAACCACTAAAGCCATGTGCAAACACCAGTGCAGAAAATTACATAATGATATAAAGAACAACAAGGTAACTCCAGAAGAAAGTGGCAATCCTACAAATACAAGACCTGAACTGAGCAATGAAGAGGAAACAGAAGGAAACAACACCAAAAATTCCTTTTTGATGATCATTGAAGCTCTCAAAGAAGATAAAAAAATAGCCTTAAAGAAATAGAAGAAAATACAAACAGAAAATTGGAAGAGATGAACAAATCTATGAAAGAAACATGCCAGGAACTAAAAGCTGAAACAGAAGCAATAAAAAAGGCACAAAATGAGGCAAAGGTGGAAATAGAAAATCTGAAGAAAAAGCTGGAACCACAGATACAAGCATAACAAACAGAGTTTAAGAGATGGAAGATAGAATCTCTGAAGTGGAAGACTCAGTAGCTCAAATAGATATATTAGTCAAAGAAAATAGTAAAACTAAAAAAGCCATATCTCAAAATGTTCAGGAAATCTGGGACACCATGAAAAGACCTAATTTGAGAATAATAGGAATAGAAGAAGGAGAAGAATACCAGCTCAAAGGCACAGATAATGTTTT
>PVIH01002615.1:0-65709 GCA_004025045.1 Sigmodon hispidus
AAAATGTGACTTTAATAGGTACACAGGCCAGCTTGTGGAGAAGCTGACCAAGATATGCAGAGGAGATACAGTGGCCATCTGAATATACATACTTCATTCCTTTTGCAGGATATTTATTAAAGTTGTTTAATATACAATTTTCATTTGACATTTTGGAAGTCCTTTATTGTAAAGATAATCCTTTTGTCTGATAAACAGCAACCAGTGATCATTCTGGACCTCAACGCTGGATAAATTCCATTTCTTCTTGAGACATGGGTTTCCTTCTGTATTTCTGAGGTAATGTTTTTATTATTTCTGCAGTGTCTGGTGATATACTTCCTTTAGAATACTGTAAAATTATAGATGAGTGAGAGGGTATCCCAGCAGATCTCAAGACTTCTGAGGCACTGAGTTTGGGATTGTCTCTTCCGTCAGGTAATCTTATTAATGGTGCGTGTGCTTTCACTACCTGCACGACCCTGCTGGCGGAAGCCATCTTGCTGCCCATAGTGACCCCCGAACAGGGGCAGCTCTGTGTATAGTTTTCTGTTGTGATGCTGCTGTGGACATCTGTGTGGTGGAGGATGTGCTCACAGCCTTTTTCTCAGGTGTATACTAAAGTATGAGCACTCAGAGTTCAATTGTGTTTTATCACATTCTAGTAGGACACCCTTCCTTCCCAAAGTCCTTTAGCCTAGTATTTCTTCAACCCTAGTCACTGCCAATCTAGAGCCTGAAATACCTGTTACCCAGGGAGGTGAGATGGACAGAGAAGCAACCAGAAGGTTACTCTATTTCAAAAGCTAGCAGAAAATAAGTTAGATGATGGACCTGGCCCTCCACAATAATTCCTACCAGCTGCAGTGAAACCCTGGGCATAGCCAAGCCAGAGGCTAGCAACAGCCCAAAACCCCACTGACCAATAGGAATGTAGCCTCTCCGCCTAGTGCTGCCTGCCCCTCATCTGCCCCATGGGATGGGAGACTAGTATGACATCAGTTTCTGAATCATGAGCACCCGAGAGGCTGACGATATGGCTCAGTGGGTAAAGGTGCTTGCTGCTAAGTGTGAGGATCTGAGTTTGATCCCTGAGACCTACACAGTGAAAGCAGAGAACTGACTCCTGCAAGTTGCCCTCTGACCTCCACAGATGCGTGCGCGCGCGCGCGCACACACACACACACACACACACACACACACACACACACGCACGCACACACACACGCACGCACACACACAAACAACCAAAGTACCAACCCTAACTGTTCTGGAATCAGATGAGAAGAACAACCTGGGCAGTGGACTGTGGCCCACTGGACGGCTCCCACCCTAATCCTGGAAGAGTTACTGTTCCCCTCCAGCATCCCGCCCCCCCATTTTATGAGACCAGAAACCCCGATTCTTCTTGCTCCCAGTTTGGTTGCATGTAAAATGTTTTCCCATCAAACTGCAGTTATGTACTCAAGCTCGGAGTCTATGCCCTGAAGGTCACCAGCAAGTCTCTTTTCTCCACTCAGCTCATCAGCCACCCCGGGGGTGGGGGTGGGGGTTTGGGGGGGGCAGCCTGAAAGGCAGAGACTGACTTGGGCTCTGGGAAGCGCAGCCTGCCTGAGGGCCATGGGGCTGCTGGTGAGGCTTCAGGCAGAGGGTCTGTATATTGCAGGCCCTGCGTTTCCAAAGGGCCACCGGGATCCCAGATATTCAGTGACTGAGGCACAAGGATCACAACCCATCATGCTGCAGAGTGAGTTCAAAGCCAGACCAAGAAACTAAGTGAGCCTGTCTTTCAGAAAGGAATAAAGAGGGTGGCATGTGGCTTAGTGATAGAGTGCCTGCTTAGAGAGAGAGAGCGAGGGAGAGAAGGAGGGAGGGAGGGAGGGATTGATTTATGGGAAGATTTTCCTTCAATGGAGCACAGAATCATTAAACCCCCAGTCACGATAATTACTGCACCCTTGCGTAAAAATATTCATCTAAAAAGCATAAAATTATAATGACTTACTTGGCGGAACTGGAACACGCAAGATGAGATGAGCAGGCAGCTAAGGGGGATGGGTGCCCACCCACGGCTCCACTCACCAGGAAGTGGATGGGAACCACATGAATCCTTGCCTGGTCCAGCACAGGCTTAGCAGGTAACATCCATCTCCCACCTAGTCCCCCACCCTCACCCCAGGAAATCCACCTCAGCCTTAGCTACCAGGTTCTATTGGCTGCTGTGTGACTTTAGGCTGGTGACTTTCCCTCTCTGTTTGCCCCTTTTTAATCTATCATGTAAGGCAAATGAGACCTGTGACTCCCAAAGCTCTTCCAAATGTGTTTGTAATTGCTTCACACAAGTGATTGCCCAGCCAGCGACCTCTTGGATGTGAATAAACGAATGATTCCTTCTCCCTAGGCCTGCTGAAGTGTGAACAAGCAGGGCACCTTTCCAGTGTGTACCTAGCCTCCCTCTCCTCTGCAGCACACGTCCGTCCACTTAGACAAGGCTCCACATTCCTGCCAGTGGGGTTGAGGATTCCACAAGAAATCACCTCTTGGGGAGAAAGGCAGGATCTGGTCATTGCTTCTCATACCTGAGAGATCTTAGGGACAGAGAAATTAGTCTGTGTGTCTCAGCAGAGAAACAGAGGGGAGGGAGGTCCAGGGGTCACGCCAATGTGACTAGAGAAGACACACATTCCACACCTGTACACACACTCCAGACCTGTGTGCACACAAAGACCTGTGCACACATAGATTTGTATACACTCACAAACGTGGTGTATAAAAACACCCCAGACATGTGCACACACACTCCAAATCCATGCATATCTTGGTACCTGTGCACACACCAACCCATGCACACACAGAGACCTATAAATATACACAGACCTGTGCACACACACAGAGTCCCGTGCACACACCCATGTGTGCACCTGGCTCTGTATACACACTTATACTATGCACTCCCCAGAGCCTGGGTATACACCCAGGCCTAGGTATACCCTTCTTTCATGTATGGAAACTGAGGCTCAGTACGAAAAGGATTAAAAACAAAGTCTCCAAATTTCAGCCTTCAGGAAGGGCCACAGTTCCAGAGGTAGGCACAACAGATGTCTATACAGTGAACTGCAGTGAGAAAATTAGCAAAAAACGAAGAGGAAAAAGCATTTCTCTGCAGCCAGCACCCAGTGGCCAGGCATGAGGAAGACATCCTGCCACCAAGGCTGCCAGATGTTCCAGGGGCTGCTGGGGTTTTCAGTTCTGCCTTGGTGAACTCTAGAAATATGCTCCTGAGAAAACAAACGTGACATGCCTGACCTGTGCTGGGCAGCAGATGCCTCCTCCCACACCACTAGATTGTTGCTCACCAACATGTGTATTGAGCGAGCGCCAACTGTGTGCCTGGCACACAAACCAACTTGTGGGATTCAAGAGCAAAACCCATCAGAAACCGTGCATGTCAATCAGAGGTGGGCAGCTGGGAGCTAAAGGAAGCAGATCCAAAATGCAAGCTGGGATCGAGGATGGGAGTGGGAAGGCTGGGGGGGTGGGGAGGGGAGAGAGCCTGCTTGCCACCAAACCTGACAACCTGAACTTGAATCCTGGGACCCTCTCAGGTTGTTCTTTAACCTCTATGTGCATACAACAATAAACCAATAATGTCATAAAAAACTTAAAAATTGGGGCTGGAGAGATGGCTCAATGGTTAAGAGCACTGTCCTTCGGGAGGACCTGAATTTGATTCCCAGCACCCACATGGCAGCTAACAACTGTCTGTAGTTCCAGTTCCAGGCAAACACCAAGGTAAATAATAAATAAATAAAGTTTAAAAAAAAATAAAAATCTAATATTAAGTTGAAAACATGTAGCAGAATTGGAGTTGAGAAGTGAGTGGAGAGCACACCTGGGCACCAAAGCCTGCACAGTGTCTTCTAGCTATGTCTTGCAATATCCAAAGGCTGGCATGGGACAGTGTGGCAGGCTTGTGGTCGCCTCTGGTTAAGAGGGTGGCCCCCTGGGGCTGGAGAGATGGCTCAATGGTTAAGAGCACTGTCCTTCGGGAGGACCTGAGTTTGATTCCCAGCATCCACATGGCAGCTAACAGCTGTCTGTAATTCCATCCTTACACAGTTATACATGTAGGCAAAACACCAATTCACATAAATTAAAAATAAATATTAAAAAAGAGGGTGGTCCCTTCATTGGCAGTCCTCTGGGGAGCTGGCCAGTGACACAGGCAGCCTGTGAAGGCTGCAGAGATAGGCAGAGATTCAGGGTTGTGAGAGCAAGGGAAAGCAGGGGGTAACCACACTCACAGGAGCCCGGAGACTGTGTGGATCTCCAACAGCTTCTGGAGTGGTGGGAGCTTGGTGGGCTGTAACCCATGTGTACCATGCCTCAGGCCCACAAGACAGGGTGCAGCCTGAGCGTGTTGACTTCAAGTTCTTTCTGCAATAGTGGATTCTGGTATCACTTTGTGCCTGAAGGCAGTTAGCTGGAAGTTTCAGCTTGGCATCCATAATTAGATACGGTCAGGAGGTCCATGAAGGCTCCATGGGGGCTGGAGGACCCATCCAGAGTGATGCCATTTACAGCAACAACTGGCGTATCTATTACCTGGTGTACATGGCCATGCTGGGATTTGAATCTAAGCCTGAAGCCTGCTTCTAGGCTGTAGCAGTGTATAGCTAGCTGTGAGGGTGTGCCCTGAAGCCACCTGCCAGGTCAAAAGTGAAAAGCTGGGGCATTGGAAGGCAGCTAAGTCTAGAAGGGCTGCACAAGTGACTGGGTCACATGACGGGACCATTGCACCCCCACCACAGAAAGAGGAGACCAGAGTCTCCTCACCCTCTGGGAAACATAGACAAAGGGGGAGCCATCCCAGAGTCAGGAAGAGGCCCCCTTACCAGAAGTCTTTTAATCCCAGCTCTAGGGAGGCAGAGACAGGCAGATCTCTGAGTTTGAGGCCAGCCTGGTCTACAGAGGGAGTTCTAGGACAGCCAGGGGTACACAGAGAAACCCTGTTTCAAAAACAAATATACAAAAACCAAAAGAAAGAAAGAGGGAGACGGGGTGGGAGAGAGAGGGAGGAGGAGGAGGAGAGGAAGAAAGGATTCCACTGTGTCTACGCCTGATTCCAGGAGACCATGCTCTAGATTTGGGGAACTCTTACCTACTGGATGAGTCTTTATGATAACAGAGACAAGCCAGTCAGGAAAGCAAGGAACAGCATTTTCTACAGTGGGACTAGCATTGCTAGGCTAAAGCAGCTGATGGGGAAGGTTGAGATCATCTGAGGGTAGAACTGAAGAAAGCCCCTGAGGAGCCCAGTCTTTCTCTAGTGGTGGAAGGACCACCTCCTGGTGCCTGTTGACAGGGCGTAGAGTGCCTGTGTGGCTCTGTCACACAGTACATTCCTTCCCCTTCAACCCTGAGGAACCTGCCTCTAAACCACAGAGCCTTGGGAACATGCTTGTAATTCATTTAACTGTGAGTGGGGACTCTGGCTCACAGGGGACACATTAGGCAGAACCCACATGCAAGCTCATCCTTGGTACCTTCTGGCTCCAGGGGGATAGGAACAGGCCCACCTTGCTAGAGGAGGCTCAACTTTTCACAGCCTTGATTTGACACCAGTGCTCAAGAACAAGGTAGGCAAAGGCTCCTTTGGAAAAACAAACAAAAAGCACCCAGAAGCCAGAGGGTAGCCAGAGCCAGTGTCCAGGTTCAGTCTCAGCATCCCCACAGGAGCCGAAACTTGTTCTCCATGACGCATGCTCTGTATCCTGAGTTGGCTACGGGGATGTATCTGAGGCTCCACTCTGGCCTCTGGTAGGGAAGACCGTGGGTATAGAACAGGCTAGCATCCTCATTTCTGTGTTCCAGGACTGAGGTTGGAGGCTCTGTCCTCTGAAGCAGCTCACAGCTCCTGTGGGTGGCTTTGCTTACACCTGCCACAGTCAACTTTGGAGGCTTGGGACGTGATCACCATAGCACTAGGGATCAGGACAGTTATTTTGCAATTCTAGAGGTCTGAGGTCTCTTGGAGGTCTTGTGGGGGCCAGTTCAAGGTATGGGCAAAGCTGGCTTCATCTAGAAGTTCCTGGAGATTCCATCTAGCCCTCCCCAGCTCCTCTGCCCTGTCTCCTTCCCCAAAGCGGGTACAACATCATCTCATCCCTCCACAGATCTTTGTTGTTGTTATTAATTTATTTATTTTGGTTTTTTGAGACAGGATTTCTCTTTGTAGCCATGGTTGTCCTGAAACTCGCTCTATAGACCAGGCTGGTCTCAAACTCAGAGATCCGTCTGCCTCTGCCTCCTGAGTGCTGGGATTAAAGGAATGTGCCACCACCATTGCCCGGCTTTTTATTATTTTTAAGGAGGGTTATATAACCCAGGCTGGCCTTGAACTCACTATGTAGCCGAGGATGACACTGAACCTCTGATAATTTGGCCTCTAATTTCTCTAGTGCTGGAATTATGGGCGTGCACCACCATGCCCCACCTTGGCCATCCCTGATGCTTGTCATTATCATTCACACTTCTCATCAACACCTCTTGTCCCCTCACTGTCCTTTCCCTGAGCTGACCCCTCCGGAGGCCACTTGCCCAGACAAGGATGTCCCTGAGGTCGGAGGAGATTCACTCATTTGGCCCAGTGCTGACTGAAGATGCCGAGCATGCCCTCATAACCGCTATTTTTCTGTTCCTCCTTCTAGGTGCTCTTTTTCACCATCTACTGACTTAGCTGTCATTAAAGGATCTATGATCAATTATTCACTCAACAAACATTACTATTCCCTACCTAGTTAGGTTTTGAAAGCCAATGGAAAACCAACTTGCCCCCAGGTCGTGGAGGCTATCACATGACATGCTACAGGATTCTATGTCATCCCAAATGTTGTAGTGTCCCCTCTGGTCCTCAAGCACACAAAACCCAAGGAGGTACAGTCCTAATTCTCAAGATTCTAACAGTCCCACAAGGAATCATCTAATGATGCTGTAACCATGGAACTCAGCGCTAGGCAATATTGGAAACAATCATGGGGCCCCTCTAGCCTGTGTGCTAAGGGCTCAATGTACAAATCTGGACCACCACACCCCACATAGACTAAGGGAAGGACAGCCCCTGACCGTCTGACTGATGATGTCCTAGCTGTTAGAATGTTCCTCCTGTCATGGTGTCCTTTTATACTGGAGATGTGGTCCCACCAGAGTTTGCATTGACACTATGGGTCACACAGAGGACCTGCTTCTATTTGCCTGGGCCCCTGGCCACACTTGTATGGGTTTGACCTCTAGGGCAGAGGCTAGAGACCAAAGAGAGCTGAGGACTGATTGAGCTCAGCCATATGGGCTGCTGTGGCTGAGCCCCAAGAAAAGTCCTGGACACCAGATCTCAGTTGAATGTTGCCTGCCAGGAGGTCACTGTACTTATGGTCACCCAGGATTGGAAGGGAACAAATCAATCATGGTTCCACAGGACAGGATGCCTGAAGCTGTTTCCTCTGGCCCCTGCCCTCCAGTGTCCTGATCTATCCTGGGAAAGCACCTGGTGTTCTTTGAGGCACTGACACCAAGTGTGGCCTTGGGAGCTATGACACAGGCTATAAAGGGCCTTTATCTTTCTGATGAGGAACCGGAGCCCAGCACTGCATGTGACCAGTGTGTCTGAGTTATGACAGATATCAGACAGCTGGGATTTCTGCCCCAGAGCTAACAGATTTGGGTGTGGTGGGGTAACCACTCTGCCTAGCACACTGAGGAGATGACAGATCTGACCAGAGCTTGCTCATGGACCTGTTTTGAGACAGCGCTCTGCTACATAGGCCAGGCTGGTTTTGAACTTACCATCTTCTGCTTCAATCTCTCCCATGATGGAATAACTGGTGATTGCTATCATACAATGCTTAGAAATGTCACAATAGCTCCCTGTGGGCCAAGTGAGATGGCTCAACAGATAAAAGCACTTGTTACTCTTACACAGGACCACAGTTCAGTTCTCAGCACCCACTTGGTGATTCATGATCACCTTTAACTCCAGTCCTAAGGGATCTGATGCCCTCTTCTGGCCTCCTCTGGTACTGCATGCACATGGTGCACAGTAATACATGCAGACAAACACTTATACACATGATAACATTATAAACATTAAAAAATAGCTAGCTATAGATCAGTGAGATGACTTAATGTGTAAAGTTATGGTACAAGCCTGATGACCTGTGTTTGACCTCAGAACCCACAGTGGAAGGAAAGGGTCTGTTCTCCAATGCCCAACATTTATGTCTTAGGATGTGTGTGCCAGTATTCACGCACACTCACATTTAAAACCTAGGTTTACATTTTTTACACAATCTTCTTTGCTTTTTGAATCAGGGGGCTCACTATGTAGAAAGCCTGTTTGGGGGCTCCAGACTTCTGTCACTGTCTTTCAGCATACCGACCCTCTCCACTGCTCCAAGGCTTTTCCTTGCTCCTGCACCAGGCGAATTTTCTAGATATTTCTGTGACTCAGGTCATTCTCTTTCCTTTGGCCTCTTCAGCTACGTTTGACAGATGTGCTATTTTATACATCAAAGCTGGAATGCAGGCAGGCTAAGGGGCCAAAGGGTTCAGAAAGGGCAGGTAACACATTCCCAAGGATCCACAACTGGAAAGTAGCGGATCTGGGTCCATGGGTCCACCTCCCCATCAGAGCATCATAATGAAGACTAGCAACCAGGCCAGGACTCGGGAGGTCCAGATAGAAAATAACATCTACTGTGGCTTTCTGATGTCAACAGAAGGTCTCTGCCTGAAATTTCACACTTGGGTGGTACAACTCAGAACTGTTGGAAGGTTAAGGAGCATCTGCCATCCTGGGCCGCGGGGTCACCCTGCCAGCCCTGTGTGCACAGGGTGTGGTATGTTCCTTCTTCCTGGTCTCACCCCAGCCTTGACCTATGCTGTCTGCCCCTCTGGGAGTGAAGTTGTCTCTTTCACATCCTGGGGTGAGCAGTGAGCTCACCGTGAAGCCTGCTCCAGTCACTCCGTCCTCACCTGCCTGTCACCACTGACAGCAGCCTGGTGTGGACCATTTTTTCCCCTTCCTATTGCAAATAGGGTAGTTATAGAGATGCTTTTAGGGTCAAGTGGATAGCTCTACCCACGCCTGCCTGGGACTATGTCCCAATTTTGCATCAAGTGTTCTGTGTCCCTAGAATGCCTCAGCCTGACTGGAGACAGCAGGATGGTGGGCAGCTCCCCTCCCCCCCCATGTTGGACCAGTAACTAAATGATCAGAAAACAATCAGAGCCATCACCTGGCTATAGGACCAGACACTCTGCCCAGCTCCAGCTGACCTTAGCCCTGGCCCGCTCTGTCCCGACCTTCTGGATCTTTTCCCCAAAAGACATCAAGTATCCAGCTCTTGCTGTAAGAATTTTCATTGTAAAAAAAAAAAAAAAAGTAATAATAATACATGAAACCTATTCAAATTAACACAAAGGTTCGGGGAGCTGAACCTTATGTGGATAGTCTAGGTTGGCCAGAAGACTGCTGTTCTCTTTGAGGGTAAAGAAGATGGTGACAGGCTGGGATGGTGGTAACAGGGTCCCCACCAGGGACCTCTTTCTTCCCTGGCTTGGGAAGGGCCCTCACTCGCTTACTCCCCTCACAGTGTGTGTGGCATGTTTGTAGAAAGAAAGCCCAACACTGTACAAACAGGCTGCTCTGCCGCCAGCCCTTGCCAGATGGTCCCACGCTTCAGCAGCTGAGGCCGCTTTGTGAGGCTCGCCCGCCTGTCTGCCTGCGTCAGAGAGTGCCACCTCCTCCCCCTCGTTGGCCAGGACTGCCTGGTGGAGCCTCTGGGCAAGCTTTCTCCTGCTCCGGCATCCTTATACCACTCTGCAGGTTTTTCTTGGCCCACACACAGGAAGGCTTATTCAGCTGGGAACCTTCTGGGATTTCTTACCCCCACAGCTCCATTCCCCCCATAACCTGAGCCTGATGAGCTGGCTCAGTTATTGCTAATTGTTTTCAGACAGATGGCTTGGCCTAGACTCTTAATTCCCCAGGCTAGGGGCCCTGACCTTGACTATGGGCATTCTTGAAGAGATTGTTCAGTCCAAGCTGGGCAGAGACCATGGACTTGGAGAAGGGAGGCTATAGTTCTCAGAAGAGCCTGAGGATAAAGGTGTCAACCCTGGAGCCCCAAACAGATAGAAATGAGAGGATCATGGCTTCTCCTCCATGGAGCCCTCTGGGATTGCAACTTCTGCCAGGAGGCCCTGAACAGAATACTTCCCAACTAGAATGGGTAGGGCCGAAGCCAGGGCCTGCCCTTCTAACAGGATTCTGATATGATTTGAGGATTTTTTTCTTCACAAATCCCAAACCCAATAATCATTCAAGAAGATTTCAGACATAGATGAGGAAAAGGCAGTTGTCTCTGAGAAGGTGTGGTTACCCTGAGGTCACAAAGTCCAAGCATAGTGTGTCCTACACCTGCTAGGGACATCAGAGGCTTAGCTCCATCAATCTTCTGACCTTGAGGGTTTTGGTTGTGTGAGAGAAGGTGATATTGATTCATAAGTACTTTAGAAATTACAGGAATGAACCAGGATTGGTGGCATACACCTTTAACCTCAGCACTCCAGAGGTAGGTGGATCTCTGAGTTTGAGGCTAGCCTGGTTTATACGTAGTGAGTTCCAGCCTAGGCTATATAGCAGGATGAGAGGAGGGGGGAGGGAGGAAGGAAGAGAGAGAGAGAGAGAGAGAGAGAGAGAGAGAGAGAGAGAGAGAGAGAATAAACTGAGGGGCACAGCAGGCTGGAAACTTCATGCACAGAGAGCGAAGTCCTTGAGGTAGAAACAGTTTAAAAATTATTTTAATGTTTGTTTTTTTGTGTACGGGTGTTTTGCTTGCATATATATGTACTACATGACTGCATATACAAAAAATTATGTTTTGTAGACATGCATGTGCACCACATGAATGCATTTCTACAAAGGCCAGAAGAGGGCGCCAGGTCTCCTGGATCTGGAGTTAGAGAAGGTTGTGAGCTGCCATGTGGGTGCTGGGAATTGAACCCAGGTCCTCTGGGAGAAGAGTCAGCGCTTTTAACTGCTGAGCCATCTCTGGTCACCACTTCCCTTGGTTTTGTTTTTAGTTTTTTTTTTTTTATTTTTATTTATCTATTTTTTTTTTTATTTTTTGAGACAGGGTTTCTCTGTGTAACATCCCTGGCTGTCCTGGAACTCACTCTGTAGACCATTTGGCCTCAAACTCATAGAGATCCACCTGCCTCTGACTCCCAACTGCTGGTATAAAAGGTCTGCACCACTATATTAGGCTTGCATCTTGATTTTTTTTTAACTTTATTTATTTATTATTTATTCATTTATTTGCCTTGGTGTTTGCCTGGAACTGGAACTACAGACAGTTGTTAGCTGCCATGTGGGTGCTGGGAATCGAACCTGGGTCCTCTGGAAGAGCAGACGGTGCTCTCAACCGCTGAGCCATCTCTCCAGCCCCCGCATCTTGATTTTTGAGATAGGGTCTCTTACTAGGATCTAGGGCTCCCCAATTGGGGTAGGCTGGCTGGCTGGCCAGTAAGCCCAGGGATGCGCCATTTCTGGCTCCTCAATGTCAGATTATAAGCACACACATCCACACCTCTAGATTTTTACCTACGGTCTGGAGAACCAAACTGGGATCATTCCGCTTGTGTGACACATTACTGATCCAGTCATCTCCCCTGAGCTCCCAGAACCATTTATAAAGTGCTTCTCACAGCTACATCATAGGACTGGTGCCAGTTAAATGACACCAAGTACCCAGAACTGTTTGGGACACAATGTTGTCAGTGATGGCTGTTGCTATGGAGACATACCTGGATCACCAGGCCAGGCTTGGACCACAAGGGAAAAGCCAGTGGCTGGTAGAAAGCCTCATCGTATCCCGTCCCCTCTCTCCCAGCCCACTTGTGGTACCCAACTGCAATTAAGCCAGACTATTGATTTAAGATATCTGTGATAATGATAAGAGTGCCTACTAATTTAAGCTTACATATTTTTAATCCTCCATTAGCATGATTTAGAAGGGAGTACGGATGGATGGCCATGATGAAATTAAAAGTCTCTATAACCTGGTGCCTGGCTGCAGAGCCTAATGACAACGGCACAGGATTCCCTCACCCTGCTGGTGGGCCTCAGAGAGCTGCAGCCAAGTCTACAAGGAGCAAGTACTTAATGACCTGTAATTAATGAGCCCCCTTGCACTGAGACAAGACACAGGAGTATGTCCTCTGCGCCCACGGGGAGGTGACCTGCCTGTGCCTTTGGAGTCAGCTGGTCCCCCTCCCTGAGAGGAGCCTCCTGGGCCTCTCCGGTGCCTGTGGGGGAGTGCCAGTTTCCATCCGGATGGCAGGGCACAGACAATGTGGTAGAGCCACTCAGCTGGAAATGCCCTGGCTCCCAGCCAGCTGAAAGTCTAGCGTGCTGCTGCCAAAGAAGATGTAAGTGAGGCGAGTATGAGAGGTGAGGGTGCAGGTCCAGGGCCAAGAGTCACCCAGGCCTAGGACACTGACTGCCACATGGCATTTCAGCACTGTTCACAGGGTGGACCATAGTGAGCTCCTCAACTGTCAGACAGAAGGCCGGGTTCTTAGGGTTCAGAGAACCCCATAGAGACTCTCACACAGGCTTCAGACAGAGGGCTATCACAGACTCCACTTCATAGTCCAGGAAACAGAGAAACAGAGAGCAAGCACTTGCCCCAGGGACACACAGTCAATGACAAAATGAAATAGAGTTCTATGAACTACAGAATCCACATGCTATTCAGAATGTGATGGATACCTGGCCAAGGGGCTGCCTGTGTGGTGTGTCTCGTGGGTGGCCATGAAACTTAGAAGGGTCTGGAGTGGTGTCCATACTGCCAGCCATACCTTCCTGTGTCCTCACTGTGCCTGAAAAAAACACTTCTGGGCACCTTCCACATGCCAGCTAGCGGCAGGCTTATAACACCTGAGGTCTTGTGGGGACAGCATTGTCCCTGTGGCCATGTAAATGATGGTGATGGTAACCAACAGCTCCTGCGGGAGGCCCAGGGCATTCTGGGAAGCTAGATGAAGTCAGAATGAGCCAGAGCCAGAGCCCCATTTCAAGCTTGTTTCTTTAACATCTAATGGCCTTCCCGGGTCCTGTGCCCCTCCATGGTCCCTGGGTCTCAGTAGCCCCCATTTTTAGGTCTCCTTCCCTTGGTTTGCCTTTTGTGCTCTGTCGGTCACCTACACCCACTGCTCCAACCCCACCCACATCAGCAGCACCCTCTAAAGGCATACCTCAGACTTCAGGTGGATTACCCACAATGCCGCACTATTGTACCCGGTCATCTCAGATGCCACCCAGCATATCCACAACCATCTTCTTGCCTGGAGTCCATGCTTACATCACCTGTTCTGAGGGGTCTAACCTCTCTGTTACCTGCCTGGGAGGAAATCTTGTGTTTACGTTGTATCCCTCCTTCACAGATGGTCCTGAGGACAATGGCCTGTGCGGCCACTGTCTATCCCTCGCCTGCTTTAAGTGTACTTCAGTGTACTTTCCTCATTCATTATTGTTTACTCAGCACGTAGGATGTGATAGGAGCTGGATGCAGCAGAGGCTAAATTGATCTCTGCGCTCATGGGTGGGGCTCAGAGCCAGGGGTGGGGGGAGGGGAAAGGGGAGGACAAAGGGCTGGGTGTCTTACAAGCCTGGTGCCTGGGCTGTGATTGGAGAGAGTGTGTGGCCCTATATAAACCCAGAAGGGATATTGGTGTAGACACAGGGATCACAGGACACTCCAAAGGCCCTACATCCAGAAGGTGCTCAGCTTGGCCAATGGCAACTGGGTCAGAGGTGGGCAGAGAAAGTTCTAGCAATAAGGACAGCCCATGCAAAGGCCCTGAGACAGGAGAAGCACAAGCAACCATGGGAAATGAGAGCTAGCTGGGGAGGCTGGCTCCCTGGAATTCCCATCCCCCAGCTCCTACCGCCTGCTCTGAGAGATTATGAGAAACAGACCCATGTGATACCAGCTGGGACCATCTGCCATCCATCGCTTTTTCTTTCCTGGCAGGGGACAGATGCAGGTACCAGGAACCTAGTGGGATCCCTGGGTAGCGCACGCTGAAGATACATGTGAGGTGATGGTAACTGGCCTTAGAAGACAGCGTAGGGAAGTAACAACCAAGAGTCAGCTCAGGATGAGGTGTAGCCCAGGATACTTAGCAACCATTCTCAAAAAGGAAAAAGAAGGGATGGGAGAGATGGCCCAGTGGTTAAGGATGCTTATTGCTCGCTCTTGCAGAGGGGCCTAAGTTTTATCCCTAGTACTCATACTGAGAACCTCATGATATGCAGTAATTCCAGCCCTGGGGGATCTAACGCCCTCTTCAGGCCTCTTACTCACATGTGCATATCCCTCTCCAAATATACATATACATGTAATTAAAAATTAAAGTAAAAATAGAGTGATGGGTGTGGCTCAGTGGTAGATAGACCCTGCTTAGAATCTCTCAGTGAGGGGCTGGGTATGACATAGTGGAAGACTTCTGTATAGAATCTCCCAGGGAGGGACTGGGGATGTCTGGTTAGCATGGAGCTCTAGCTTCATCAGCACCACAGGGAAAAATGGAATATTATCTAGGAAATTAATATGGCTGGCAGCTGGGACTTTGTTCTCCTGGGAACCATGAGAGACCAGCATGCAAGCCTGGGTCTTCTATCCACTTAGGCCTCACTTAGCCTTGGCTAAGGGTATTAAGGTGTCCATCAGTCAAGCTATTCTGAGCAGGCTCACAGGCACTAATAGCAACAACCTGTAAAATCTATTCATCTTTGTCTTGGGTTGTAGCTTGAAATGTCTGGCTTCGCCTAGCCCTGAAGTCTGGACTTGCCTGCAGCCCTTTATTCCAAACAACCACACAGAGGCTTGTATTAATTACAAACTGTTTGGCATAATGGCTCAGGCTCATTACCAACTAGCTCTTACAACTTAACCCATTCTTATTAATTGCCATGTGGCTCCGTGGCTTTACCTGTGTTCCATTACATCTTGCTCTCTGGGCGGCCACCTGCAGTGTCTTCTGGACTCTGCCCTTTATCTATGTTTGGATTTCCCACCTGCCTCTAAGCTGCCTTGCCATAGGCCAAAACAGTCTCTTTATTAACAAGTGATAACAAAGTATATTCACAGCATACAGAAAGACACCCTGAGAGAGAGCCACTAAGGCTCTGCTGAAATAATGTCAGCAGGGGCTAAAGGGATGGCTTACAGTTCTCACAAAAGACTCAACTTCAGTTCCCAGCACCCATGTCAGGGGACTCATAACTGCTTGTAACTCCAAATCTAGGGTTTGATGCCGCCTTCTGCTTCCAGAGGGCACCAGATTTATTTGTGGTACACATAAACACTCTCTCTCTCTCTCTCTCTCTCTCTCTCTCTCTCTCTCTCTCACACACACACACACACACACACACACACAGTGCTTAAATCTTTGAAATAATACCAATAAAGCCAAAAGCTACCAGCTTCAACCAGATGGTGGCAGTAACTTCCTCCTCCTCTTCTGTCTTCTTCCGGCTCTGAAGATGTCACCCAGAGCACTGTGCCACTGAGCTACATCTTCAGTCCCTTTTGTACTATTTGAGACAGGGTCTCACTAAATTGTCCAGGCTGGCCTCAAACTCACTCTGTAGCTCAGAACATGCAATGCCCCTGTATCAACCTTGTGCAAAGCAGGCCTAGAGCTGAATGCTACTCAACTCTTGCTGATAGACTAGAGAGCAGCTGATTCTTGTGTACTTACCTTGCATCCTGCAACCTTGCTCAGCTGTCTGTTTTGAGTCTCTGGGATACAAACAAACCTGTCTTCTGTAAAGACCATTTTATGTCTTCCTCCCCGTGATTGACAGCTCTGGAATCACATAGGAGACACACCTCTGGGCATGCCTGTGAGGGAGTTTTCAGGCTAGATTAACTAAGAAGGGAAAGCCTGCCCTAAATGTGAGTGTTATCATTCCCTAGGTGGATTTAAAAGGAGAGAGCAAACTGAGCATCAGTGTTCACCTCTCCATCCCTGACTGTGGCTACAAAATGTCCAGCCCCTGACATTCTGCCTCCTCCCACGCCTTCCCACCATGATGCACTATACCCTCAATTCTGAGCCAAAATAAGTTATTTAAGTGTCTTTGGTCAGTTTTTGTAGGTCTACTCACTGGTCACAATACATTAACTAGGATTTCTACAGTGACTCAGAAGAGGGGTAGGGTGGCCTTCTTATCTCCTTGGGACAAGGTCACCAAGCAGCTCACCATGAGTGAGGTACCAGCTCTCATATCTTTGTGGATCTTCTTTATTAAGCTAAGGGAGTTTGCTGAGCATGTTTCCACAGATAGACATTATAGTTTGCCATCTGATTTTTTTTTAAACTTTATTTATTTATTATTTATTTATTTATTTGCCTTGGTGTTTGCCTGGAACTGGAACTACAGACAGTTGTTAGCTGCCATGTGGGTGCTGGGAATCGAACCCGGTCCTCTGGAAGAGCAGACGGTGCTCTTAACCGCTGAGCCATCTCTCCAGCCCCGCCATCTGATTTTTTTAATTCTTATTAAAATGAGCATATTTTTTTTCAGCCAAGTTTCTCCTCAGAGGTCAAAGAGACATCTGTTTGTTCAAGCCACTCATCAGTAAACTTTGTACAACTAGCAGCCAGTGAGTATCCTTCACTGATGTGAGGCACTCTGGGATCATGGGGCTAAATTGCCTTTTCCATAAGTGTCCATGGGATTTGTAAGTTGGGTGTGTTTGTTGCCTCTGGCTGACATCATCAAGGCCCTGAGGTTGATCAAACTGGGTGAATTTATTTTCACAGCTCTGGAGTCAGGCATCTATGGTCAGAGCGTCAGCAGGGTGGTCTCCTTCCCTGGCTTCTAAAGAACGCTGTCCATCTTTAGCACCCTTTGGCTTGTAGACACATCACCCTGATTTCTACCTTCATGTTCTTGATGCATTCTGCCTGTGTGTGTGGCTGGGTTAACACTTTCTATTTTTATAAGGGCATCAGGATTATTGGACAGAGACTTCTGTCTTATACAAGGCATGGGTGGGGGCTCACTCGAACCCGCAATGGGTCTTTGGGTGTCTGGCAATGGCAAAAGGCTAGCTGAGAAGAAACCACGGAAGGTCCAAGTGGGGGGGGGAGAAAATTGACTGTGCATAGTCTCTGGGAAGTTGACAATGGTGATGGACAGACAGCAATGTGGCAGCCTCTAGGCTCACTGAGGCCCTGATGAGAGAGAGGCCTTTTCTCACTAGGTAGCCCTTATTTCCAGAAATGAAGCAGCCTCCATGCCACACCTAAGGGTGGGATGAGGCTTCTTCCCTGGCAGCCGGCCACCTTTGAGCAAGCAGCCGTGGCCTCCACAAGGGCCCAGTATGTTCCTGTCAAGGACTTGGCTAGGGTTCTGGGGCTTGCTGCACACAGAAGTGCTTTGAAGACTGGATGAATTGAGCCCAGTGTCTCCTCCAGTCGCTGGGACTGGGCCAGGCAAAAATGGGTTCCAGCACCAAAAAGGGACAGAAAGGCAGTCTTGGCCCCTTTGCCCATGGCCAAGCCTGAGCTACAACCTGACCCTTGACTTTCTAAGCTGACCATCACAGGGCTAAAATGGAGCCTCACTAAGGAGAGAGCAGACAGGAGTTGATCTTGACAGACATTTGCACTTTTTAATAATTGTGCATTTATTTGAATGTGTGCTGGACAAAACCACACACTTCATGAATGCTGTATCAGGTCATATTATTTATTTAGGTGTATGAATACTCTGTCCGCATGTACAGCTGCATACCAGAGGGGTCATCAGATCCCACTATAGATGGTGGTGAGTCACCATGTGGTTGCTGGGAATTAAACTCAGAACCTCTGGGATAGCAATAGGTGCCCTTCACCACTGAGTCATCTCTCCAACTCCAGATCACTTTATTTAGAACAAAGTGACATCCATTAAAATTTTAACAAGGGGCTGCTGGGAATGGGTGCATATGTAGTCACAGGTATGTTGTGACATATTCATGTAGTGGAAAACTACACAGCAGTTAAGAGAGTCCATCCCAAGACATTGCTTTAGTTAATTCTATGACCGTGATCAAGGCAATGTAGAAAAGAAAGCATTTGCCATGTGAGGTGGCTCATGTCTTTAATACCGAAACTAGGGAGACAGAGGCAGATGAATCTCTGTGAATTTAAGGTTATCCTGATTTACATAATAAGTTCTAGGACAGCCAGAGTGACAGAAAAGAGGGACTTTGTCTCTAATTTAAAAAAATAAATAGGGGGCTGGAGAGATGGCTCAGCGGTTAAGAGCACCGTCTGCTCTTCCAGAGGACCCGGGTTCGATTCCCAGCACCCACATGGCAGCTAACAACTGTCTGTAGTTCCAGTTCCAGGCAAACACCAAGATAAATAAATAAATAAATAAAGGTTTTTTTTAAAAAAAAAAAAATAAAAAAAAAAATAAAAAATAAAAAGCATTTAATTTGGGAGCTCACAGTTCCAGGGGCTTAGAGTCTATGATCATCATTCCCGTGATTCCCATTAGGTGTATTAGGTGTGTACTCCAATTTTGGGGTGTTTTGTTTTGTTTTTTTGAGACAGGACCTATCTGTGTAGCCCCAATTAGCCTAGAATGCACTATGTAGACCAAGATAGCCTTGAACTCACAGAGATCTACCTACCTCTGCCTTCCAAAGTTTTAAAGGACAGGGTGTACCTGCCTGGGCCCTCTAGACAGATGGCCCACTACAGAAGCTAAGGTGCTTGTTTATAAGGTCCACCATCCCCAGTGATGTTCTCTGTCACTCCTAATGCACCATTATTCCAGTTCTGGTTGAACCACACTTTGCACATGGCCTTTTCAATTCTACCAGGACAGAAGTCTAGGGGACAGAGATGATGGAAGCAAACTGAAGCCACATCAACAGAGGTCCTACGGCTCCTACTTCTGCCTTGCAGAGGGTGACACTGTTCTACCATTGCTTAGGACATGGCTTCTGAAGCTCAAGCCACCCATGGCGGCCTCCATCTAGCTTAGGTTCTCTCTGGTAGCTGGCTTGACCTCAGCCCTGGCAAGCAAGCCATCACCTACTTAAGAACTGGCCGGCTGAGACCAGTCAGAACAGCTGGCAATACACCACTTCTGCTGGTGCCTCCTGACCACTCTCTCGAGGCTCATACTCAGCAACAGAGGAGTGGCGTTGAAGGATGCTGACTCCAAATCCACTGCTGAGATAGCAACAAAGGAGAGTCTGTGTTCACCATGTCACCACCCAGCCTGATAGCCACACAGCTAACCTTCCACCCTACCATGCTCCATAGCTATTGATGCCCAGGGGCAGTGTAACCCACAATACTGAGGGGACAGACATGCTTGGGTTCTCCCCACCCACCCTCCAACTGTGCATCATACTCCGTGAGTCCTGGGATGGCAATTGGTGCCCTTGGATCTGGAATGACCTTGGAGCCCTGGACACCCTGATCACTTGCTAATATCTGCCAGCACCTGCTAGGCATTGGTCCAAATGCAGACTCCACACAAGGAGCCAGCAACCACAGAGCCTCAGGGATCTATTGTCACTTGGAACCTTTGCCTGGCCAAGCTGAGCTGAAGATGTCAGCGTGGCATGGACTGGTGGGCACCTCAGCTGGCCCACTTCTGAGTAGCCAGATGGCCAGCCATCTGAAGCTCTCCTCCCCACCTCCCTCCACATCCTCCTCCCTGCACATCCTCCTCCCATCCTCCTCTCCCTCTTCACCTCCTCTCTTCATTCCCACAGAGCTAGGCTGCAGAGCGCATGCTGGAGTCAGGTGATACATGGCAGGCATACTAGGTATGGCAGGAGAGGTCTGCTCCCCAGAGAAGGGCAGCATGATGTATCAGTCAGGCTGGGTCCAGACAGGTCCATCTCTCCCCACACTGTATCTCTCTGCTCTGAAACCTTCTAGGCTTGCAGGGAGCAAGTTATTCATGCAATGAACCGTTCATTCAGTAAACAGCCAGTGCCTATTAAGTTCTGCATGTCAGAGGGGCAACAGAAAAACTAAACCAGTATTTATTGAGTGCCAACTGTATGCCAGCCACTGGTCTAGGAGCTGAGCCCAGAAATACTCAAAGTAAATATGTTAGATGCCATATTTCAAGCTCCAGGCTGATGGCAACGTCTCTTGGGTGGATGTTCACTGGCCATCTACGACATGCCGGTCACATTTCTGGCTGCCAAAGATAGAACAGAACAGAAAAACCACCATGTTCTAAGCACCTTCTGTATGCCAGACATCAAACAGGTCATGGTTAGACCGTCACAGAGAACTAATCCCAGGTCAGGGTTATAGCAGATGAGTGACCCAGGACAGGTGACCTGAAGTATGAAAGGCTTGGGAGATCTGACTGTGTGGTCCTCTCACCGGAAACCAGGGAGGACACCCTGGAGGATGATGAGGATGATTAGGAAGCTTGGATGAGGAGAGGAACCCACCAGGAGGATGGCTGATGAGGAAGAATATTCCAGAAAAGGATACACTCAGAGCCCTGCTGAGCTGAAGGAGAAGAGCTGGGTAGGATGAGGAAGCTCCTGAGGGCCAGGAGCAGAGAGTATCTCTCAATGGCAATGGTTCCCACCTAGAGGTGACTCTGGTTGGGACCAGAGCTGTGGGTACTCCCCTGTGAGAGAAGCCGCCCAACCCATCTCTCTCCACTTGGCTTGGTGCCTGGTGAGGGAGCCCTGGGTGGTCCCTTAGCCTCACTCTGCCTCTGTCCCTGACACCCTGGTGGGGGTGAGGAGGGGGTGGCAGGGTCTCTGTCCTCTTATTTAGCTATGAGCTCTAAGGCTGTGTCCCTGGCTAACCCCTTGGCTGGAGTCTGGAGCTGCCAGCCTTGATTCCCTTGTTTTTAGTCACACCCCACACAAATGACATTTATTTATTCCCTTGCCTGGGAGCGTGGCGAGAATTAATTATTTAGCATGAGAGGAAGTTCTTTGAACGTGGAAAGTGCTGAGAAGGATCTGACTTCACAAAGCTGGGGAGGGTGGGGGTGGGGAGGGGTGCCTGAGGCTCTGAGGGCTGTCATGGTGAGCCCTGAGGATGGAGGACTGATTGAGGAGGGAGGAGGCATTGAGAGAGGAATCTTAGCATTCTCTGGGGGTATTTTTCAGTGGCTGGGCTCTGCTCTAGGTGAGGAAGGTGCCCTGCAGTTCACAGAGTGCCCTCTTCCTATGAGTCCCCGAGACATACAGACAGGACCATCAGAGTGAAGGCATCATTAGATTGAGGTTCAGAGAGGTACAAGTCTGGTATATGGTGGCACAGCCTAGATACCCAATAAATGTCTACTCAGCGGTAGAGGTAACTGTATCTGTATGCACATGCATACGTATATGCAGGCATGTATTTGTATTTGCACATCTACCTGTATCTATTTTTTGTGGTTACCTGTGTTTATGACCCTGTGTGAGCACAGCTCTGTGTCTTGCCTTTGAGAGGATAACCTCCAGATCAATGGCATTGGAGCCTACAAGACCCACAATGTAGGGTAAAGGACAGAATAAGACAGCAGGGACCAGAGGCCAGTGGGACCCCAGACCAATGTGACCCAAGGTCAGTGGAGACCAAAGGGCTACAGGAACCCAGGGCCTGTGGAAGCCTGAGGTGAAGAGAAGCTGAAGGCCAGTGAGATCCAAGGCCTGTGGAAACTTGAAGTCAGCCAAGATCCAAGGCTGACCTCTGAATTCTCTCTGGGTGGGGCCTGAACCATCTGGAGAGTGAGGGGGGGGGCCCTAAGGGGTGAAATTGGACTTTATTATAGGAAACTGACCCAATATCCACCATCAGGCTGGAAGGAGGCAAGGGTGATGAAGCCAGGAAAACATAGTTTCCGGCCACAGGCTCAGGCCAATGTGTTTCCTTTGTCACAGAGAAAGGATTGTGGGTATGCTCAAGGCCCTTCCCTACACCACAACCAGGAGACCCAGCAGAGTCAGCCATTGAATAGACTCTGGGATCTCAGTTTCTTCCTGCCTCCTGGGAACCTGGCTCTGTCTCAATTTACCCTGCATCTAAGTGGTCAGTATGATGCTTGCATTCAGGAGATACCCAACAAATGTCCACTCAGAAAAACTGGCTATTATTCAAAGGCCTCTGTAAAACAAGCTAGAATAGGATCACAGAGCTGATAGATGCCCTGCTTCAGCGGGCTATGTGACTTCCTGTGCCTCAGTTTCTCTACCTGTGACATGTATCAAGGAAGTAGAAAACACATTGTGGAAATTCAAGGGCTTGTCTTCAAGATGGTAACATTAGCTCTGGCACATAGCAGATGGGCTACTACAGGTTCCAAGGCTAGGTAGTGGCCTAGACAATCCACAATGCTTTCAGCACCGTCATAGTCAACCCTACCAGAGCATCTTATTGTCACTACAGGTAATGAAACATCCCCACAGAAGGTTAGAAAGATGGTTCAGAGGTTAAGAGTGCTAGTACACAGGGTACCCAAGTTCAATTACAAGTACCTGTATGGTGACTCACAAGTGTCTATAATTCCAGTTCCAGGGGACTCTATGACCTCTGAGGGCTTTCTTTGTTACTAGGCACACACAAAGTACACATCACATACATACATGCAAGCAAAGCATGCACATGGTACATACATTCATACATGCAGGTAAAACACCATATATGTATTTTTTAAGTACACCTTTAAAACACACTCCAAGAAATAAAGTCCCATGGTCCAGGCCATGGTCCAGCTATAAGATGACATAGCTGACTGAGGCACAACTCAGAAGAGACAAAGGACCCAGAAAAGAGGACCAGCCTGTGTGCTAACCTGCTGGGGCATCTCTCAATGCCTTGGCATGGTGCCACCTGGATTTTAATGGCCCACTGTGTACTTGGGGACAGCTAAAGTTCCCAGCTGTGAGGCAGGAGGCTGCCGTGGGCATGCAGCCCAGCCACTGTGGCAGCTCTCACAGAGAACCGGGTGGAGCTGCAGCTCCGTGGGCAGCTGGCACACACGTTGGAGACTGCTGCCATGGTGACAAGGCTAGGCCTGCTCCCTGTGCGTGGGCCACATCCTTCCTCTCTGGGGACTGCAGGGCCAGGACTCTGGAGATGCCTCTCCCTGTTCCCTGTTCCAGGGGTCATTTTGGGGTCCCACTGGCCAAGCACAGGGCAAAAACCAGCTCAGGGCCCTGACCCCTTGCCTAACCACAGACACCAGCTGGTGTGTGAGACACTGGCAGAGTATCTGACTTCTAATTCTTATGCAGATCCATGGCAGAGATGGAAAGGCTGAAGCCCAAGAAGATAAACAGCTTGCCTAGCTTCCTAAGACTGGTATTGGGGATCAGATAAAAGACTTCTCTCCCAGAGCTGTGGGACCCCAAGCAACTTATTCTACCCCTCTGAGCTCTAGATCCTGCATCTGTATTGAGCAAGGGAGCTAATGATGCAGACATTGGAGCCTTGGAAAGTTACACTTGATCTGTCAGCCAAAAGGGAGATTGATTTTTCTAATCAATCCCCACCCCAAGAACTGATGAGTATGTATGATGCAAACCTTCTGCAGTAAGGGTGTCTACAGAGTGACAGACCATTGCCTAGCCTCACAGGGGAAGGCCCTAACATAAACAGTAGGGGCATGCCCAAGGGTGGGGGCAGAGAAGAAATGTGGTAGAGCCATGGGGTCCCTGTGGGCAATATCACATTCTCGGTATGATTGGGTGGGTGCTGGACTGAGCCACATATCCCTTATTCCCTCTTCCTGAGGCATGAGGTCCGCCACACATAAATCCAATCACAACCACAGATGGTGGCATCTCCTGGCTAGCTTGCTGGACATGAGATAAAGCAATTTCAGCAGGGCTGGAAGGAGGTGTGAAGGAAGGTAACATCTAGGCACCCGAGGGACAGGAACAAGACGCAGGGCACAGCACTTTCCAAACTTACCTGCTTTGAAGTTCACAACCAACCCACCTGACTGGTGCACTTGGCCTTGTCTCTGCACATGGAGGGCTAGTGGTTTTACAAGAATCCCTGGAGACTCAGGGTGAGAAGCTGATGCTTGAATCATTGCGCTCCTCAGGTAGCTGAGGTATGGCGTGCTCAGCACAGGGCCTAGGGTACAAGGAGGAGGTTGTGTTAGCAAGTGAGGAAGAAAACTAATTCAAGCAACTTTAATTATGTTTAATAATTAATTTGTTTTGTGTGTGTGTACAAGTTGGAGGTATCAGTTTTCAGACTTGGTGGCAAGCATCTTTACCTGCTGAGACATCTCACCGGCCCATCAAACATCTTCATCCCTATGATAGGAAGCCCACAGGGGAGAAGCTGGGGACCTGGATCTTTTATCTGGACAACCTATTGCTACAGAACAAAGATTAGCACAATATAGGATAGCCACTCCCTCAAATTTCTTTCCTTTTCTACATTTTTATCATCATTCCTTTTTTATAAATTTATTTATTTCTATTTTATGTACATTGGTGTTTTTCCATGGGTGTCAGATCAACTGAAACTTGAGTTATAGACAGTTGTGAGCTGCCATGTGAGTGCTGGGAATTGAACTCAGGTCCTCTGGAAGAGCAGTCAGTGCTCTTAACTACTGAGCTGTCTCTCCAGACCCTATCATCAGTCTTATATTATTACTAGATGCTGGTATTCTTACCTTGTGCATACTAGGCAAGTGCTCTATGGCTGAACCATATTTCATGTATGTGTATGTGTTTGTATGCAAGTGTGTGAAGGCCAGAGGACAACCTTGGGCATCATCCTTTGGACCCATTCATCTCCTTTGAGACAAGCTCTCTCTTTGGCTTGGAGCTCATCCATTTAGGTTAGGCTGGTGGGCCAGGAGTCTCAGATCATTTTCTCCTTTCCAGTGCTAAGATTGCAAGTATGTGCATTACACCTGGCTTTTTATGTGGGTTCTAAGGTCGTCATGCTAGATTAACAGGTAATTTACCCTCTGAGCCCTTTGCCCCAGCCCCGTTTTCTCTCTCTTTAAAAAAAAAAAATCTATTATTTTACTGTGTATGCATGTGCATGCTTGCTTGAGTTTGTGCATCATTTGTGTGCAGTACCCACAGAGGCCAGAAGAGGGCATCAGACTATCTGGATCTGGAATCACAGGTAGTTGTGAGGCGCTGTGTGGGTGTTAGGAACTGGACCTGGGTCCCCTGCAAGAGCAGCCAGTGCTTTTAAACACTGAGCCATCGCTCCAGTCCCTGCTTTTCCTTAGGGGCAAATAAACACCCCATAATTTCCCTTAGAGAAGTCCTTTTTACTAGCTAGGGTTGGGTCACATGAAGAGGAATGTGTATCTTTGATTGGCTGAGACTAAGGCTTGGTAAACTAAAGTTTGCTAGCTAAATCTGGCCCCCAGCCTGTTTTTTTGTAAATAAAGATTTATTGGTGGATGGTGGTGGTACATGTCTTTAAGCCCAGAACTCAGAAGGCAGAGAAGGGTGAATCTCTGAGTTTGAAGCCAGCTTGGTCTATAGAGCAAGCTCCAGGACAACCAGAACTATACAGAAAAACTCTGGCTTGAAAAAACAAAATAAATAAGATTTATTGATACAGAATCACATACTTTTTATATATCATCATTGGCTGCTTCCAGGCCCAAAGGCAGAGCTACAAAACTGTCACAGAGACCATAGCTTGCCTAGCCCATGTCTTCAGCTAAGCTGGCTGACCATTAAGCAGTTTGACCCAGTGATACTGAATCATGCATCCAGAGGGCTTGGGAATACTGTTAGCAAAGAGGACCAATGAGGGCTGGGCTGGGCCATCGGGAGATGGTCCCCTAAACCTTCACTAGTGGTGGAGGAGAGCCCAGGTCCACTCCTGGTATAACTAACTGCAGAGAGGTTCTTGACCTGTGTGCAGTCAAGACATCTACCTCCCCCAGCCTCATTTCTAAAGTGAGCATCTGTGCCATGGGCTTATTGGATAGGGTGCCACATGCTCAGGGAGCAGAGGTTCATGGGTAAGAAGTGGCTGAGAGGATGCACTGCTTGCTCAGGAAGCCCTTGGCCACGATCTTCATCAGTCCACACTCTGCCTCTGTCCTCAGTGGCTCCTCTTCATGTCTATCCACCTCTCACAGGGACACCAGGCACATGGGGCCAGTGGCCACCTAACTCCCAAGTGTCTGCATTGCCAGCTGACTAATTTGTTTCTCTGATGTCTGCCCTCAGGGCTTGGGACCTGAGGCTTGTGGATGTTCAATAAACCTACTCAGCTGAGCGCAAGGCCAGAGGCCACTGCCAACTCTACTGAGCTGTGGAATTTTCCAGGTGAGTCTGTTCCCAGGGCATCTTCAGAGCCCCTGGGGCCTCACATTTTGCCTGCTTCTCTAGAAGGCTCTATCCTAAGATGGCCAGACAGCACAGGCTTGGGAAGAGAAACACAGGCTGTTCTGCTCATCCCTCTGTTCCTCACGAGGCAGCCATGACACTGAGCTGGCCACCTGAACTACCCACCTCAGTCTCTACGTGGCTTCCACGGAGTCACAGACTGTGACTTTCCAATTTCCAATCTCTGAACTCTGCAAACAGGGCAGAGATCATCTTTTTCCTCCTTGTTAAAAAAAAAAATGTGTCATGAAACCCATATGAGCAGTTGTGGAAAATCCCAGAAAGTCTCCAAGGTCCTGTCCTCACCTCCCACTGCAGTGGAGACACAGCCACAGCAAAGCCTGGAATCATTAAGGAACCCAGTCCTAGGAACAACCTACATGCCTCCAAGACTCACACCACACGCACACGCACACGCACACGTGTGTGTGTGTGTGTGTGTGTGTGTGTGTGTGTGTGTGTGTGTGTGTGTGCGCGCGCGCTAACAAACTGAGGCTGCTAGGGTATCAGAGTTAGCCAAGAATGGGACAAGATCACAAACATCTCTAGGCAACCTTAGGTGGGGAAATTTCTGTGTCAGTTGTTTATTTTTGAGACAGGGTCTCACTATGTAGCCCTGGCTAGCCTGGAACTCATTATATAGACCAGGCTGGCCTCCAACTCACAGAGATCCACCTGTTTTTGCTGAGATCAAAGGCATTCGCCCTATCCCTGGGTCTGCTTTGTTTATGTTTTTTTTTCTTTCTCTTTCTGCATATTGTTCCAGTTTTCTTTTGGGTCATCCTTTGACTATTTCCTTCTTTGTGAAGTCTGTTGTTTGTTCTGGTCAAAGTTCAAAGCGCACAGCGAATCTGAATGGTCCGTTCCTAATCATCTTAAATCCTTGAGGGAAAGTTCCTTTGTGTTTCTGTCTGTGTGTGGTATCCTGAGCACACCTGGGAAAGCCATCACACCTGATTTGGGGCAGAGAGGGCTCCAGTGCTCTGCCACCCACAGACCCAGGGATAAATCCCAGATTGTGTGATAGAGAGAATCCACAGTGTTCCAGCATTCTAGCTCCAAAGGTCCTCTGTGAGTGATAAGGTGTGGCCGATTTGATCCACACACAAGGGCTCTGAACATGCAGCCTTCACAACCCTGTGACTTCTCCTTGAGCAGTGGGATGGAAAGTCACAGAGCAACCCTCCATACCCCATAGTCAGCCTGCCTGTCTACGTACCCCATAATCGGCCTGCCTGTCTATGCCAGGCCTACCCAGAGCCTGTCCAGGGTGAATCAGGGGACATAGCTCTGTCTTCATCAGCAGAGGTTTGCTTGGCCGGGCACCATGTGGTCCAGATGTCACAAAGTGACATGAACTGAACTGTGCCTTTCCCAAGTGACTCTGAGTGTTCCTAACAGCAGAGCAGTCTCTGCGCCCTTAAAGGGACCTGCAGCTCCCTGCACTGCTGAATAGAGTATGGACGTGAAGAATCCCCTGTCAGGAGCCTCAGCACAGGCCTCCCACCTGGGTCCTGCTCCAGGAGGCACAGGAGCCACCCTAGAGGGCCGAGCCACCCTCAGGGACCTGAGGTGCCTCCAGAGTCTAGCAAAGCCAGGACAATGTGACTGTAGTCGGTTTCAGCAGTGAGACTGGAGGGGGACATGAGCTGTGGCTTACCGAGGTCTAGCTGGTGGTTGGCCTTAAGCTGCGGTCACTCCACATTCATCAACCTAGTAAGGGGTCGGGGGTGCGTGCTGATAGGATTGCTGCAGGCAATGGAATCATTCAGTAATTTCTCCATGGTCATACAGTGTCTTAGGTCAGGTCACACTCCATCACCGAGGGAAGTTGGGGCAGGGATCTGGAGGCAGAGCTAATACAGAATCTGTTTACAGGCTCTCTAAATCCCAGGACCACTTGCCCAGGGGAAGCACCACCCATGGTGGGCTGGGCCCTCTCCAATCAATTACTAATTAAGAAAATGCACCATAGCTGGATGGTGGTGGCAGCTGCAGAAACGTTTAATCCCATCCTACAGGATACAAAGGCAAGCAAATCTCTGTAAGTTTGAGGCCAGCCTGGTCTACATAATGAGCTCCAGGATAGCCAAAGTGTTACATAGATAAACCCTGTCTTAGAGAGAGGAGAGAGAGAAATAAAATGCACCAGAGGCTTGCCCCACATGCCAGTCTAGGGGACATTTTCTCGGGTGAAATTTCCTCTTCCCAAAGCACCCTAGCTTGTGGCAAGCTGACGTAAAATTAGCCACCACAGACAGCTAGGAAACATCGGAGATTTGTGTCCAGGCAGCTCACAGTTACACAGCAATGACGTAGGTAACAAGGGGATTGAACGTTACTCAGTGGAAATGGTCTTTTCTCTTTCTTTTCTTTCTTTCTTTTTTTTTTTTTTATTTATTTATTTGCCTTGGTGTTTGCCTGGAACTGGAATTGCAGACAGTTGTTAGCTGCCATGTGGGTGCTGGGAATCGAACCCGGGTCCTCTGGAAGAGCAGACGGTGCTCTTAACCGCTGAGCCATCTCTCCAGCCCCGGTCTTTTCTCTTTCTTTCTGCCTTTCCTCCTTCCTTTCTTTTCTTTTCGGTTTGAGACAGGGTCTCTTTAAATAACAAGCTGGCTTCAATCTCACAGAGATCCACCTGCCTCTGCTTTCCAAGTGCCAAGCCCAGCTGGACCTAGACTTACATAACAGCTCACAGGTGAATCAGCCTTAGTCTCAACTGGTCCAAGATGGTCGCATCTTGGTCTCCATACAGAGATTGGGCTCCTCTCAACCATATGTGTCAATAATGGCCTATTGCTGGCAAACCTTATCTCCTCTCAGGGTGGGGCTCCCTCCTGGCATGAAGTCCTCTCCCCCAGCAGCTGTCAACAGTGATCAATGTTTCCTGGGTCTGGAAATAGGGGAGGAACATGGTGGCAATCCTGTACAGAGCCTCTCATGAGGTCACGCACAGTCATGAGCAGAAACAGCTGACACCCTCCCCACCCCCTAGTTGATCAAGTCTTCTATCCCCAGGTTGAAAGTGTAGGCTCCCAGCCTCTGACTCTGATTCTACTCTTTTTCATTTTTATAATTCCTCATTGTTACAAGGTGGCTGCTCCAACTCTGGCATCACATCAATATCCCAGGCAAGAAGAGCGAACCAAGCAAAGGGCAAGAGACCCGTGCTAACTCCTCCCTTCCCCTTCAAAGCTCCACACACGGACACCTTCTTTATCTTTCTGGCTGGAGAGCAGTGCCTTGGGGCAGCCCCTGCTAGCAGAGGCTGGAGAAAGAGCTTGAATAGGGCACTGTGTGGTGATGAGCAGAATAGGGGTTTAGGACTCAGGAAGGGGTATGTGTGCTGGGATTACTATGGACCAGGCACACAAGCTCTCTCATTTACAGGAATTCTAACTTAAATTTATTTGTTCATTTATTTTATGTGTGAGCCTCTGCCTGAGTTTATGTGCATCTGTGAGTGCAGTTCCTTCAGAGGCCAGAAGATGGCGGCAGATTCTCCTGGAGTCACAGATGGCAGTGAGCTGCCATGTGGATGCTGGGAACAGAATCCTGGTTCTCTACAAGAGTAGCCGGTGCTCCTAACTGCTTAGCCATCTAGGAATTCCCCCTTGGGGTGGTAGTTCCTATAACTGAGTGAGGCCAAGATCCCTGGGCAGCTTGTGTCAAAACCTGTTGCTCTGCAGCTATGGAGAAGTCATTGTTCATTCTGGGTGCAGACTTAGGGTCCTTCACACTCCTGTCAGTCATTTCTTACTAACTCATTTGGTTCCCCAGGGTGAATGCAGTACAATGGTGCTTTGTCATTAGGGCTTTTTGAGGGTTTGCACAGACATCTCCTCAGAGAAGGAATTTTGTCACTGCAAGCTGGTGCCTCCTAGGCCAGCTATACTCTCATTTCTGACTAGATGATACTGAGGAGGCTGCTCCTGCACCAGGCCACCCTGAGGACTCCTGACCTGCAGGGGACAGGAAGTAGCCTTCACAGGATGAGAGACTTAGCAGCTCACTAACAGGGATCTCCAGAGAGGACTGATGTGAGGGTTGATGCTGCTGAAGGACTGCTCACACAGTCATTTGTTTGTTTTTAAAGGTCTATCATGTATACAGTGTTCTGTATATATGTATGCCAGAAGAGGGTACGATATCTCATTACAGATGGTTGTGAGCCACCATGTGGTTGCTGGGAATTGAACTCAGGACTTCTAGAAGAACAGTCAATGCTCTTAACCTCTGAGCCATCTCTCCAGCTCCAAAGATTTGTTTATTATGTATACAGTGTTTTGTATGCATGTTTGCCAGAAGGGGGCACCAGATCTCATTATAGATGGTTGTGAGCCACCATGCGGTTGTGGGAATTGAACTCAGAACCTCTGGAAGAGCAGCCAGCACTCTTAACCTCTGAGCTATCTCTTGGTTTTTTTGTTTAAAATAAGTTCTTTCTCCATAATGCTGGCTGTCACCAGAGTGGCTTTGAACTTTGAGAAATCTACCTACCTCTGCCTCCTAAGCACTGGAGTTAAAAGTGTGTACCAACTTGTCCATCCACTCAGCAACTATTTGGCATGGTCTCATCCAGGAGAGAACCACTGGGAGGTAGGCAGAGATTTGTCCACCTAGCTGTTCGGAAGCTGAGGCAGGAGGATCCCGGGTTCCAAGCCAGCCTGGGATATGGGGGCTGCAGTGGAGAGGCTAGATCAAAGACTCTAGACTTTGTCATAATGACCCTGCCAGCCAGCAGATGCAGAGGACCCAGGGATAAATACTCAGTGTCTTTCTCTGTACCATCTATAGTCCCCAACAGGGTACCAGGAGGCCCACACCTGCAATATTGCTCACAGGGGTCCTCCAGAATGTGCGGTGTGGAAAATGGGTGACAGGTGACTTTGGAAAGGCAGGATTATAACCTCCCACAGAGACAGCAATGTGACACTGTACCAGAAGCAGCCAGCTGGATAACCGACAGACAGCTCATTCCCTCAATGGTTCCTGGGGATTCTGTGTCCTGCTGGACCTTATAAATATTGCCTGAAGAAAGCACTGGTCAGCTGGTGACATACAGGCCCCATCACAGGCCAGGTGTGCTGGTGACATGTGGTCCTGTCCCAGCCTAAATCCTGTTTGCTGCCCCCGACACTTGTCACTCACAAATTATAACCTCAGTTTTTGTTAAAATTCAACTATGGGGTCTGGAGAGAAGGCTCAACAGTTAAGGGCAGGGACTACTCTTACAGAGGGCCTGGGTTCGATTCCCAGCACCTCCTTGACAGTTCACAACTGTCTACAACTCTAGTTCCAAGGGATCTGGAACCTCCTCTTTTGGCCTCTTCAGGAATCAGGCTGGCATGTGGTACACATACGCACATACATGCAGGCAAACACTTGTATTCGTAAAACAAAAACGTACCGAGAAAAATAAAAGTTAACTATGGGTAAAATAGTGGTAAAATCCAGCTGTCAGAGATCCATGTTCCTAAACTGAGAGTCAGGCCGAGCAAAGGAGAAGGTGATCTGGTTGGGATGAGACCTAGCGAATCTCTGCCATGAGCTGCTGTGCCCCCCGCTCAACCCTGGCTACCCGACCAGGCTTTAGTGTCTGCTTTCACACAGGCCACTGACTTTTCACACTGGGTTTAGAGCTGGCCCAGTGGCTGATTATGAAAAGGGAAGATTATAGGTCACAGGTGAGATAAATGCTCTCTTTCCTTGCCAGATTTAAATAGCTTTCTTGAATTATCACTTCAGACAAGATTAATAGAAACAAGCTATTGCCTGTGAGCAAATACAGGGACCAGGTTCCAGGGGCTGATGAATGATGCTGTCCACAGCCCTGGACGCTGTGTCCAGGACTGTGGACCAAGTGTGGACCAGAAGGCTGGGTGGGAACAAGTGATGGACACCTGGCAAACTTGGACATCCTGAATTCTCGTCATCACTTTTGCTTTCCCTCATCATGTTCTTCAAACATCCCACAAAAAAAACTAGCCTGGCTAGGGTCCATTGGTCCTCTCCACCACCCCCCTCTACTTTTTCTTTTCTTCCTTTTTTATTTTTTTGTTTCCTCTCTTGGCTCCCCACCGTGAACTGTGTATAGGAAGGTTCCCTTTCTGTGGACTCCAGGAATTGAACTCAGGGCAACGCATTTGCTCAGCAAGCGTCATCACCTATAAAGCCGTTTTCATGATTTCTGCCCCCCTTTTTAAATAGGGTCTCACTGTGTAGCCCTAGCTGTCCTGAACTCACTCTGTAGACCAGGCTGGCCTGAACTCAGAGAGATCCACCTGCCTCTGTCTCCCAAGTACTGGGATTAAGGAGTGTGCACCCACTCCCCAAAAGCTCCTTTTTGAGGCAGGGCTACCTCTCACTGGCCTGGAACTCTCACATTTTAGGCCCAGCTTGCTTATGAAGCCCCAGGGACCCTCTTGTCTCTGCCTTCCCAGTCCTGGGATTCTGGATTGCCCTTCCTAGTCTTGCTTTTCATGGAAGAAGTTCTGGGAGTTGAACTCAGGTCCTTCAAGGTGAGTCCTTTCCCAAATGAGCCATTTCCTCAGGCTAGTGTTGCGTCCTTCTGCCTCCACTTCACAGATACTACCACTGGGCTTAATTTTAAAAGTAGCAAACAACACAGGTCTATTCCTGGTTTCTCTGGCTTCTCAGTCAGGGTGGGGCTGGGGGTTAAGGAAAGAAGTCACTCTAGCCCTCTGGAATGGCCATGTGTGGTCAGACCTAACAGAGACATTACCTATGGGGACTGGTACACCCTCCAAGCCAGACAATAGGGAGAATGGTCTGGCGGCTGGACTCTGCCAACCCCTAAAGATCTGTGTGAGGTACACAAGGCAAAGACAAAGTAAGGTCACTTGTTTGATATTCTTTGAGTGGCCACAAAAGCAGGAACCTAGGAGTCCCTCTTGTGGACACTGGAGCTCTGGCTGGCCATGGTGAGGATCTAGCTACACCTTTCATCTTAGGGCTCAGGTCCCAGCCTAGCTCAATACTGAGCTCTGAGGACAGACAGCGACCCCGTGGATCCCTCTATTGCTGAGAAATGTTAGGGCAAAGCCACCTGTCCCATAGTGATGACATCACAGCCACAGAATCACCTAAGCAGGGAAGGGAGCCTTGTCAGCTACCAGTGACCCTTGGCTGGCCCTTGGGTAGGCTTCTACTGGACCTCTGTGTTCTGCCTGGCTTTAGGCTATCCATTTACCAACTCCCTATGCAGCTACAAGATGGGCCTCTCTCATAGGGAATGCCCAATTCACCATCGAAGGTCAAACTGATTGGTATAGGACCCCCTCCTTCCAGCCAGGCTGAGTTTATGGGGACACCCAAGTGCTATCTATTGGGGGGGGGCTGAACTGGGACATAACTCCCTCCTATAACCCCTGTCCCAGCCTGGGCCTGTCAACTCAATAGGAACTTTCACAACCAGGGCTGTGCATACAGTCGGTGCTCAATCAATGCACATATACTCCACTCCCCGAAGTGTAAAGGGTAGGCTGGGCTCTAATGGCCTTTTATGCTCCTAACACTCAAAACCCACAGGCCCTCTGCCCCACTCTCCAGAGACAGCAGGAAAGAGCTATATTAATACATTCAAACCTAATCAAATCTGGGTAATTTCACTAGTAACCTTTTCATAATTTCATCAGTGTTAAAGGATACAGCAGTAACAAATTAAAGCAACAGATATTCAGCTGCCCAAGAGGAAGATGGAGGCTACCATTTATTAACCAATCTGAATTAATTTGATTCTGAGCCATTGTTAAATATATATTACAACTCGGCAGCCAGAAGGTGGGGACCAGCGAGGACCAGAGAGCCAAATCTCCATGTCTACAGAGAGCTGTTTATTCTGAGGTCCTGGGCTGGGCCTTCATAATTGGAGGGGTTGGGGGAAACAGGGGGGACTCCCAGGAGAATGGGTTTCCAGCTCTATCCCCAGCCAAAAGCTTACTTCCTTAGTATTGGAAAAAATAGTAAGAAATGGCTAGCTTCTGGTATCGTTGGATCCAGTCATAGTCCATGGGAACTAGATATTTTTGGATGTGTCCTGGTCTAACATTTCTCTGTGTGTAGAGCCGGGTCTTCCTATGGGGAAATGAGGGATGGACGTGACCACTTTCATAGTGTGTATTCTGTAATCTCTATATCATGAAAAAGAAACCAGCATATACATGCTATTACTAGCTTAGCGTGTAAATATTGCTAATGGTTGGCTTGCTTCACATTAACAACAGCCCAGATGACCCCAGAGTAACACAAGGTTGATAACCAGCTCTCTGGCTAAATAGCGCGGCCCAAGAAGTACCTGAAGTCAGACAGCCACAGAATGAGGGAAGAGGGCAAGGGATGGTAGCAGGAGAGGCTGAGATGTTGAGGTCTCAGCAACATGGTTGACCACTGGAGCAGATGGCCAGAGCTGAACTCCAAATAAAAGAGAAATGGCTCTTCTTCCAGAGGACCTGGGATTTGATTCCCAGCACTCACGTGGTGGCTCATACTGTCTATGACTCCAGTTCCAGGGGGTTCAATGCCCTCTTTTGGCCTCTGTGGGCACCAGGGATATGCATGGGACACAGACATACATGGGGACAAGAGTGACAAGCGGTTCTCTTCCTTCTGCAGGCAGCAAACAGCAGCTGCCCCTCCCCTACCATGGCTCAGCTTCATCACTGACTGACTTCAGGTCAAATGATACCCAGTGGCCAGCTTCTCTTGGCAGGTCCTTGAACTATAGGGATGCTTTGATCGGAGCAGGTGGATAGAGAGACAGAGATGGAAGAGTGGAGGGATATGTTGAGAGACTATATGATTCTCAGGATGGAGCTGCCAGCTCCCATGGGACCAGGGCCATGTGGCCCACATCTAGAGAGACAGGGGCATGCCGGGTCAGGTAGACTGTGTGAACACCCCTTCTTCATGACAGCTGCTGTTCCTATCTTGATGCCTACAACCCACCAGGTACTTAGTGTCCCCTTATGACATCTGCTTCCTGGGAGGGGGTGATCACATGCTGGCCATGCTCCCACCCAAGCCCATTCTTATTTCAGAGTAAGTGGATGAGTGAGGAATGGGGTCTCCTCTGGTTTTCTCATTAGAAGCTGCTTTTGTGCAGTGCACAATGTAGACACTGCATGGTGCTGCTGCTGCTGCAGACCCCTCCCGGGCACCCATGGCTGTGGGATACTGGAGGGAACCTCAGTGGATCGTGCCACGGACCATGAGACCTCTGCCTGGCCACCGGCCTCACCTAACCAATCGTACCCATTCTATCTTCTTATCTACCAGACTCCTATGTCCTGCCCCTCAAGGACTCCAAATGTCATTTCTCTGTGCTGTATGATCTCAGAATTGGGCTCCCTGGCATGAAGTCAAGGGTTGTAGGGCTAGGGCTGAGGTAGAGAAAAGAAAACAAGTCAAGAATACAGGCCCAGAAAGTTCCCTGTGAAAACATCAGTGGCCTCACTCTCTCGCTCTTGGGTGTGCCCTGCCTCCTGCTGGATGGCACAAAAGATGTGGAGTCTGGCTGCAGGGCTGTGAGGACTGCGGGGGTGGAGGATGTGTGGGGCTGCACCCATCAGAAGCCTGCTTGGGGCTCCCCAAGGGTGGAGTGTACTTTAGTAGACAGGGGTAAAGGCCAGGCAGGAATCTGGAACTGACTCACCCTGAGCCTGCCAGGCTCACTGAGCTTGTGTTTAGCACTGTCTTCAGTATTGGGGTGCTGCATGGAATCTGGGGCCCCTGTTTCTGATCCATCTGTCTGCTGCCATCACTAGGACCCCTGGCTTCCATCAGCTGGCCCTCCCACCGTAGCCTGACAGCTCTCAGATGCGGTCTCCTGGCCAAGTGGCTCCTTGGGTAACAGTCCCCAGGGACAGGGGATGGGTAGTGTTAAAAGAGTGAGGTGCGGGCTGGAGAGATGGCTCAGAGGTTAAGGGCACTGTCTACTCTTCCAGAGGACCCGGGTTCGATTCCCAGCAACCACATGGTGGCTCCCAACCACCTATGATGACATCTGGTGCTCTCTTCTGGCCTATAGGCAGAACACTGTATGCATAATAAATAAATTAAAAAAAAAAAAAAAAGGAGGGCTGGAGAGATGGCTCAGCGGTTAAGAGCACTGGCTGTTCTTCTGGAGGACCTGAGTTAGATTCCCAGCATCCACATGGCAGCTAACAACTGTCTGTAATTCTAAGATCCGATGCCCTTACACAGTTATACATGTGGGCAAAACACCAATTCACATAAAATTAAAATAAATATTTTTTTAAAAAAGAGTGAAGTTCATTTGGGGTGAATGGGGCCACAGGGCAGGAATGTGCTAGGCCTGATTCTTTGGCTATTTGTTCCCGGCCTGGATCTTCTCCTGGCAGCTGAAGTGTCTCCTAGTGGCCCAGAACCAGGCCACGGTGAGCCAGACTATGCTAGGCTAGGTCAACGAAAGCCAGGTCACTATTAGCCACCATGGACATTAATCCATAGCCCGGGGAACACAGGGAGGTAGGGGGAGGCTTGTGTTCCATGGAGTCACCCCTGACCTTATCCTCACCCAGCAGAATGTGGGTCCAGTGAACCCCCTGGAGCATAAGAATTTTTAAATTAAAAATTCAATGAATCTGCGTCACAAAAAAAAAAGCCCAAAATAGAAACAAAATAGAAAATGTAAGAAACTATGTGTGCATGCGTGCGTGCGTGAGCGCTTACCTGTAGCTGGAATCCAATATGGTTGCTGGGAACTGAACTCGGTCCTCTGTAAAAGCTGCATGCCCTCTTAAGCACTGCATCATGTTTTTAGCCTCACCATGAGATATGAAGTTCTCAAAACTTCCCTGATTCTACCTCAACAAGACTTTCCTGCTGCATGCTTTAAAAATCATAGCTGGGGGTGGGGGTGGGGGGACTGAAGAAATAGCTCAGTGGTTGACAGCACTGGCTGCTCTTCAGAGGACCCTGGTTCAATTCCCAGCACCCACATGGCAGGTCACAAGTGTCTGTAACTCCGCTTTCAGGGGATCTGGCAATCCTACACAAATATACATACAGGCAAAACCCTAATGCACATAATAACTTAAAAAAAAAAAGTCACAGCCAGTTGGAGATGGGTAAAATCACTTGCCAATTGAACCTGGCACCCGAGTTCAATCACTGAAAGCTATGAAAAGGTGGAAGGAGACAATTTACCCCACAAAGCTGTCCTCTGTTCCCTGTGAATGATGTGGCATTCATGCATGCAACCCCGCCCTCATATACATGTCACACACCCACAATTAGGAATGAATAACCACAGCCAGGGCCAGGTCTGGTGATGTAGGCCAATATTCTAGTACTTGATGAGGCAAGATAGAAGGACCTCCACGTTCTAGGCCAGCCTGGGCTACACAGTGAGTTCAAGACAATCTGGGCAACTCAGTGAGATCCTGCCTTAAAAATAAAAAGTAATCAGAGAGCTAGAGAGTGGTGAGGGGTGCTGGCTGCTCTTACAGAGAATGGGGTTTGAGTCCCATCATCCACATGGTGGCTCACACAATCTGTAACTCTAGTTCCAAGAGATCAGACGCCCCCTTCTGGCTGCTGTGGGAACTGCACATACATGGCACTATACATTCAGGCAAAACCCATACACATAAAATAAAAATAAATGAAAAAAAAAAAAGTGAGCCATAGCTCAGTGGTAAGGGCCCTTTACAGTATAAGGCTGTGATTTTTATCATCAGCATCAGAAAAAAATCACAGTCTTTGGCAGACCAGAGAGAGTGACAGAAGGAAGCCTCGGACTGGTCCTCTCCTGAACTAGAGCGGGCCCCACACTAGGGTCTGGCCATGGGAAGCCCAGCTGGCTGGAGTGTTTGTGCATGCATGTGTGCATATATGTGTGTGTATAATATATATGTTTATGTGTGTGTGCACTTGTGCATTTATGCATGTGTGTTGCATGTTTACATATTTGTGTGTGTGTGCATATATCTGCATGTGTGCATCTGTGTGTGTATGTGTAAGCCTGTGAGTAATGTTTATGGAGCAGCCATTGTTCTGTGAAATTATCCTCACCACCTCCTTCCAGAAGGTTCTCATCTCCCTCAACAGCAGCTCTGCTTACCCCTGTCCCACCCCTCCCTCAGCCCTGGCACCCAGTGTCCCGCCTCCCATCTGTGCATGTGACAGGTGCAGCTGTCTCCCACGGGGCCTCCTGCCATCTGGGGGCTGGCTGCTGAACTGAGACTCCATGTCAGAGCATGTGGTATACCTCCTTTCCCCCCTGTCTCATCGTGTCTTAAATAGATTTTCTTTTTCAGAGCATGGGGACCCACAGCGGAGGAGTCAGCCAAACCCAGGGAAAGGGAGGCTCCCAAGGGGCCCAGGATGTGGGGCAGGGTGGAGGGCTGTGTGTGTGGAGGGAGTTCTGGGAAAGGAAGAAGATTACAAGGCCAAGTCCAGCAGGTGCAAAGGCACTGTGGCCAGAGGCTTGCTCACGGAGGAAGAAGGCTAGGGAGCTGGAATGTCAGGGCACTGGAGGTGAGCCTCAGCTCAGTCACTACAGTTACTGGCATTGAGCACAGACGCATCACAGCCTCCCTTGACAAAAAAGTGCCTGTGACAATAACAAGACATTAGAGCCTTTGCCCTCTTCAACTCAGAGAACACAGTGGTGGCTTCACAGACTGTGACATCCTTTGTCTTGTCAAGTAAGCCAGAGGGCATGTTCACAGGTCTGCGGTCCCACGACTGAGGAGTAAAAGGTCTCCTCTCCCGCCCAGAACAGGCAGTGGTCCAGCCTGGCCACATGACCATCCATGCCAGTCCCGTGCTGCATGAGGTTCAGAGAACTTGTGAAACTGACCCAGCATCACACAGCACCTGACCTTGGCTGTGGAGCAGATTTTGAGACCGCTGAAGCACATTGCATTGCTCTGCTTCCCAGATCCCAGCCTTAGCCATCCAGGAGGCCACACTGGGGGTTACTGCATTCCTCAGCTCAGAGCTGAACTGTGTGCATCTTGAGTCTGCTTCTTGCTGGGACCCGAGTCTCCCCAGTGCCTGGCAAACTGTAGGCACAAATGTACACATTGAGGAGACAGTCAGAGAGAGCTGCTGCTGTGTGCTGCTCCTGTTATGTTGACAGACCACAGTTCTCAGCAAGACTGGAAAAATGCAGAGTGGTCTTTCATGCAGTCAGCAGGAAGGCACAAGCAAGGAGAACTGATCTCTTCTGAACTTGAAAGAGGCCAGCTCCAGTCATGAGCAGCTTGGGATGTGGAGCAGCCTAGCCATAGGCCCAGAGGACTGGCTGCCTCTAGGAACCCTGGGGAGATCAGGAGGCAGATGTGAACAGCAAAGGAAGACACCAGCGTGAGGGGAAGTGGTCACTGGTGTGAGGGGCAGGACATCCGGGCTCTTTGCCCTGAGAAAGGTGAGAGACAAGGGAGATTTTAGAACACAGAAGTATCATGCTATAAGCTTTAACCGACTCCACAGACTGCTTTGTGAGAAATGGAGCTGCTGGGGGAGGTGTGGCCACTGGAAGCCTGGAGAACTGGTTTACTGCATGGGTCCAGGCAACAAAGATGGCTGGAATGAGAAATTTCGGTCGGTCCTGGCTAATAAACCGGTTAGAGAACAGACTGAGAAAGAAGCAGCCAGAGGTGACCCTGAGTTCTTAGTCCAGCATGGCCAGATGGTTCAGCTTGGCAGAGAGATGGGAGCTGTAAGAAGTAGGGCCCGAGGCCAATCTCCAACAGTAGCAAGTTCAAGATGCCATGAGCCATCTGCCACCCCACAGCGTTCAGTTCCCTCCTGGGACCCCTCTGCAGGAAACAGGATGCGCTGTCTGCCTGGAGAATTCAGAACCTCTGCTCATCTCAGCTCGCCGCAGGCTCCGTCTCCTCTGGGGATTAAGCAAGCCAACCAGCTCTTTCTCGGAGCTCAGTGAACCTCTAACTGTCTCTGCCTCACGCTGTGGGGAGGCTGGCGTCATAAATCAGCCGCTGTGATCCCCAGCCTCGGATGTGTCTCCTGGAGCGGCTCAGACAATAGACAGGATTGGGATGAGCTCACGCTGTGGCGGGCACCATAGACAAGCCATGAATCATGAAAGGAGACAGGAAGCCAGAGTGATCTCAGTCCCTAAAAGGGAATAAGGAGAGCCTCCAGCCCCATCCTGCCCCAAATTACCATCCTGTGTGCAAGCAGGGTGGTGTATTGTGTGTGTGTGTGTGTACACGTCTGTATGAGTGTGTGTCTATGTCTCTGTGTGTGTGTCTGTTCCAGAATAGATAGGAGATTTATCAAGAGTAAAAGGAAAAATGAAGGTTGTTTTGCTTGGAGATAGGATCTCACTATGTAGCCCTCCCTGGCTGTCCTGGAACTTGCTATACATACCAGGCTGGTCTCAAACTCACAGAGATCCATCTGCCTTTGCTTTCTGAATCCTGAACTTAAAGACATGTGCAAGTAAAGATTTTCTTGAGTGATTAGGAAGATGTCATTGCTGTGTGTCATCGAGCAAGGTAAGTGACCTCTCTGGGCTTCCTTCATCCCACAGCAGGTGGGAATCCAGAGGACCTGGGTTCAGTTCCCAGCACTTATATAGCAGTTCACAGTTGTCTGTAATTTCAAGATCTGACCCCTTCACACAGACATACACAGGCAAAACACTGATACTCATAAAATAACTAATTAAAAAAAAAAAGAATGCTAAGCAGAGCATCTTAGCGTTTGGGAGGCCACGGTAGGAAGGTTGTAGGTCTGAGGATAGCCTGAGCTACATAGCAAGACTAAAGACAGATACGAAGAGAAGGGGGAGGGGGAAGAGAGCCAGGGTATGATTTACTCAGGTTCACATACATCCCTTGAGTGTGTGGGTTGAACATGTGATAGCCAGAGGCTGACATTCCTCAGTTGCTCTCTACCCTGCCTATTGATTTAAGGTCTCTAACCTGAACCCAGAGCTCACCAGCTAGTCTAAGCAGTTCCTTGCTATTAGTCTAACTAGTTGCTTGCTACAGGGCATCCCCAGGCTCTGCCTATGTGTGCTGGGATTGCAGGTGGACAGTCAGTACACATGGCAGGTTTCTACCTGGGTGCTAGGGATCTGAGCACCCATGCTCACAATTAACGTGTTTACCACTGAGCCATCTTCCCAGCCCTGTCATGTCTCTTGTATATCACTGGCCTCCATCCATCAAGAGCCCAGCTTTCTGTTTGACCCACTGGCCAGTACATGCATCACGATCAGCATCCTGTAATCTAGAATGTAGGGGTCATTTGTTACTGAAGCAAAACCTACCCTCTCCTGACTGAGGTCAAGACTAGTGTGACATGTGCTGTTTAAGCTCCAGCTGGGTGCACAGGGGGAGGAGAGAGATTTTTGGTTCACAGCCATCACAGAGGGGACCTGGCAAGGGTAAGTAGTTTTATCAGTGGCGGCAGGAGCGTAGAGGGTTTCTCACACCGTGGTGAATCAGGATACAAACAGTTCTGGCCAGAACAGGAAGGGAAACAAGGCCTGTCCACAGAGGGCTATTTCTGCCAGCTAGGTCATGGGTCCCCAAGATGCCACAGCTTCTCACAATAACATTCCCTACTGGGGTTCAAACCCATGAGTCTGTTGGGGGTAGACCCAAACCATAACAGATCCATCTCCAAATAGCCACATTTGGATGACTTAGGGTTGGGGCCATGGCACTGTCTCCCAAGGGACCATGGCATTGTCCCACGAGGGGTTCCCAGACTTGGTGGCCCAGGAACTGTCCTGGCTTAGGTCACGTACCTCATGGAAGCCTTGCTAAGTGTACTATCTCCATCCCCGCAGCCCTGAGAGGCCCTTACACCCACTGAGCCCATGTGCAAAGGGTCTCCCCTGACCTAGAAGAACCTCAAAAAGTGAGGACCACAATCACCCCATTTTACAGACAGGAACCTGGCCCAGGTTGAAATCAAAATACTTGTTTGACCAATGATGCCTTGTGGGTCACGGCAGCTCAGCAGGATCAGTCCTCAGGGTCCTTCCCTGAACAGGCTCACTTTCTGCCTCAGTGTAGACAGAACGCTGACACAGACCAGCGACATAAGACAGCTTGCTGTTCCCATCTGCTGCTTGCTCAGCGTTCCTACTGAACTTAAAAAAAATAAAATAAAAAATTCCTGAGCATGTCAGTTCCTCTGCAGAGGCCCCAATCAGTCTTGATCAGCAACCTTAAACCAGGCTGGACTGAGGAAGAGCAGAAGATGCTCCCACCCTCCAGAAAATGTCCCTAGAGTTGGGGTCAGTGCCTTGAATTTGGGAAGGGAGCCAGATTTACCCTTCCCCTTGAAAACCAGGGCTGATGCCAGAAGAAAATAAATCCAAAATGGATTTGTGCTGCAGGTCCCCCAGATCATCCAATCCCTCTGCCACCCATCCTCAGTCCCCGAGCCTGAAGTCCTTGGCTATAGTTGGTATTCTTGACTTCTAGCTCCCTTTGGGCCTTCAGAACCCCAGAACCCCAGTAAAGGATAGGAGAAAGGCTCTGGGACTCCCCTGAATTTCTGAAATTTCTCCTTGTGGCACAAGGATTGTCCCCCCCATCCCACACTGCCAACCTTGCTCCACAACACCCTCTAGAAACTGCCTACCCATGATTTCTAGCTTCTTTAAGAGTTTTGTTTTTAGTTTGTGTATGAATATTGGCCTGCGTGTGTATGTGCACCACAAGTGTGCAATACCTTCGGTGGCCAGAAGAGGGCATCAGATCTCCCAGAACTGGAGTTAAGGGTGGTAATGAGCCACCATGTGGGTGCTGGAAACTGACTCCAGGTCCTCTGGAAGAGAAACCAGTGCTCTTAACCACTGAGTTATCTTTCCAGCCCTAGGTTCCAGATTCTGATCCACACTGCTTTCTCACATTGCTCTCCTGGAACCCTGAGGTTCCTGAGGCTATCAGCCATTGAACTGAGAAGATGAAAGTTCTGGAAGCAACCCACAGGGACAGTAGTACATCTTTGGGAAGGTGTTCAGTGCCATGGAACTGGCTGTTTAAAAACAGCTCTTGTGACCATTACCTGTTGTTCCTTTTGTGACAAACCACAGTTTTTTTTTGTTTTGTTTTTTTTTTTTTTTTTTTTTAAACAAGATTAAGAAGCCAGGGAGGTCAGATCCAGACTGTCACCAGCAGCCTGCTTTGATTTCTTCTCCCTGTTGGTGGCAGCTGCATCTGGAAAGCTGGCTGGCAGCCAGTGGTCTATGCCATATTGATCATATTTCCTAAGCAAGATCACAGCAGGTCCCTCCTGGTGGGTCTGACCTTCAGCTGCCTTCAGGCCTCAGGCAGCCAGAGGGACACGTGCTTAATGAGAAGGTCAGGAGCTGGTGACCTGGTTGTAGACAACTTCCTGTGGTTGGGAAATCTATGGATGACGGACATGAAGAATTCTGTAAGGACAGAGGCTGTGATGGAGAAGGGCCGGCAGCTGGATCTGCCTGTGAGCCACAGCACAGAGGTTATAGTACAGATCTCTGCAGGCAGGATTAAAGCGTACCAGATGCCACGTCAAGAAATGGGGAAAGACTGGGTGGTAGTGACACATGTCTTTAATTCCAGGACTTGGGATGCAGAGGCAGGCAGATCTCTGTGAGTTCAAGGCCAGCCTCGTCTACAAAGAAGATGCCAGGATAGTCAGGATTGTTACAAAGAAAAACCCTGTTTTGAACATGCCCCCCCATACATATACACACAAAACAGACACCAGGTGCAATGATTTGAAATTTCTCCTAACCCAATGCAATCCCATAAATTATCACCTGAGTTTGATTCATTTGAAAACTGTCCCCCAGAGCTCAGTGGTTAAGAGCACTGGCTGCTTGTCCAGAGGTCCTGAGTTTAATTCCCAGCATCCACATGGCAACTCACAATTGTCTGTAACTCCTGTTCCAGTGGATTTGACACACTGTGCAACGAACAACCATGCAAGAAAAACATCAATGCATACAAAACAAAAAAATAAATCATAAAAAAAACTGTCTCGAAGACAGTTTTTTCATACTAAAATTTTGTAATCTGCATGTGAAGGTTGTCCATGTCCATTCTCTACAACAGAAATCCCAGGCCCAGGTCTCACAGCTCCAAGACAACCAGAATCACAGTGTGTTTGTTTATAGGATCAGACATGAGTGCTGAGGAGGCTGTGGATGCAGATCCCAGCAGTTCACTGGCCAGGAGATGGCTCTGTGGGTAAAGTTAATTATCGAAGAGCCTGAAAACCCGAGTTTTATCTTTAGGAACCACATGATGTAGGGAAGAGCATGAAACCCTGAGACTTGTTCTTTGATCTCCCTACGTGACCCACAACACACACATATATAATCAATAAATAAGTGAATGGTACAGAGTGACTGAAAAGACACTGATTTCAGCCTCCGGCTTTTATACTCATGTGCGTGCATGCACAAATGTACACACACACACACACACACACAGAGGCAGCTTAGCATACTGCCACATTATCCTGCAGAGATGAACACCTTTTGGGACCCAGATCCTAATCATCCTTTCTTTCATTCAGTATTCCCATTCACCTCACCAAAAGGATCTTTTTTTTTTTTTTTTTTTTTTTTTAAAAAAAATTTTTCTATTTATTTATTTATTATGCATACAGTTTTACAGAAGAGGGCGCCAGACCTCATCATAGATGGTTGTGAGCCACCATGTGGTTTTGCTGGGAATTGAACTCAGGACCTCTGGAAGAACAGTCAGTGCTCTTAACCTCTGAGCCATCTCTCCAGCCCCCCAAAAGGATCTTTTGATGTAATTTTAACAGAGGCAGAATTTGTTAACAGCATCTTCCTCTGTGACTCAGCATGGCCTTGAATTCATGGTGATCTGCCTGCCTCAGAATTGTGAATTCTGGGATGCTGTATGAGCCACTATACTTGGCATCATTGACTTTTATTCTAACTGAAATTCATTAAGATGAGGTCAAACATAAAATTCTTTGTCTCTGTTTTCTAGACAGAGTTCAAAGGCTTCACCAAACATGGCTGACAGTTGTGACCTTTATTTTTTTTTTTTTTTTTTTTTTTAAAAAAACTTTATTTATTTATTTATTTTATTTTATTTGCCTTGGTGTTTTGCCTGGAACTGGAACTACAGACAGTTGTTAGCTGCCATGTGGGTGCTGGGAATCGAACCGGGGTCCTCTGGAAGAGCAGACGGTGCTCTTAACCGCTGAGCCATCTCTCCAGCCCCGTGACCTTTATTATTGATACAATTGTAGTGGACAATTTATGTGATTATATACCATTATTCTTGTCAATGGAGCCAAGCAGGTCTCTGTCCAGCCTTCCTTCCTTCACCCTCCCTCCCCCGCCCTCCCCCACCCACCCACTACTATCACCAAGGCTAGGGTTTGAACTCAGAACTTTATTGTATAGAAGCTTTTCTCCTTTAAGCCACACCCCCAGTCCTATAATAGTTGACAGTCATCCATAATGGGGCATGTTCAGTTGTACCCCATGTGGACACTGTATGAGGGTTATGGAAGAAGTCTACTTAGGTCTCTTTGAAGAGTAATATTTGGGCAAAGGCTGGAAGGCAGCAGCGCATCCTGGGGTCATGTCTGGGTTTGGGGATGTGTGCACAGCCAGTATAAACACCTTGAAACAGGAACTCTATTTTATGTTCAGGAAGCAGGGCAGACGCCAGGACAGAGAGAGCAGAAAGTGGACCTGAGAGGTCTCTGAGACAGACCAGGTCATTGTGGTACAATGTAGGGTCTAGGTTTCTTCTCTGAACCTTCTATCCAGACCCTGTCCATTCTAAATTCCGCATCCTCTCTCAGCTGCCAGCTTCTGTCATTCAGCCTGACGCCGTGGGGAGTGGTCCACTCCTCTTGTCCTGGGATCTCCTTTGGGCTGGAGAGATGGCTCAATGGTTAAGAACACTGGCTGGTTTTTCTGGAGGACCTGGGTTCAATTCTGGGCACTTACATGTCAGTTCACAGCCATCTGTAACTAATTCCAAAGGAATAAAATGCCTTCTTCTGGCTTTTGAGGGTACTGCATACATGTGGTGCACAAACTTACATGCAAGCAAAAACACTGACACATAAAATAAAAATAAAGGGCTGGAGAGATGGCCCAGCGGTTTAGTACTGGCTGCTCTTCCAGAGGTCCTGAGTTCAATTCCCAGCAACCACATGGTGGCTCACAATCATCTGTAATGAGATCTGGTGCCCCCTTCTGGTGTATGGGAATACTGTATACATAATAAATAAATAAGTCTTTAAAAATAAAATAAAAATAAAGAAATCTTTAAGAAAAAGTGTTTTCTTGTGTCCCTTTGTGGGAAGGTCACATTTTAGAATGAGCTGGACGGGCTGGAGAGGTGGCTCAGCAGTTAAGAGTAATGACTGTTCTTCTAGAGGACCTAAGTTCGATTCCCAGCATCCACATGGCAGCTAACAACCATCTGTAATTCCAAGATCTGATACCATTACACAGTTATACATGCAGGCAAAACATCAATTCACATAAAATTAAAAAAAAAAAAAGAAGAAGAAGAAGGGGCTGGAGAGATGGCTCAGCGGTTAAGAGCACCCTCTGCTCTTACAGAGGACCAGGGTTCGATTCCCAGCACCCACATGGCAGCTAACAACTGTCTGTAGTTCCACCAAGGCAAATAAATAAATAAATAAATAAATAATAAAGTAAAAAATAAAATAAAATAAAATAAAAAATAAAAAAAAAAGAAGAAGAAGAAAGAATGAGCTGGACATCGAAAGTCTGCAATGGAAGGGCCAGTGTCCAAGCCATGTCTACAAGCATGGGACAGACATATCGGCAGGTTTGTGGTATACACTCTTATGGAACTTGCATGGCTTGAGGGCTTGCATTCCCAGTCGAATGGAACAGAAAGAGGCAGGCTCTGCCTGGGGACCAGCTAAGTCTATATACTGTTCCTCACAGAAGCACCATGCTGCTGTCATTCCCCACCCCAAGCCATCTTGGCACCCCAATAGTCAATGAGGTACATTAGCAACCAGAGGCATCAGGACCCACTGGAATCTGTGTGAGAGTCTGAGTGGGAGCTGGGTGAGGTTGGCTGGCGGTTCATCCTCAGCATCCTCATCATCCTCAGCATCCTCATCATCCCAGCACTCGGAGGTAGAGGCAGTAGCAAGAGTTCAAGTGTTGAGGGGTACACAGGAGCTTAGGGGCTTGGATGCCGTGGGTTACGAGGGACTGTCCTTACAAAGGTAGACACCCTCTTGCTTACTTTTGTCCACACACACTTATGTCCTCTCTAAACAAAGGAAGGCTGACTGCATCATCACCAGCCACTGGCTCCCTCTGGGAAGATGCAAAGCGTGTTGAGGACCAGTGAGTGAACTGAGGGGTGATTGCAAAGCATCCCTGTTCCTGACAGACAGCTCTGATAGAAGCTTCTGGTACAGAAAGGGTGCCTGGCCTTCGCCAAGCCAAGCTAAAGAGAGAAGCCAACCCTCCCTGGCCCAGCATCAATGCTTTCCCACTGTGGGAAGCCCAGCCCAGAAGGTCCCAGTCCAGAAGGTCACACCCCATCCTTTGAAGTCTGAGTCATCAGTAAAGATTCCATTTTACACCCAGATAAAGCAGAACCTCTGAACAAACTCTAAACGCAGCAGCCCTGCCAGCCCGGCCAGGCTCCTAGGCAGAAACAAGCCAGGACCAGTTCAAAGCCAGCACAAGTATTTCAGGATGGTCCCAGCCCAGGAAGAGGCATGACTGGGACATCTGATTGATTTTTACTAATGAGGAAAGGAGGATCAGAGAGGTTGCCTCATCTACCAGAGGTCACACAGCTCAGAGCCAGAAAGCTAGGAAAGGCCTGGGGGCTCCCCATAGCCCTCCTTTCCTGCTACAGATCCATTGATATTTCTGACTGTCCTGCCTCCATTTGTCTTTGGTTGGAGCACAGTCCATTGTATCCTCTACCTGCAGAGACTTTCAGCCCCAGTGTGTGGGTGGTCTCCATCCAAAGACCTAGCCAATCACACTTACAGCCATGTGATTGTCTCAGAGCTGGGCATGTGGCCCAAGCTGGTATTATCTGGAATCACCGGGGACAGGACATTGAGGAAAGTCTGAATTTGGCAGGCTTACAGCTGTAGAAATGGTGAGTCTGATGTGGACCTCCCACACATCCACTTAGGATGTCACCAGCTGTGGTCCCCTGGGCTGCAAGGCATGTTGTAGGAGTCCTCAGAGACAGGGCAATGAAATCTTTGAAAAGTGTGTGCATGCGTGTGTGTGTGTGTGTGTGTGTGTGTGTGTGTGTGTGTGTGTGTGTATGTGTGCATGGATGTGTGTGTATGTGTACATGTGTGTGTGCCTGTGTGTGCATGCATGCACGTGTGCGTGTGTGTGCATGTGTGTGTGATGTGTGTGTGATGTGTGTGTGTGTGATATGTGTGTGTGATGTGAGTGTGTGTGTGTGTGTGATGTGTGTATGCTTTCATGCAGGTACTGGGCTGGAACTGGCAATGTAGACCAGGCTGGCTTGAACTCACAGAGATCCTTTTGCCTCTCCTTCCCAAGAGCTGAGATTAAAGAGGTTCATCACCAGATGCTATTGTCCCTTATCTTTTGAGGCAGGGTCTCTCACTGACTCAACCTCCCCACGGCTCCTTCTGTCTCCATCTTTTGGTGCAGGATTATAGGCATGTCCTGCCATGCTTGGCTTTTTAACGTAGACTCTGGGACTTAACTCAAGGCCTTCTGCTTGCACAACAAAAGCCTTACTGATCATTTCCTCAGCTCCTAAGAGATGTTTGGAGTTCCTGGATCAAGCCATACCTAAAAGTACAAACTTAGTTTTTTCAGTCACGTGATGATCACTCAATTCCCTTTGACCTAAACTGGATTAAGGATTTTGCTCTGTTTGACCACAAACAGGTCTGAGGTGAGGCTGGAATTCTTTGAGAGGGAAGACAATACCTTTATTTTATTTTGTACCACAAGCACCTAGCGTGGTATCTGCACTAAGCACAGATGAGTGTGCAAGTTTGCTGATTAAATAATTGGCTGATTGAACAACTAAGAAACACCCACCCTACATCTTCTCAAGCTGCTGGAACAGGGGGACAGAGAGTCCCCAAAGGCCAGTATTGCTTCCACTGGGGATGTGACTTCTTTAGACAGAGCCCCCTCAAGGCCTAGCCTAAGCCTTGAGACAGTGGAGAAGAGACTGTGACCTTGATGAAGTGCTGCCACCCCACATCCTGAGCCAGCATTTCCAGATTAATCTAGGATGGCATCTGCAGCCCCCTCAGCCCCCACCCCTAGTGAATCCATCTGAGTCATCTCGGGGCAGGAAGCGGCTTGTCTGTAATAAGTCACCGGGGTCCTGCTCAGGAAAAGACAGACTTGCATTTTCCACAGCTGCAGGCTGTGGGTAGAGCTTCACAGTGGGAAGAGACAGAGGAGAGACCCCTCCCAACACAACCCGCTTGTCCTCGGCTCCAGTGCTATAGGGTTAGTAAACACGCAGGCAGCAGGTCCTGCCTCTACCTATCTGCCACCTGAGGCAAGAAGAGACTGCTCATCCGCTATTTTCAAACCTCCTTTGTTCTTGGTGCACTCCTGAGGTGTGGCAAGCACCCTGTAGTGGCCAGATGGCACTGTGCCCTCTCCCAGCACACATGCACTGGGTACAGTGCATATCGGGTCTCTGTTCATGCAGTTCCTGCCACCGGGAACACTGTTCCCTACATAGAGGGAGACTGAGCAGAGATGGCAACCCAGTCCTGGAGTCATTCTGCAAACAAACCCTGAGAGTGAGTATTGTACTTTGGGCATCATGGGTAGATACATAGCTTGCTTCATTGTCACCAAAAAGCCTAGGTTTCATGAAGGAGAAACTGAGGCACAGGCAACAGTGATAGGACAAAGTTGTCCCCAGGGGCCAGGTACTCCAAGGTACCCTAGGTTGGCCAAGCTGTACCAACGCCAGTGGGTTCCACATAGGCTCCTGTGGATGGGGTCACTTCCACCCCCACATGGAGGATCTCTGCTAACATTCAGGAAATGAGGATGTTAATGCACAAAAATAAATACCCATGAAGCTGATGTTGGGCCCTAAAAAGTTTTTGTGCCTCAGTTTCTCCTTAGTGAAATGGAGTAACAATGATACCCCCAGTCCTGCTAACAGTGACTCTGATGAGGACTTCAGAAGTGAGCTGGCCTGTATCAGGCTCCTTCCAAGCCAAGTGAGGTGGACCCCTCTTGTTATTCCAGCACTCCAGAGTCCAAAGGAGGAGGATGGCAGTTGGAGACCAGTCTTCGCTACGTGGCCAGACCCTGCTTAGAAAGCCCAAAACAAAACAACAATAAAACACAGAGGGTTGGAGAAATAGCTCATCCATTAAGAATGGGTACTGATCTTGCAGAGGACCTGAATGTGGTTCCCAGGACCTATGATGTACTGGAAGTACTGGGAGTACTGATCCCAGTACCTCAAAACTGCCTGTAACTCAGCTCAAGAGAATCCAGTGCCCTCTTCTGGCCTCCATCGGTACTACACCCACATGTACACACACAGACACACATCTTAGAGGTTGGAGGAATAGCTCAGCAGTTAAGAGCACCAACTGCCCCAGTTCCCGACACCTACATGGTGGCTCATAGTCATCTGTAACTCCATTCTCTGGGGATCTGATGACCACTTCTGGTCTCTGTGGGCACTACATACACACAGACACATAAAAAATATACCTTTGCGAGTGGGTAGTAGGTAGTGGGTAGTAGGTAGGTGCTGGTGACTGGATGGGTGAGTGGTCCCTCTGTCCCAGACAGTTCTATACTGTATTAAGAATGTGGGTGGGTGATAACTGGGGCATGATAGCACATGCCTTTGATTTCAGAACTCAGGAGGCAAGGTGGGCTGATTTCTGAGTTTGAGTCCAGCCTGGTCTATAGAACAAATTCTAGGATAGCCAGGGCTACACAGAGAAACCTTGTCTTGAAAAGAAGAGGAGGAGGAGGAAGAGGAGGAGTCTGGGCTTTAGGAGGACCCTGGTTCTCACTATAGTCTACAGCTCCTAGAATTGGCTCTCAGAGCTTAGGAAAGGAATCCAAGGGTCTGGGTTCCACAAGGTAGGCTCAGGATAGCCATGAAGCTGGGGTCCCATTGAGAGAAGACCTGCCCTCAGCAGCAGGATCCCCAACAGTAAGCTGATCCTGGGGTTCTGTGGCTTCTACTCACACGCCTCTGAGGACAGGGACCTCCCTTCTCCCTGGTGTGTGATTTAAGTCACAGCCTGAGAGGGGCCCCGGCCCAGCAGACTCTGCTCTCCCAGTCTAGGCACTGGCATCTCTGTGTGAAGGCCTGTCTGCACATCTGTGCTCTGGCCCCCAAGTGGCTGCTGTTAGATCCCCCGTAGTTCCCCAGGCCCCACCACACCACACGGACCCTCCTTCCAGCAGCCGCTTGGCAGTAGAGAGACAGACACATGGGTGTTATCAGAGCTGCCAGTGTTCCTTAGTAACTGAGATGTGGGAGGCAGCAAAGGAAGAGGTACCTCGGATGGGAGTTTCCATTCCCAATACTCCAGACCTGGGACAAAGGAATAGAAAGAAGATGAGGCTGAGATTGTTCTTCTAGAGGACCCAGGTTCAATTCCCAACACCTGCATGACAGTCTGTAACTTCCAGATCTGAACGAAAGAAAGGAAAGGAGGAAGGAAGGAAGGAAGGAAGGAAGGAAGGAAGGAAGGAAGGAAGGATGGGCAAAGTGGAAGGCAAACAGTGAACTCCGTTCACGGCCGGCTTCAAATGTTGGGCATCCCAGTCAGGGCCAGATATTTCTGGGGCTTGTTTGAGAAGATGCGAGTCTCCAAAGTGCAAACTAAGACTGTTTAGTCTTAACATACAAACATCTTGATGAGGTGCTGAGGCAGGAGGATTGAGTTCAAGGTCACCCTGGGCTATAGGGAGAGCCTATTTCAAAGCCCAAGACAGTAAAAAATCCAGACCACAGAACAGACACCTTGTGAGCCACAAAATCCCTGTCTGGGCCTTCGCAGAAGTGAATTGTCCTTAGCTCACTGTTGAAGCTTGCCATACTTTATGCATGGGAGGAGAGTCAGGAACCCAGTGACCATGTCTCCTGTCCAGAGAAGAAGTCTGTGGCCAGCAGGAAGATAAATGTCTCCACACGGACAGTAGGAAGCCTAGGATGATCTCTCTCTGTCCAGCTTCTCACCAGCAAATTAGAAAGCAAAGAATTCATCCCGCCCTGTCCACATGCAGTGTCCACAGCAGTGTGGGTGGGGACTGTCCTGTGGAATAAAGGCGGGAAGACCTTGGTGACACAATTCCTTCTCATGTCCCTGTCAGGATCTGAAGTCCTCCAGGGACACATCTGGATCCAGGCAGTCACCGCCCAGCACAGGCACCAGCGGACCCACTCTTGGCATTTCTTGGGTTTTGTTCGGGTTTTGGTTTTTCTGAAACAGTCTGGATGTGTAGTCCTCCTGCCTCAGCCTCCTGCATGCAGGGATTACAGATGTGTGTTGCCATGCCTACCTCTGGCTTAGATTTATTCTCAGGAAGGTAGGAGAAAGGAAAGAGGAAAGGAAGGTTGGGTGGATGGAGGATGGATGGACAGACAGATGGATGGATTAGGTGGGTGGGTGGATAGGTAGATGGATGAATGTGGATGGATGGGCGAATGAATGGATGGGTGAATGGATAGACAGATGGATGGGTGGGTGGATGAATGGATGGGTGAATGGATAGACAGATGAATGGGTGGATGGATGGATAGGTGGGTGGGTAGATAGATGAATGAATGGATGGATGGGTGAGTGAATGAATGGACAGATGAATGGATGGGTAGATGGATAGACAGATGGATGAATGTGGATCAATGGGTGGGTGGATGGATGGATAGGTGGGTGGGTGGATAGATGAATGAATGGCTGGATGAATGAGTGAATGAATAAACAGATGGATGAATGTGTGGATGGATGGGTGAATGGATGGACAGATGGATGGATGGATGGGTCGGTGGGCAAATGTGTGGTCACTAGATGGATGAGAGGCTGGGTAGGTGGGTGGGTGAATGTATGGGTGGGTGGATGACAGAATCTTTTCATGACCCCAGCCTTCAGTGGAGAGTTCTATGGACTAAGAAGCACCAAACTGCTTGAGAGTGACCTCCTGGGCAAGGGATTCCCAGGCCACAAAGAGGGCAGAGCCACAGTAGGAGAAAGATCAGCTTTGGCTGCTCCCAGCGGCTGTGCCAGGGACACGATGGCCGATGGCCTTGCCCTTGTCTGCTCTGATAGTCTCCATTGTGAGTGGGTGGCTGAGCTCCCGTCCTCTTCCCAGCAGGTGAAATGCAATCTGCTGCTTTTCAGAGCCACCAAGAGCTCTGGATGAAGATGAGAAATACATGTGGAAGGAAGCTCAGCCCTCCCTTCCAGGGGCCGCTGGCCATAGCAGGGTGAGGGGACAAATGTCCAGAGGCCACGGGCAGTACCTTCGCACCATGCCACCGAGCATGGGGACTTCTCAAGACAAGGAACCTGCATCAGCCAGAACCTCCACAGATGGGACTACAGTCATGAAGGAATGAAATGGGAAGCCTTGAACTTAGCTCCTGCCAGATGACAACCTGACAGCCAAGGGTTCTGCACCAGCCTTGCAGGGAGCAGGGGCAGGAGGATCCATATGGGACTCCACTCCACTCCCTGAGAAACTTGAGTGGTTACCTAGTAACCCTAAGACTCAGTTTCCCCATCTGCAAAATGGGTATCAGCTGATCACAGACACCCCTCCCCCCTACTTCAAATTCAGAGATTGTAGGGCATCAGAGAAACACACTGACGGACAGCTGAGGATGGGGGCTCAAGGAGAGGAGCCCGAGGGTCCCTGTAGGCTTTCTCTGTCCTTCCCTCCTCTCTCCTTCTTTTTTGACTTTTTTAAAATATTTTTTATCACTACTTTCTTTGTATGGGTTGAGGGATGTATGTGGAGGTTCTCTCCGATCATATGGTTTCGGAATTGAACTCAGATAACCATCAGGCTTCGAGGCAAACCCCTTTACCACTGAGCCATCTTCTTGGCGTACCTTCCTTCTTTCCTTCCTTCCTTTTAACTTTATTTTATGTGCATGAAGGTATCAGATCCCCTGGAACTGGAGTTACAGACAGCTATAAGCTGCCGTGTAAGTGCTGGGATTTGAACCTGGGGGCTCTGGGAAAACAGTCAGTGCCATCTCCCTCAAGACAGGCTTTCTCTGTGAAACAGACAAGACTGCATTCACTCTGTAGACCAGGCTGGCCTCGAACTCACAAAAATCCACTTGCCTCTGCATCCCAAGTGCTGAGACTAAAGGCATGTGCCATCACTGCCTCCCCCACTTCTCCTGTCTTTCTCTTTTAAAGATGAGGTCTTACTATGCAGTCTATGCTGACCTTAAACTTACAATTCCCCTGCCTCAGCCTCTTGACTGCTAGGACAGCAGGTGTGCACCATCTGCCTGCCCTCGGCGTCTTGGCACCCACAGCCATGGCTGGCTGAGGTGTCAGCTGGTTTTATCTCCTGTTTATTCTTGGTGTCCTTTGGGCGTGTTTGTCTCCTGGGGTGGAGCACAGCTCCCCATCACTCCCTTGTTCTTGGGAAAGGTTTCTGTCCCTGTGTGTTAGTTGGGCTGAGAACCAGTCTCATGTTGAGTGTGTTCAGAATTCCCCAGAGGGCTGTGGGAATCCCAGGTTCAGAGTCACCCAGTGCCCAAGGGCCCTGCTAACACATCCCCAGGGGATGGATGCTGCTGCCAATCTGGGGACCCTGAGACTGTGTAACACACGGAAGCCTTCCCAGCAGGCTTCTGTGGGCAATGACATCGGAAGCTCCTGTTTTAACTCTTCACCAATGAGGTTCAGCCAGAGGCAATGTTGTCTCTAGGGACTGCAGGGCACACCAGAGCTGGGCAGGGCAATGTGACAAAGAAGAATGACCCAAGCCCATAAGTCAGTAGTCTCAAGAGAAATACAGCCATGCAATACACAAGAGCCCAAAGAAGAAATAACCCTAAGTCACTACACCCTCCCCAAAGTGAATGATATAGAAGATGTGCTTTGGTATGATTGGGTACTGCTCCTACTATGTGGCTCCACAAGACTGGAGGACTGGTCACCACCACTGATGGAGACAGGCAGGGTGTTGCTGGCTTCTCTTTGAGGGTGACACCAAATTGACATTTATAAGAACATCCATGCAGGTCAGGCTGAGTATTGGCGACTGAGTATTGACTGGTACAGCTCTCTCTCTTTCTGATGGAAGTGCCCCTATAATATTGTCATACTCACCAATCTCAAGGGACTAAGGGGACACCCAGGTTCAGGGATATGAATGGCTGGCCTGGCCTACTAGGCTGAACAGCTGTTGCCATCCTTCCAGCCATGTCCCAGGAACTCAGCAGCTGCTAACAGCCCAGCCCAAGTAGGAGGGATCTGGCTTAGAAAACATGATCATTGTCTCTGAGATACCCATGAATAAGAGCCCCTAAGAGACTTCTAGAACTTTCTAGAAAGTTCTGCTGACCAGGACTGACAGACCTCGAAAACTGGCTGGTAGGTCTATGTAATATTCACAGACATCAGTCTCCTGGGGCATCCAGAACCCTCCACCACCCAGCTTCTCCTTCTGACAATGTGTCTACCCCCTCCATACATACAAAGCAAGGACACACGGTACCACATACACAACAGCACTTTCCTGGGGTCAGCTGGACACAGACCCATTCCAAATCCTACTTTTATTTAGAATGGCCATACTATGTGTCTACAGGGCAGTGACCTGACCTCTCTAAGCCTCTGATTTCTCATACAATAAAGCTGCCAATTAAAGCTTTAAGTGTACACCCAGGCCACAAACCCAGACTTGGTTTGGGTTTCTTTCCCACTGATTTAGCATCAACCTCAGATTTCTATTGTTTAGCATAGAGGGCAATTCTGTTTCAGTGTTGGTCTGGACATTGCTACATACCAGGGGTCAAAACCAAATGCCCCAGGCACATTGCTGGTCACATCCAGTCCTCTGGAGACCCAGAGATGGCTGGAATCATAGAACTGAAGTATCCTATCTACCTTTGGGACAGATTCTAGGTCACAGCCCTGGCATGGCAAGTGAGTCAGGCATACTGCCCATCCCTTTCTAGCCTCTCTCTATCCAGTGGTGTGACACTCTCTCACTCCCTAAATCCAGTCAGAACCAGTTCCAGCTTCTCAGGAGCCCAGCTGTATTGGCCATCAGGGGGCCCTGGTGGCCCCCTAGATGCAGCTACCCCTTGTCATATGCAACCTGCTCCCCAACAAAAACCCTGGGCCCTCACCTCCTCCACCCTGGGCTGAGTCCATTCTATGGGAAATGATGTCAACTCAGAGATAATGAAAGAGCCACATAGAGGGACCCAGCTCCTAAAACAGAAGTGGGGCAGATCTCCCACTATCCCTGACCTAGCTGCCCTGTGGGAATCCCATGTTATAGAGAAATAAATTTTTGTCTTCTTTAACCGGAGTGCAGGGTTTCTTTGTCACGGAAGCTGAACTTGAAGCTGACAAATACAGAATGCAGATATAAGGACGCGCTGTCTTTTAGCAGCTTCAAATCTCAGTCCGGCAAAACCAAAACTCAAGACATGGGTTGGGTGCTATCTTTGAGAAGAAGAGAGGAGATTATAGTGTGGGTGAAGAACTCTCTGCACACACCCTCCTTAGGAGTCGTTTGCAGTGAAAGGGGTCTGGCATGGAGCCAGTGGGTAAGCACTTTTTAGTTAGAGTCCTATCTGGCTCAACAACACACCGCCGGAGGTCTCCAGGGCACATGGAGCTGGGTGAGTCATTTCACAGTCACACACACAAGTGTCGAGCACTTACTGTGTGCTAGGCACCGTAGAGAATGCTGGGATAGAATTCAGAAACAGAAGCAGGAGGTTTTAGGTTTTCTGTGCCTGGCTTGGCCCTCTTGTGAGGAACAAGCATGGCCATGTGACTGATCAGCATATAAATATGAGTCAGGGGAGGGGAACCCCACAAGGATCTGAGCACCAGGCTGGAGATATGGCTAGCGTAGTAGCAGAGTGCTTGCCTAGCAAACAGGAAGCTCTGGGCTTGACCCCAGAAATGTACACTGCACACACACACACACACACACACACACACACACACACACACAAATAGAGGGATGCTGCCATTTGGCCCAGCACACTTGTGCTGAACTGTTGTTCAGAGTTCCTGGCACACAGTAGGAGTTCAGCAAAAATGAGCAGAGGGCTGTTGAAACCTTTGGTCAGTAAAGAAGTGCAGGCAAGCAACCCTGAGGACCTAAGTTCAAATCCCCAGGACCCATGTAAAGAGCCAGGAGTGCACCAGTAGCCCCAGTCTGGGGACAGAGAGAGGTGAGTCCTTGGGGCTTGCTGGCTGCCAGTCCAGCTGAATCAGTAAGCTCCAGGCTCAGTGAGAGTCCCTGCCTCAAACATTACGTGAAAAAAGATTGAGGGGGAGCTGGAGAGATGGCTGAGCGGTTAAGAGCACCGACTGCTCTTCCAGAGGACCCGGGTTCAATTCCCAGCACCCACATGGCAGCTAACAACTGTCTGTAGTTCCAGTTCCCAGTTCCAGGCAAACACCAAGGCAAATAAATAAATAAATAATAAAGTTTTAAAAAAAAGCTTTTATTTATTTATTTGCCTTGGTGTTTGCCTGAAACTGGGAACTGGAACTACAGACAGTTGTTAGCTGCCATGTGGGTGCTGGGAATTGAACCCGGGTCCTCTGGAAGAGCAGATGGTGCTCTTAACCACTGAGCCATCTCTCCAGCCCCCTTTTTTTTTAAAAAAAAAAAAAAAAGAAAGAAAGAAAGAAAAGAAAAAAGATTGAGGAAGACACACAATGTTTACTTGTGGTCTACACACACATAGATACATACATACATATACACTCAAATACAAACACACATGCACACACAGACATATACACATGTACATACTCATATACATATATACACATGCACACACAGACATATATACATACACACATATGTGCACACCTTCATACACATATGTACACACACATATACACACAAACAACATGTACACACACATGAGAGTGAGCTGCAGGAGGCACAGCCCCTGTCTAGGCTTAGCTGGCACCCATAGAGGAATGCCCTTCTGTCTGGGTTACAGAGAGAGGGACATGGTACAAGTCAACCCCAGCTGACCACAACACACGTAGAACTCAAGTGAACAGTGGCCTTGCTGGTTTCTAGCCATAAGACTGTGGAGGGCTGGAGAGATGGCTCAGTGGTTAAGAGCACCGACTGTTCTTCTGGAGGACCTGAGTTCTATTCCCAGCATCCACATGGCAGCTAACAACTGTCTGCAATTCCAAGACTTGACACCTTTACACAGTTATGAATGCAGGAAAAACACCAATTCACATAAAATAAAAATAAATATTAAAAAAAAAATACTGTGGAACTCTGTTACCCTGGTCTGCCCTCACTGGTACGGACTAATACACATCTCTCTGGAGGGGTAGAAAAGCAAGGCTGGGCACTGCCCACCTATCACCCCCAGAAAGTCTTCAGGGTCAGCTAGAGCCACACAATGCCACGCCACACCACACTCTCCCCAGAGGTGTGGGTCTCACCTCAACCCAGGCCCTCAAGCTCCTGGCTTGGGAACCCCTTCAATCAAAGTCAGTTTCAAGGTTTCCAGCTCTCTAAACGATCAGCTCAGCTGCCGCCTTCGTTAACGGCCCCGTCTGTCCAGACTACCCGTTTTATCAGAAGCTGCCAGCAAGATAAATGGTCTCGTAACTCATTGTTCCAGCAGGGTACCTCACGGCGCCGGCGCCAGGAATAAATCACATATGATCTTCTCCAAGCTGCACAGAGCGTGGGAGGCCAGGAGCTGCATGGTCAGGGGGACTTTGCAGAGGATTACAGAGCTTCTGTGGTGTGCCTGGGGCTGAGGTCTGCTGCTGCTGACATCTACCTCCCTCTCTGCTGGCTTCTCATCCCTCCGTTAAGTGCTGAGGCCAAGGTGCATGTGCTGAGCACCATGATGCCAGCAGAAACTACATACGGTCTCTTACAGGCTGGTCAGATCAACACAGCACTGCTTCTGTATGCAGAGCAAACCCCTAAAACAGGGGTGAACAGCCTTGTTTGGAAAAGCCTTTCTCTGCCACTCTGAGTGCATGGGTTTGTAAAGTGGTACCAGCCTGTGTCCAGCCATGGGGTAGGCATGTGGCCTCACCTGGACCAAAGAACAGTCAATATGGCTGGGTTCTAGCTGACAGCATTTGGTCACTCTTTTTTATGAATTTAGACCATAGCTTTCTTCAATGTAAAGTGGGTCTACTGGTAGCATTTACCAGTCACGGGGTGTATCAGTTAGTTACAGCCTCAAAGTGCTGCATAACAAAAGAGCCCTATACGCAATGACCCAGACAGCTTTCCTTCGTCATCATATCCCCTTCTGCCCAGGCTGGGCTTCTGTGATCATTCTGTATCTTCTGCTTCTCACCCCAGAGGATATATCCACGGGGCCAGATGTGTCATGCTGTACGCTGTGACATGGGTGGAGACTATACAAGGTCTCTTAAGAACTAGACAAGCATAGCACTCGCTGCTTCTGTGAGCAGACTGTGCCCCTAAAATGAGGGGTAGGAACCTCACCATTTTGTAAATGAAGAGTTAGGTCCATAGCAGGTCTTCACTGTGACTACCATCATGCTGATTCAACCAATGCCTGCACTAAGCAAGGATGTAGCCCCTGGGTATGTACATGTTGCACAGCAAGACATACTCCCCATTCAAATGTGACCTCGTGGGTACATGGCTGCCCCATCCGCTGCTGTCCCTCAGCACCTAGGGCCCAGGACAAGCCAGATGCTTGACAAGTACGAGATGGGAGACTCAGTGGCAGGTTTCATAATGGTCACAGTTTTCCGCCTGCTCTGGCCCTTTACCTCCAGGGCAGATGACCATCCATCTGTCTCCTGATGGACAGCAACAGGGCTCTGGTGGTAGATGACTGTCCTCACATTTTGGGGCAGGCCCACTGTCCCTAGCCATGAGCACACCCTGGCTGACAAATGCCCAGCCCCCTTAATAAAGTATGTTCAGCCACAGAGCACCCTGACGATGTGTGAATGACCCCCACCTGAGACAGGACCAGCCAGGCAAGCCAGCCTCCCTCACTAGCCCGGAAAGGCAGGAGGCACATATGTCTCCATCACTGGGATTTGAGGTGACTTGTTATGCAGCACTGTTTGTTGATCGGTGACTGATGCAAAGCACACGATTGTCATTGTCTGCATTTTCCTCATTCAGCTATTCCAACACAGAGTAAGAAAGCAGGAGGAGATCTGCCCGACAGGCCCCCCTGTGGGACCCTCAGTTAGGAAAGGAGATTGAGAGGCCCTTGTTCCATCCCCAGCAGTATATAAAAAATAGGGGGGCAAATGCCTAAGACAGAGGCTTGGAAGTGTGGGAGCCCAGGCTTGACAATGATGCTGGGTGACACAGCATCAGCCAGGTGAGTGGTCTTGCCAGACATCACTCTGGAAGCCTACAGACCCTTAGCCACTCCACAGTGTAGATATCCCAGTCACAAAGTCACTGCTGTCTTCCCAAGGCTGTGTGGCTCACAGCAATGACTCAGAAATTGAGGTTGTCCAAGGACAAGCCACCTAGCAGCAGCTCAGTTCCCCAGGGACAATGCGGTGATAGGAAGGGGTACCCTGCCAGCTGGCAGCCTCTTGGGCTGCAGAAAACACAGTTGAGTGCCAGGGCACCCAGGCCACCTTCAGGGCTACAGCCAAGAGCGGCTTTGTAGAGAGTGAGACCCAGAAGGCAGTCATATCCTCCATTTGCCATGTAAAACACAGCTCCAGCTGGTCTCCACCACAGACAAGACCCCTCCCTCCTCCTTCAGACCCAGCCATCCATCGGCATCCATCACTTCCAAGACAGAAATGAAGCTGCAGCTGTATCACTGTACGAGGATCGGTGTCTCTGCTCTGAAAACAAACGTCAGTTTTACGCTTGATATATCTGTGACTTTGCCGTGACATTTCCGAGGCAGCAGGAGGCCGTTACTGGGTGACAACGTTCTATTCCACTGACATTATCTCTTAATTATAATATGCAAGCAATGTGGAGAGATGGCCCATAAATAGCTCATTTGGGGTTCTGCTCTGCCACAGACGCTGAGCTGTGCATCGAGGGTCTCACGAATGAAGGAGGGGGGTTGTGAATGGCTGCAGGGGCGGGTGGCTGCGTGTCCTGACTCAATGTCAGTGTGCTTAGCAGCATGGATGTCAGGAAGTGAGGCATCGACTGGGCTTCCACCAGTCTCCTGGGCATCTCCATTGTCACTGTTGTCAAAACAGCCCGCCACCACCAATCCTGAGAAGGAGTTTAATGTCTGGCACCAAGGGACAGGCATTGATTTTTATTTTTTTTTCCTTCCAGGAAATTAATTCTGTGAGGAATTGTAGCCTAGGCCTGAAATCAAAGAGACCCACCTGCCTCCCTGAGTAGTAGGCACCACAGGAGAGGAGGTACTATTACCCAGAATTCCACATGCTCTATGCAGCTACTTTCTTTGACCAGCTTTTGGGCCAGGCATGCCTTTTCCACCTGCCTGCTGTAAATCACCTGCAATGTATAAACCCTCGCTCTGAGAATGTCTATTTCAGTCCCAGGTTCAAGTTCTGCCACTGAGCAAGACAGGATGCCTGAAACCTGCCGTGTGACCAATAGCGGCATCTGCTGGTGATGTGTGGTATTGCAGGACATCTTGCCTGGGTCTGCCCCAGGTCACAGGGTTTAGTCCACATTCCATGACACATCTGAAAACCATTTCCAACTGCCCTCAGTGTAATGTCCATGAAATGTCCCTCTCGCCCACCCTCATCTGGACCCTGAGGTGGGTGGGGTAGGAAGTGGCTTTCCTGTGAGTTGGACGTGGGCATAGTATGGGTCACAAAACCTTGTCCAGGGAGACACAATGCCAACCAGCCTCCTTCCAAAGGGCTGGCTTCCCACCCCTGCCTGCCTGCTTGCCAAAGCTGATGTCATGGGGAAACCATGTTCAGCCCCCAAACAGCTGCTGCCCACAGTCTAAAACCATAGGCCAGGAGCTGTGCAAGTCTGGGTCAGAGGGGCCTGTGTGTCATCACTGAGTCTTTGCTCCTCAAACAGAAGACATTCCTGTGGCCCAGCAGAGGGCAGATGGTAGCCACAGACACAGGAGATCAGAGACGCCCTTGTGCTGTGTCTACCAGCTCACAAATTCTTGCCCCAAATTAGGCCTTGCCTACTCATCTGTGGAGATGTGGAAGGAGGTGGCGGGGGAGGGGCAGCTTGGGTATGGAGTCCCATATCCTAAGAGGCAAGTGATATGTAAATGAGAGAAATGGGCACAGCAGCCACATAAAGCCCCTCCCGCCTCCTTTATGGCCTTCTAAACCTCTTCATGCAAACTGTGACCGGTAAAGCACAGGGCCTGGAATGACTCAAACCTGACTCCAGGATGGTGCCATCTGTTGGTCCAGCACCTCATTCTTCTAGCCCAGCTCCCCAGACCTCAAAGCAGAACGGAAGCTGTGTCCGTAACCCCCAAATTCGAGGGAATTCTTTCCACTCTCGTGATGTCTTGCTATGTCCTGTGACAGGCTCTGGGAGCCAGGCACTATTTTTAGACACATGACTCTTCCTGCCACTACCCACCCACTTGCCACCTGTCTGGGACAAGCCTGAACTAGACAAGCCTGGGGGCCATACCAGAGCAGCCTGGCCTGGTAAATGGGGCGCCTTCTAGACCAACAGTTCTCAATCTGTGGATCACAGCCCCTGTAGCAAGGTTCTATCTCCAAAATTATTTACATTATGATTCATAACAGAAAAATTAGTTATGAAGTAGCAATAAAAATAATTTGTGGCTGGGAGTCACCACAATATGAGGAATTGTATTAAAGGGTCGGTCACAGCATTAGGAAGGCCGAGGACCACTGTGCTAGCACAGCAGAGATGAAGTATGACATCTGAGCCTATGACCTTCCTTCCTCCCCAGGCTTCTTGGAGTCTCAGCCTCCGCATCTGATGTATTTCCCCACCCGTGCTGAAATTCACTCAGCAGTACAGGGGGCCAGACCTGGGTACTACACACAGAGAAACACGTGAGCAGGGACACAAGAGCTGGACCAGGCTGCTGAGATGCAAACCTGTCCCCTTATCAGCCAGGAGACCATGAACTATGACATCACCTCTCTGTGCCTCAGTTTCCTCATTGGAAAAATGAGGGCAATGATAACAATTAGCACTTCCCAGGTCTTGCCACAAAATATTGAACATGTGGTAAATGTGAAACATTCATTTAATAGACACGTACTCAAGTGGCGTCAGCATCCCAGGAATGTAGCTTCAGTTTCACTGGTACAGAGTGACCAGAATCAACAGTTTTTATTATTTTTAAAATTATATGTATGCATATGTGTCTCTGTGTATGAATGTGTGCATACATGAGTGCAATGCACACAGAAGCCAGTAGAGGGCATCATATTTCCTGGATCTGGAATTGCAAGCCACCTGATAGGAATGATAGGCACTGAACTCCAGCCCTCTGCAAGTGCTCTTAATTGCTGAGCTATTTCTCCAGCCCTCAAAACCTGCCATTTCATAGGAGAGCTGTGTAGCCTGAGCTCATGTCTACTTTGGAGATGAGTATGAATGTCCTGTCCCAGTACCTGGCTCCCTGGTTTAGACACTTGTCACAACTGTCACTATTTCCATAGATATTGTCCACAAAACCCATGACTTGGCAACACCATACAGCACTTGTTTGGGGGAGCTGAGGCTAGCCTTTTAAGCGTAAACATATTTAACAGCATATTTTGTGCAACCCTGGCTTATTATATTTTTGCTGTTGCTGTTTTTCACTCTTAATATGTCCAGAGCCTCAAGAAATAGATGTTCCTTTGCCTCAAGCCTGTCACAGAAACCCAGGGTGGCTAAGGATGCTGACCTCTGGTTCCAGGCACTCTAGTGAATAGAATCACAGTGACCCCTGGTGGCCATTTCCTGTACCTGCAACTACTCCAAGCTATTTCGAGTCCCAGATTCCTAATACTTTTTTACACAACTGTCCTTGGCTCCTGAGCCCAATCCCTCTCCCAAGGGATACCACTTAGTCATAATTCTCCATGTCACACATTCCTTCTAGGAAACTCATCCCACCACAATCCCACTGCACAGGAGAGCGCTGTGCACATGGTGGCTACCCAGACACTAGCTGCATGAGATAATCTCAGAGCTGAAAATGTTCTGCATACAGCAGGTACCTAATGGCTGCTTACTGGAAGCTAAGCATCCAAGCATTTTCACTATAGTCTCATCTCTAGAGAGACTGCTCACATATCCACTTATTTCTTGTTTACTTACAGACAGGCTCTTGCTAGGTAACCCAGGTTGACCTTAAATTTATGATTGTCCTGCCTCAGTCTCTTGAGTCCTGGGGCCACATGCCCGTACACCATGCATTTTCTGTTCTGTCTTCACAGATGCTGACAGAGTTTTGCAAGGCAGCAATGGTCATTTCTTTCTTTTTTTTTTTTAAAAAAAAAAAAAAACTTTATTTATTTATTTATTTGCCTTGGTGTTTGCCTGGAACTGGAACTACAGACAGTTGTTAGCTGCCATGTGGGTGCTGGGAATCAAACCCGGGTCCTCTGGAAGAGCAGAGGGTGCTCTTAACCACTGAGCCATCTCTCTAGCCCCCAGAACGGTCATTTCTTTCCATGAGCTGACAATGGCCAGTTCAGAGATGTACAGAATTGCTCCAAGGCAGCCCAGCAACTAGACCAGAGATCAGCAACCAAAGAGGGTTGTTTTTCAAAGTCCCGACCATTTATCCCTGGGTTTTAGCTTAGGGGTTCACTCTTGCTCCTAAGTCTCTTAGGGTTAAGACTCTTAGAAATTTTAAAGATAATTAAAGAAATAATTCTGGCATGGGAGGGGTGCTCTGGAACATACATAAAATGTAATTCCTTAAGGTTACCAATCCCTGAGCCAGCCTGTAGACAGTTAAAGATGGATTTTCCACATCCCAGGAATAGAAGACTGGCCCTCACAGGCGCCACTGGGCATCCTGTGTGTGCAGCCTGCCCTCTAGTGGTTGATCCTGGAATTGCCCAGAAACCGGTCCTGAAGATGCAGGATGGGGGTGGGGCAGTGCCATGATACGGGCCATGTTAT
>PVIH01002615.1:65809-170996 GCA_004025045.1 Sigmodon hispidus
GGGAGAGATGGCTCAGCGGTTAAGAGCACCGTCTGCTCTTCCAGAGGACCCGGGTTCGATTCCCAGCACCCACATGGCAGCTAACAACTGTCTGTAGTTCCAGTTCCAGGCAAACACCAAGGCAAATAAATAAATAAAATAAAGTTTAAAAAAAAAAAAAATCGTAACAGGGTAGTAAGCCTGAACAGAGGAGCCACTGAGACGAGGTTCCACTCTGCTCCCTGTCCTCCTGTCCTGCACGGACTCCAGCTTTTTCCCGTTACTTTTTAAGACAGAAACCTCACTCTGCAGCCCAGGTTCGGCTCTAGCTTCCTGTTTCAGCCTCCTGAACTCTGGAGGTGACAGGCATGCGCCAGTGAGCCTGGCTTCATTTTGGTTTGTTTGCTTGACAAGAGTCTCAGCTTGGCCTCTAACATGCTATATAGTTTAATTATTCCTCGTGAGCGCCCGATCTCTCTGCCTCTCAGGTGCACTGCTTTAAAGGGAGAGTAATTTGGGGGGGGGAGTGCTCATGTCTATGACTTGCCCATTCCCCTTACAAACTACAGATAGCGGGGCTGGAGAGATGGCTCAGCGGTTAAGAGCACCGTCTGCTCTTCCAGAGGACCCGGGTTCAATTCCCAGCACCCACATGGCAGCTAACAACTGTCTGTAGTTCCAGTTCCAGGCAAACACCAAAGCAAATAAATAAATAAAGAAAAAAAAAAAAAAAAAAAAAAAAAAAAAAAAAAAAAAAAAAAAAAAAAAAAAAAAAAAAAAAAAAAACAAACTACAGATAGCAAGAAAGGACATCGGGGGGCTGGAGAGATGGCTCAGTGGTTAAGAGCACCGTCTGCTCTTCCAGAGGATCCGGGTTCGATTCCCAGCACCCACATGGCAGCTCACAACTGTCTGTAGTTCCAGTTCCAGGCAAACACGAAGGCAAATAATTAAATAAATAAAATAAATAAATAAAAAGTGTTTAAAAAAAAAAAAGAAAGAAAGAAAGGACATCGGGTGGGGTCCACCAGCACCTCACCCCAGGACCCTGATGCCAAGCACACAGCAGGCTCTGGACAGATATCTCCTAAACCAGTTGGACATCTGAGAAGGTTGACATGTTTTGGGGTCACATACTAGGGGTCAGGGCTAAGGAGGAGGGGACTGCAGCAACCAGGGTTAGAATCTTCCAAAACGGGCTGGAGAGATGGCTCAGCGGTTAAGAGCACTGACTGTTCTTCCGGAGGACCTGAGTTCAATTCCCAGCACCCATATGGCAGCTAACAACTGTCTGTAATTCCAAGATCTGACACCCTTACACAGTTATACATGCAGGCAAAACACCAATTCACACAAATAAATAAATTAAAAAAAAAAAAAAAAGAATCTTCCAAAACATTCTAGCATCCACTGAGGTATCAAAGCATTCCAGGTGGACTGAGGTGAGAAACAGAATAGTTGTCCTGGGGAGGGCTGTCCTAATTTTATTTCTAACGCTGTGACAAAAAGAACATGGAGGAAGAAAGGCTACGTGGCTTACAGTTTTAAGTCACCGGCCATCATTTTGGGGACGTCAAAGCAGCTGGTCACATCACATCCACAGTCAAGGGCAGAGAGAAACAGACACACCCATGCTGCCTGCTTCCTCCGCTAGCTTTCTTCACTCTTACACAGGTCAGGGCCTAGCCACCCATATTTAGGCCAATCTTCCTACAATCAAGACAACTGCCCACACATGTGAGCACCCATAGGCCAGCTGGAGCTATGTAACTCATCACTGAAACTTCCTTCTGGAGAGGCTCTACATTGTGTCAAGTTGAGAGTCATAGTTAGCCAGCACCTGGGCTTCCCAGAGAAGTTAGTATGGTGAGGATTGAGTGGTTGATAAAAGGGAGGTCTGGATGAGGCAGAATGACTGGGGTGACACACACACACTCCATTGGCAGTACAGCATGTGATGAGAGGTATAGAAGGTCCTCCAAGAAACTAGGAGCCAATGGATCATGAAGGACCTGCATGTTTGAAATACTACAGGCCGGGGCTGGAGAGATGGCTCAGCGGTTAAGAGCACCGTCTGCTCTTCCAGAGGACCTGGGTTCGATTCCCAGCACCCACATGGCAGCTCACAACTGTCTGTAGTTCCAGTTCCAGGCAAAACACCAAGGCAAATAAATAAATAAAGTTTAAAAAAAAAAAAAAAAAAGAAATACTACAGGCCACACAGGTCCAGAATCTCACAGACATGTGGCTTCTTCTTTGAGCAAAGTTAATTCTTAAAGCCAGGTCTGGTGTATGTCTTTAATTGGAGGCAGAGGCAGGTGGGTCTCTGGAAATCTAAGGCCAGCCCAGTCTACATAAGCAAGTTCCAGGACAGCCAGAGCTACACACCCTGTCTCAAAAATCCAAAAGCTGTTTACTTTTATTTTTAAGGCAAAAGTCTTTAGAAATAGTGAATTGTAGTGTGTGTGTAGTGGGAATCACCTTGACCTGGAGGTGTAGCTTTGTGGCTATAATAGGTACGGGATTCAACTATGACCTCCGAGGCTGTAGCTTTGAGGCCGGCGGGGCTTAGTTTGGGATGAATGCTTGCAGTGCGCTCTGCTTTTCCATTGCTTAGAAGGAAGACCCGTTCTGTTCGGTTGAGTGGATCATTCCAGCCTTCCCGCCTCTTATTCATATTGTAAGTTGCTATGGACCCCTTTAATAAATACTAACTTATGGGGCTGGAGAGGTTATGAGCACTGGCTGCTCTTCCAGAGGGCCAGAGTTCAATTCCCAACAACCACATGGTGGCTCACAACCATCTAGAATGAGATCTGGCACCCTCTTCTGTCGTGCAGACAAAACACTGTATACATAATAAATAAATCTTTAAAAATAAATAAATATCAATCTATCAGTCAATTGCCTGTGATTAACATCTGGCTACAGGAATGGTGGCAGACATCTGAATCCCAACTTTGAGGAGGTTGAGGTATGATTGCCTAGGGTTCAAGGCCAGCTTGGGCTACACAGTAAGACCCGTCTTACATACACAACAAAAAGAGGGGCGGAGTCAGTAGCTCAGTCAATGAAGGAGGGGCAGAGTCAGTAGCTCAGTCAATGAAGGAGGGGCGGAGTCAGTAGCTTAGTCAATGAAGGAGGGGCAGAGTCAGTAGCTCAGTCAATGAAGGAGGGGCGGAGTCAGTAGCTTAGTTAATGAAGGAGGGGCGGAGTCAGTAGCTTAGTTAATGAAGGAGGGGCGGAGTCAGTAGCTTAGTTAATGAAGGAGGGGCGGAGTCAGTAGCTTAGTTAATGAAGGAGGGGCGGAGTCAGTAGCTTAGTTAATGAAAGAGGGGCGGAGTCAGTAGCTTAGTTAATGAAGGAGGGGCGGAGTCAGTAGCTTAGTTAATGAAAGAGGGGCGGAGTCAGTAGCTCAGTCAATGAAGGAGGGGCGGAGAGATCAGTCAATGAAGTGCAAATATGAAGACTGGAGTTGAATCTCAGTACCTTAAGAAAGCTGGGCATGGTAATATGCACTTGTAACCCTAGCACTGGAGAGAGACAGAGGTCTCTGGGGTTCACTGACCAGCCCTGCACACACACACACACACACACACACACACACACACACACACACACTCACTCACTCACTTGGCACACCAAGATCTGGACCTCAAGGTCTGCCTAGCCTTGGGGCTTCTGCACAACATAAGCCTCTTCCACACCCCCACACTAGTTCCCAGAATTCTGTAGATTGGGAAACCAGCTTTTGCAAGTGGGTTATTTCCACCCCCCAGCTTTCTATAAATGTGAAGAGAGATCAGTGGGCACATCAGCCTACTGGGTAAAAATACCCTGTGTGACATGGCTGACTACTGATGGCATTGATCCCTGTGTGCTGCTCAGCGGGGGAGGAGCTCCCCCCTCCCCCCAGCAAACTGGACAGGCTCCTTCTGAGAATGTTTTGAAACAAGCAAATGTTTCCGCCTGCCAAATGTTACACACTGAAAGGAAGGTCAGATAAAGATGGGGGTGGCACTGAGGAATGGGATCTAACCCCAAGGTTTTATTTATTTATTTACAGACAGAATCCTGCTACATACTCCTAGTTGGTTTGAAGCTTGCTGTGGATATCGTGTTGGCCTCGTACTCACAGAGACCCATGTGCCTGTCTCCTGAGTGCTGGGATAAAAGGCATGTGCTACCACACCAGCTTTCTCCTCTTTTTTTTTTTTTTTTAACTTTATTTATTTATCTATTTGCCTTGGTGTTTGCCTGGAACTGGAACTACAGACAGTTGTTAGCTGCCATGTGGGTGCTGGGAATCGAACCTGGGTCCTCTGGAAGAGCAGAGGGTGCTCTTAACCGCTGAGCCATCTCTCCAGCCCCCCCTTTTTTTTTTAACACAGTCTTGAGGCTGGAGAGATAGCTCAGAGGTTGAGAGCACAGGCTGTTCTTCCAGAGGTCCTGAGTTCAAATCCCAGTAACCACATGGTGGCTCACAAGCCATCTGTAAGTAATTGAATCTGGTGCCATCATCTGGTGTGCAAGCATACATGCAGACAGAACTCCATATACATAATAAATACATCTTAGTATGTATTTATTATCTGTAAGCTGGGCAAAGAAGTGCATGTCTCTGGTCCCAGCCATGCGAAGATGAGGCTGGAGGATTCCTGGGCCTGGAAGTTCATGATCAACCTGAGAAGTACAGAAAGACTGGCTTTTTCTGGTCATATAACTTATAAATCTGGGGCTGGAGAGATGGCTCAGTGGTTAAAAGCACTGGCTGCTCTTGCAGAGGTTCTGAGTTCGATTCCCAGCACCCACATGGTGGCTCACAACCATCTGTAATAAGATCTGGTGCCCTCTTCTGGTGTGGAACACTGTATACATAATAAATAACTCTTTAAAAACTTATAAATGTAGATATGTCACCTCAGCATTTGGGAGCTACAGGCAGACTTCCAGCTCAGGTTGGCCTCGTAAAGCTAGAGCCTGGCATAAAAAAATATAATAAAAATCTGCCTTATGTATTTATATTGTACAGTACAATGGAGGGATTAGTATATCAGTGGTTCTAGGGCAGCAAACAAGTTGATGAGGAAGTGCAGAGCCAGGGAGAGGGTTCAGCGGATAAAGGGGCTTGCTGCCAAATCTGAGGACCTGAGTTTGATCCTCAAGACCTACATGTTGAGAAAAGAACCAACTGGAGCTGGTCATCCTTTGACGTGCACACCTGCACCATGGCATGTGTTAGGATTTTGTGTGTATTTTGGCATGGTTGGCACATACCCGGTTATCTGGCAGTGGATTTCTATGGACGCAAGCGGGAACGCGGGAATGTGGTAGAAGGCATATGTGGATAGCAGGAGATTCTTAATGGTTGTTTTTATGTAGAGAAGAGCTCTATTGTCAGATGAATATGGTTATGATTAACAGAGGTGTTATGGTTATAGTGGCAGAGAAAGAAGGAGAAAAAGGGGAACTCCCCCCAAAAAAGACAAAGGGAGAGAGATACACATGGGAACCTTGCTCAGAGGAAGGCGTGGCTCAGTGGCCAGCTCTAAACTCTAACGGCATGGGCCCACACAATAATAAAACTAATTTTAGAAAAGGGAGGGGTGCAGACTATGGGAACCACAAGAGCTTCTTCATGTATTTTTCAATGTGCACAGTGCAAATCTCTTGCCCAGTTCCTATCGGTCCCTTAAGAGCAAAACATGCTTTTATTCTAAAATAAGGATACCAGGGGGAAATGACGGGCACAAACTTAGACCCTCTCTCCCAACACTCCCCTGAGCCTTTCCCAGGTCATGTGGGTGACAAGGATGCTCCGGCCCTGGGTGCTGACTGTAAAGACTCAAGAGGACTCTAGAGAAAGAACACAGGCAGCCTGATGTCGGTGCATCCAAGCCATGTGTCCCATCAGGCTTGAAATGGAAGGATGGTTAGAGCCAGGTGCTGGCCTGACACCAGGAGACATGCTTGGCAGCCATCCTGACTGAGTGATGTGGCCTGGACCCTGGAGCCCCAGCCCTGTCCAGAAGACAGTCACAGAAGGCAGTGTTGAATTTGTGAAAAGATTTATTGCTTCAATCATGAGTTTCTTTCAAAAGATGATAAAATTTCTCTTCCAGTAGAAAAAGGGGCAGTTATGGGGCAATGGGCCCCCTTGTTCCCCACCCTCCAGGGAGGTATACCAGGCCACCAGGCCAGATTCCAGGCGACCAAGTGCCAGGGGTAGATGGCCCACACATCTCTACCTTTGACACCACACCTGAAAACTAAGGACCCTGAGGGGCCTGCCACCTTAGCCACTTACAGTGGCCAACTCAGTGTTTAGGTGACATGGCAGAAGCAGGAGGAAAAAGGGCCAGACACAGATCCAGAGTACGTGTGAAGACCAGTTAGGGCTTGGAACTGCTTGTCTGGCCTTGGCACAAGAGACCGATACACGCCCAGCCCCTAGGAGTGACAAATCTGTCTTCTGTGGGGACTGAGGCTTTTGGCCTGATGGAGAAAGACAAGGACAGCATGAAATCAAGGGCCTGAACTGAGCCAGCTCCCCTCAGGAGGGGCCTGGGGGCAGTTGCAGTCGCCAGAGCCTGGCTCACAGACCACTTAGAAGAGAGCCGATGGCCCAGCAGGCGCCCTCAGCAGCCGGTCTGTTCCTGGTCCCTGAGTAATTTTGCACATGCCTGGGCACATCTGTACTGTGCTGACAGGTGTGACATCTGGGGGCTCAGGCCGTGGCACTAGCAGGCTGTCCGCTGACAGAGTCCTCAAGAAGCGGGGCATAGGGACTGGATGGCTGGTCTGACCAAGCTTTCGGGTTTGGGGGGCTCATGGTGTCTTTGGGAGCCTGTGGAGAAAGAAGAAGCCGAGTCACCAGCCTGCCACCTAGCCCTGCCCTTCCTATTCCCGGCTCCCACCCCACATCCCTCCAGCACGGAACCCACCCCCTCCCATCACAGCACTGTCTGCCATGAACTGAGAGACGCTGCCCCCTTATACATGAGAACTCATCAGTCCTGTAGATCAATGGGTTCCATACCCTCCCTTTAGAGATGGAAAAACTGAGGCCAGTGAGGAGGGCAGAGCAGAGTCCAGAGAAGTTATATATAACAATATGATATAATAATGTCACACAGGGAAACTAGAAAAAGCCTAAATGTCTACCCACGGGAGGACACATTTAAAATATGTGACTACATGACAGGCCAGGGTCAGGCATTAAAAATGGCTTTTGTTCATGGAGGTGAGAGACACCTTCCCACCAAATCCCTGGAATGGCGGTCTCTAGGCCTTAGAGGGAGAAGATGAAGAAATGTCAACAATTCAGAGGAGGAAAAGATGGTATAGATGTTGAGAGACTGACTTAAAAAAGATTTCCCAATTTAGGAAAATAGTGAGAATACCTAGTATCTATCCCCGCCTGCAGCCCATCCCTCTTCCCTTAGAACAGAGACACTGTCACCCCCATATCCTGAAGGAAACTGAGAGCAGACAGAAAGAGAGCTGTGGGTCGGGGAGCACCCTCTCCCTGGACCAGAGCCACGCCCCCACCATAAGCCACTGCACCCCAGCATGTGAGAAAGTCTCACTCAGAAGTAAAAACGGGGTGCTGGTGGTGAAGCTCAGAGGTGCAACATTCAGTAAAAGGCCCTGGCTTCGATCTCTGGCACCACAGACAGACAACAGATGACAGACAGAAGCTGAAATTAAAAGGGAGACATAAGGCATAGCAGTGGTGTATGCTTGGAACCTCAGGGAGACTGAGGCAGGAATGAAGTTCAAAAAACCAGCCTGAGTGACTCATCATGCCCCTGTTGCCAGAAAGTAAAATGAGTGTTGGCTGTAGCTTGGTCTTTCCCAAGAAAAACACATGGAATAAATCTACAAGGCACCGGGCAGCCAGGACACATCTGCCCTCCTTTGCTCCTCCCCCGCCACTGTGTTTGACAGAGACCCATTTAGAATGGGAGACAGACCAATGAGAGGCACCTCCCCAAAGGCCACCCTGTACCCTCCTCTGTTTACAACATCTGGCCACACAGCCAACCCTGCCCACCAACCCCCTTGCCTTCCAACAACACCCATCTGCCCAGAGGGCGCATCTTTTTCTTATTCATTTAATAATACTCTTCGGGCTAGCTGTAACCCTGTTGTCTTTCTCTTTCAGGAACAGCAGACTCCCCTAGGGGCCACCCCCACACCCAGGTGCAAGGCAAAGTATGGGCCATCACCAAGCTTATTTATCTAGGCAGTGGTGCTGGGTAACCCCCTATGCAAGGACCCACGTGTCCACCCCACATGCTGAAGCTGGTTGTGGTGGCGCAGGCTGGGAGGATTTGCTGAAGGAAGACACTGCCTTCCCTAGCACATGGCCAGGGCTGGGATGTCCCCCTAGCACAAGAGAATCTTGAAGCCAAGCAAAGCTTGGGTCAGGGTGGGAAAATAAAGAGGCTATCCCAGTTTCATTTGTTTTTATTGCGGTCTGGACGGCTAGGGGCTCCATCTGGGCTAAAGTGGTTATTCAGTCTCTGGTGCTGTATTTTCCCTCCGGGAGTCCCCTATCTGCTCTGGCAATACCAAATATCACCCGCAGAGGGCGTCACAGCTGAAAGGCAGCGGGACCCAAGGTCCCTGAAGCCCTACCCAACTAGGACCCTTCCTCAGCTTCAGGGACAGATGGGACTTACTGAGCTGTAGAGGCCCAGGCTGCTGGGCCTGCTGCCCTCCGTCGTCCTCTGGGGAGGTGGGACCTACCAGGCAAATCACATACCCACCAGATTTTCTTCTCTGACAGCTGACCTTGCTGGAAGTAACCAAAGCCCAGGAGCCAAGCTGTGGCCTCCTCCACCCTTCCAGCTCTCTCCAAGGAAGTGTTCACACCCAAGCTAGCTTAAAAGCTAAAATAGCAACTTCTATTGGGACACAACTCACCTCTGCTAACCTCAAATTGCAGGGCCCATAGCTCTTCCTGTCACTTCCCAGGCAGGGACACACCCTAGGGTGTTCTGCCTCTCCTTAAGCCCTGAACCCTACTGGATCTGGAGATCTGGGGGAAGTGCTGTCTTGGATCTCTGCAAGACAGGCTTCTGAATAAGCCAGGACACCAGTTATCTATCTGTATCAGCGATCAGCCATGAGGACCACCTATCCCAGCACTGCACAGGACAGACACTTCTTGGTCTAAATTCAAACCGTATTGAGCAGTCTGTTATGCATCCTATGTGCTCAGGCCCTGGCTCAAGTATACATGTGGCGTTCAATTGATGTTTAAATTACTTAGTCACTTATCCCAGACTGGAGCCAATATGCCTTCTACACCAAAATATCCTTCCTTTGAGGTCCAGAAAAATACAATTTTCAAACCCTTTGGGTTGCAGGAGTCTCTGGGCCTCCAGAATGCCCAGGAACCTGCATTTAGCAAACTGCACAGGACAGAGCACCAAGATGCAGCCGGTCCAACTTTCAACTTCTCGAAGGACTTTGCACATGAGAGTAGCGACTGAAGGTCCATCTGGGAAACTGAGGCAAGATGGGACTCACTGAGATGATAGCAGGAGGTGGTCCTCCATGTACATGACACCCAGGCAGATGCTACAGGTAGAGGGTTGAGCAGGCCTACTAGCTACAGGCAAGATGGGGTAAGGGGGTTACCTGGTACGCACCTACAGCTTGGCTTCTTGCAGCACCGTGCCCTTGGCAGCTGGTGACATCAGAGACTCAGAGTAGGCCTGAACGGCCTCCTTATCCTGGGAGCCCTTTTTACTACCACTCCAAAATAAAAAGCACTTCTCCTGGAAGACAACCAAGCTAGTTTATATTCCGCGCTGGGTCACTGGGGAATCCCTGGGTTCCCCAGAAGCAAAGAGATAGAATAGAATAGCAGAGTCCTCCACCCTGCACCATGGGTGAACTGTCCCACAAGATGGGCATGCAATGCATCAGAGAGTCACGGACAGGCATCGATGGATGGAGGTGGCCCAAGCAGGGCAAATGTGGAGAGTGTTTGGGTTTCTCTGGTCTGGTTTGGTGGAGCTGGGCTTGACTTGAACCCAGAGCCTGGGACCTGCTAATGTCTCAGTTAACCACTTCCCCAAGTCCATGGAGTTTCAATTGATTAATATAATTTTATTCTCCTTAAGAATGATGTATGGATAAATATATGGTTTACCAGCAAGCAAGCAGTTAATAAAACTGAGACAAATACACACAGACACACAGACACACAGACACACACACACACACATGAAGCCTAGCCTTGTTAGGGCAAGGCTGGTAGAGTGGGGAGCCAGAGGCTCCCAGGTGCCCCTTCGGGATGACCTGAGACCCAGCGGCCAGTGTTTGGGAAGGAAAGATGGGGTGCTGGCGACTTGAAAGGGAAATGTTCTTCCCACAGCAAGCAAACAGACTTTCAGAAAGAACTGGGGAAGTAAGGCAGGAGCAAAGGTCCCCCACCAAGCACACCAAGCAGAAAGATGGGCCTGTGGTCCCAGGACATCTCAGGTGGGGCCCTGCAGGTGGCCATTGACTCCCAGACTGCAGACAGCGCCTCTACCTTACTACAGCTGACCATCATAACTACACTATCTGCACCACGTGAGGGGATTTGACTCTGAATGAACAGTATGTTTTGCTCAGTTTTGTAACCCCAAGATCTATGGACACAGCCTTGGAAAAAAATAAATTCTCACCGTGAGTGAATGAATAGCCCTAAGGTCAGAAGGAACGGAGGGTTCTAGTCACTTCCCTTCCTGCTTTTAGAGCCGCATGCTCTGGGGTTACACTTTTCCTCCCTTCTTTCTGTAAGTCATCTGCATCCAGGTCTGAACCACACTATTCTGCTTTTTTTCTGAGATAAGGTTTCATGTAGCCCAGGCTGGCCTCGACTGTACATGAAGCCAAGGATAACTTTGAATTTCCAATCATCCTGTCTCAGGCTCCCTCCTGAATGCTGGGATTACAGACATTACATCCAGGGTAAAATGGCCACCAGATTTCACAGATTAAATCTGGAGAAAATTTGAGAGGGCCTTTTATATTTTCAATATATCTTTTATATTGATTGCATGCATTCTCTACTTTTTAAATATTTATTTGATGTGTGTGAATATTTTGCCTGTATGTCTATGCACCGAGTGTATGCCTGTTATATCCCCTGGAACTAGGGTTACAGATGATATGAACCATCATGTGAGTGCTGAGGATCAAACCTGGGTCCTCTGCAAGCAATGAGTGCTCCCAAACAATAAGCCATCTTCCCAGACCTCTTTTCTCTTCTTTTCTTTCTTTTTAATTTTTTTAAGATCACTTTTGATCGTGGGTTTTACTCTGTTGGTGTTGAGGATTAAATGCAGGACTATTTGCTAAATGCATTTTTTGAATCTGTTTGCTAAACAAGTGTTCCATCGCTAAACTAACCCCTTCAACCTCATATTTTGATGTATTTGGGTGAAACAAAATTTTTAACTAAATTCACTTGTTTCTCTTAGAAAATTTAAATTCAAGAGCCCATATGTGGCTCCTCCCATTTCCGTCTCACGCCCAGATCGGGCCCATTCCATTTTCTGTTATCCTTTACTTTGGGTAAATTATCTTTTCTCTTTAACTTGGCTTTCATTTGCTTCTCTAATCAGGCCAAACCCCAGCCTCCCACCTCCACCTCCAGGAGGCACTTCACAGAGTCTGCACCAGGGAAGGTCCCGGGCCTTCCAGGACAGGTAGAAGAGTCAGAGCAGGATGCAAGAGGTGCTGGAATGAGAGCTAGGTGCGGGAGACAAAGGTCCTCTCTAACTGGAGCAGAATTCTGCCGTCCCGCCTACTTACCTGGCTGCGCAACTGGTAGATGAGGGGCACCAGCAGCAGGAGGCCGCCCAGCCCTAGCAGCACATACTGAGCATAGTGAAGCACCTGGGGCATCAGTACGAGCTGCATGTAAAACGTGTTCAGGGGCTCGCCGCCCATGGCCCCGCTCTGCAGAAGAACAGATAGGCGGGTGAGGAGGGCTGGGCTGCATTCTGCATCTCCTGCAACCCTTCCTTACAACTCACACTAGAGAGTTCCAGGGCACAGTTGCTAGAAGTCCAAGGAGAACTACATTTCCCATAAGCCCTTGCAGTTGACGAGGCATTGGCCAATGGGAAGTGGATCTGATCCCAAGGCCCGCCCCCACTCGTCTCTTTGACTGGCTAGAACTTGGTCTTAAGACCAGTAGGGTCACGGAAAAAGATCTGGTGGCCTGGTGCAGATAACCACCCGGCCTCAGACATAGAGGAAGTGAACCTGACTCTCAGGGGCCATTAGCAAACCCTGCAGACTGCTTAGTGGTTAAAAGCACTGGCTGCTCTTCTAGAAAAGCCAGGTTCCCTTCCGAGAATCCACTTGGTATCCACAACTATCTGTTGATTTCAGTTCCAAGGGATGTGATGCTCTCTTTTCTGCCTCTGTGGGTACCAGGCATTCATGTGGTACACATCCATCCATGCATGCAGACAAAAACATTCATACAAATAACTATATTTTATGTACTGGAAGTTAAACAAACAGCATCAAAGCAAAATAAAAGAAATAAGCTAGGCCTGCACCTCACCCCACCTGCCTCAGATACACGCAGACCGCCCCCCCCTCCATTCCCTACTGCCGCCCTCAGACCCTCACCTGCTCAAACCACAGCAGTGGCAGGACCACGGGCTCAATCTTCCCTGTTTGCCTAGAAACAAGGGGACACAAAATGAGTGACTGAAGGTGACCTTGAGAATGGAAGCTATGTTTGGGTTGGGATGTCGATTGCTCAGTAGAGCTTTTGGCTAGCATGTGCAAAGGCCTTGGTTCAATCCGAAACACCTCACAAGAAAATGGGACAGAAAGTTGTAGGAGGACCTTGGAAGGCAAGAACTTGATACATTTGACCATCCTTAGTCAAATTTAAGGACAGCTTGGACTACATAAAACCCTGATTCAAAAAATAGTAAATTAAGGGGAATGACATGACTCACCAGGTAAGGGTGTTTGCTCCCAAGCCTGATAACCTGAGTTCCATTCCCCAGGATTCACAAAATGGAAGGAAAGAAGCTTCCACCCACCCATCCCCCTCCACCACAATAAATACATTAAAAAGTAAATAATAAACAATAACAATGAGTTCCAACCCAGGGAAGCCTGGGTGACTACATTTACAGCTGTCTACAGCTGAACCTGATCCCATGACACAGGTCCAGATCTAACAACTACATTAACATAACCCAGAGGCTAGAGAAGAAACTGTCGAGGTGCCGGAGAACCACACAGTAGGTAAAGCATTTGCCGCTCAAACATATGTGCCTGAGTTCAGATCCCAGAACCCAGATCAAAAAGCTGTGTGTGGCTTCAAACCTTTGATCCCAGAGCTGAGAGGGGCAGAGACGGGGGCTAGCCGGGGCTTCAGTGAGAAACCCTGACTCAAGGGAAGACAGTGGAGGATGACAGAGAAGGATGGGAAGCATCTTCTTCTGGCCTCTCCACACTTGCATGTAAGTGTACATGAAACACACCCCCTTGAGTGGTCACATCCTAAAGCTAAAGCTAACAGGCAAAGTTCTGGCAATGACATGTCACCAAGTCTTTGGTTGGTTCCTTACTGTGACAACTGCTGCCTGAAGATGTCGGTGCTGAGGGTGCTGGGGCAGGAGATAAAGATCCCCACTTCTGCCACCTCTCCATTAATCTATCAAAAGATTCTAAAGAGTATTTTAGGCAGTGGGACAAGTCAATGTTTGAAAGCTGGCCTCAGCAGCTCATGTCAGCCCACTTTGGCCTCTGGTTTCAAGAGCTGGGTAAGCCAGACAGAGAGGTACAAGTCCACGTTCAAGACCATGGACTACACAGTGAGTTCAAGAGCAGCCTGAGCAATCTGGTGAGACCTTGTGTCAAAATGAAGAAGGCTGGGGATATAACTCAGTAAAAAAAAAAAAGTGCCTTTCCAGCAATCTGGAGAGGTGTGTGTGTATGTGTGTGTGTGTATGTGTGTGTGTATAGGTGTGTGTGTGTATGTGTGTGTGTGTGTACATACAGAAAGAAGTCTAGCTGAGTCGGTTGCTCCCTAGCCTCAGTTTCCCTAGCTCTGAGTATGAAACCTGTAGGTCCTGCTGGCTTCATTCCATTCAAGCCATGAAGACCAGAGCGCATCTCTTCCTGGATCACATTTTTCTAAATGGTTCCCAGGCATGTGATCCATGACCTGGAGTGGTCAGCTCCAAGGCTGTACATGGAATGGAGCAGGAGCCCTGACAGTCTCACTCCAGGAAATGATGGTTTAGAGCTGCTCTTCCTGAGGACCCACGTTCAATTCTCAGCATCCATATAGGGGCTGACAACTGTCTGCAACTCCAGTTCCCTGGGATCTCATGCCCTCTTCTGGCCTCTGTGGCCATTGCACTCACATGGTGCATAGACATGCAAACAGGCCATCTATTCTGTTGCAATGTATTCTATTCCAGAAGAAAAAGACAGTTTGGATCAACCAATCTGCTTGACAGAGAAGAGACCATAGGAAAGGGGAAATGAAGGAATGTCAGGGTGCAGGCTGGATCTCCAGTCAGACCAAAGATGTTTTCATAGGGAAGACTGAAGTGGATGGACCACTGCCTTGTCCCATGCCTTGCATCTACCAATGCATGAAGCCTCCTGGTCCCTGACGCTTTTAGAAGCTTCAACCGCACCATACTCACCCAATGCCCTTGACAGATTTGATGTAGAGGCTCAGCTGCATCTTCACAGAACAGTTCATGGGGATCCCAGTGACCTGGAGCAAGAAACAGTGAGAAGAGCTATGAGACTACAGAGACTAGGGCTGGAGAGATGGCTCAGAGGGTAAGAGCACTGGCTGCTCTTCCAGAGGTCCTGAGTTCAATTCCCAGCAACCACACGGTGGCTTACAACCATCTGTGATGAGATCTGGGGCCCTCTTCTGGCTTGTGTATACTAAATAAATAAATAAATGTTAAAAGAAAGAAGGAAAGCTTCAGCCTGCTCCAGCCCTGAGGTCCTGAGAGATTTCTCACCCATCTCAATGGCTCTATTTTTTTAAAAAATAAGATGCTTAATAATAATAATAATAATTACTAAGAGAACTAACACATCATTTAAATCAAGGAGAAAGTTCTAGAATGAAATGAGAGAAGGTTGGTGAAAAGAGACCTCAGTATGAGGTTCCAGAATTCGAATTGGTGCTCTTTGCTGAGAATGCGGTTAGCCCTGCCCACATCATACAACTCCTGTGAGGATGATGGACCCAGAAGGTCACCTCTCAGATTGTAACCCACAGTAGAAGGCAAGGATGTCACCTTTCCTTTGATCCTATTGCACCCAGGTCCCTCCTGTTCCCAGGGCAAAGGGAAACTGGGCAAAGGCCTCCAGACGCTGAATCTGACTTTTACACAGAGGTCTGAGGATCATAACTGTGCATACTCCACCGTGGGTGGGCTCAATGACCCTCCCCAGGAGCCCTGCCAAGGTGGATACCCAGTGTCAGTCTTGGAACCTGAATTCAAGGAGGTCCCTCACTCCCTAAGCTAGGGTGTCCTCCTCAATGTTCCACATCTGTTTGCATAAACTAAATAGTACTGGGCACCTATGTTCTCCAGAAGTCTGCAGCATGGATCTGCTCCTAGGACAGGGGTTCACAGGACAGGTCCCCAGTCAACACCTAGACCCCTATCCTGAGGGGCTTTCCTGACATAAAATACTTCCTATACATGTTTCTTGCTGGTTGTTAGGCACATCCTGGGGACTACAGCAGACCACTTCCCCCCATGTGCCCACCCTCTCTACCAATTTGGCTTCTTACCCTTCCATTGCAATAACCCTTGGATGTGAGCCAGGTGTGAATGTGCACTTGGAAGCTGAGGCAGGAGGATTTCAAGTTCAACGCCAGCTGGAGCACAGCACAGCTCAGAACCAGAGCACCTGTTGTGTGTGAGAGGCCCAGGCTTCCATCCCTACCCAGTAAAATCAAAGTTTTCACAAAATGCCTTCAGGGTGTCACGAGTGTGCATTGCAGGATAGAAACCCTGAGTTAATGGTAAGGACACGAGCCTGACTGGACACATCCTACAGTGACCAGAGCAAAGAGAAGGGCTGTGCATTCCAGAGAGGGCCTGTGAGTGTCACGGTCCTGGCCCTGGCTGGTGCATACAAGTTAACACAGGCCAAATTCCCCATGCTGATTCCTCTGTGAGACACTGGCTCACACAGATGTCTCAAAATCTTTAGTATCTTGACACTCTCAAGGGTATCTCTAGTGCAGGAGACGCCCCAGCTGATATTTCTTAATTAATTTACCACCATATATCTTTTTTATAGGCCCCAATAAAAAAACAATGACATCAATGAACTATGGAATTGGAGTAAAGTGAGACCTTTGATGGTTCGAAGTTCTAGAAGCTTCCACTGAGGAAGGAATTGGATTCATATGCCCCAGCTCTGTGCATTCTCTCTCTCTCTCTCTCTCTCCTCTCTCTCTCTCTCTCTGTGTGTGTGTGTGTGTGTGTGTAACAGTAGCCTGCAGCAACCCATAAGTACTAGCCCCAGACACTCGAAGGGCACAGAGCTTACCGGATGGATGTCTAGAAACAAGGAATGCTCCTTCGGATCAGGGTTCAGACCAATAACGGCTTCTGCCAACACAGGGTCTGCATTGTAGAAGTGAGGGTGTGACAGAAACATGGGCGCACCTGGAAGGACAGAGTCAGAACACAAAGGGGTCCACGTTGGCCTGGCTGGATGCCAGGGGCGCAGGACAAGGAAGGAGAGGGACGTACAGTCAGTGGGGCGTTAACAAGATGTGAACATCGGTGACCATCCTTCCTTCACTGAGTAAAGATGCAGGCCACGGGGCACGGGAGAGAGAATGGAATCAGAGTGGCTGATTCCAGGGGATCAGGGTGGGTGGAGGAGCGGAGCTATCACTACATCTGGATGTCAAACCAGGCACACAGGCTGCTTCTGCAGGCATCATAGCTCAGGGGTGTACATGAGCGGGTCTTTGACATCACAGGATGAGAGGGGATAGCCCTGTCAAGAGATTCCCATCCAGGACCGTAGTAATGAAGTATCTTGTCACCAGTCAAGTGGCCCAACATAGCCATCTCAGGGCAAGGGCCTAATGTGTAAGTTACCAGTCTTCCTTAGGAGGCCACGAGAGGCTCTAGACCAACAGAATCTATGAAGGCAGCTGCACTGCTTTTAAAAGTTCTGTTTCCTAAGTCTTTACATTCCAAACACTCTAAAATAAAAAAGGGAAAACCTTGGGGCCAGAGAGGCAGCTGAGCGGCTAAGATGTTTCTGTTCTTGCAGTGGACCTAGGTTTGGTTCAGAAGGCCTGCATCTCCAGCAGCATGAGATCTGACACCTGTGGCCATTGCAGGGGCCTGCATTGATGTGCACAAACAGAAATAATAATAAAAAATATACATCACATAATTAAAAATAAAATAAATTCTAAAAACCAAAGGCGGATACAATAGCATTCTCCTTTAACTGGGAGGCAAAGGCAAGTAAATTACTGAATTCCATCCCAGTCTAGTCTCCAAAAAGAACCTTCAAAGCTCACTCTCCATGCTGAAGCCCCCAGCTCCTACTTCTTTTTTTTTTTTTTTAAAACTTTATTTATTTGCCTTGGTGTTTGCCTGAAACTGGAACTACAGACAGTTGTTAGCTGCCATGTGGGTGCTGGGAATCGAACCCGGGTCCTCTCGAAGAGCAGAGGGCGCTCTTAACCGCTGAGCCATCTCTCCAGCCCCCAGCTCCTACTTCTTTGTAATTGGTGTTTATGTGTGGTCCATGGCCTCGGGTTCGGTTGCTCTGACTTTGCCAGCAGAGCCAATCATGGGTTGGGGGTGAAGGTCAGAATGTTTTCAGTGTGAGGCTTTGGTCTTTTCTGTCATCCCATGTCCTTTTGGGTTCTTATATGTCCTTCACTCTGCAGTAGGAGACTTAATAGCCATGAGCCACGTGGACAGAAGAAAAACCAAAATTAGGGACTCTTCTATTGCTACTAATCTTATAATCCTTTAGTTTTGATTCTTTAAAACTTTTCTTAAGGTATAAGCATTATCTCAAAATTTATAAGATTTACATATATATATTTAAACTTTCTGTTGTGATATTAATGGCCATATAGAGTACTAACTGATTCTAGAAATAGGCTTTATCTCGCTTCCTGTATGTGATTTCAGACTGGAGTCTGAAGCAGTTAACTATGAAGTAAGTTTGTGGTGTTTAGTAGATTGTGGCCTCCAGCCCCTCTGATATCTGCTGCATATGACATTTAAAATTTTTTAAGTTTCCTGCAGCGAACTGTGACCATTCCTAGCAGGGACCTTTGAAGTCTCAAAAGGATGCTGGGGCCTCACAGTGATGAATCCACCTGGATTGTGGTAACACCACTAAGCAGACAAACAACACCCAAAGATCAGCTTTACTCTACAATCTGCTCGGGACAACTTCAGAGTGGTTATCTAAGATGGTCCAGCCTCATACATGACAACTCCAGTCAGGACTTCAGATACATCCTGCACTCTCCCATCATACCGAAACTGGACAAAAGCTAGCTCTCCCAGAACTTGATCTTAATCTCAATTTTTTCAGGTTCCCCCAAAGATACCATCACCCCCAGACAACAGGAAATGGTCTAAAGTACACAATGTCCACATTCCCAAGAGGTGGAATGGGTGAGTTTTGGTTGATAGATGGGTTATAGATGTTTATCATCACTTAAGGGAGTTTATTACAAGTTGTTATTGGTCATAGTCAGAAAGGAAACTAAGCAAAAGAGATTAGATTCTAGTATCTCATTCTGAAAATAAAAAAAGTGGATTATAGGATTGATAGAGTAAAAGAGTAGATTACTAAATCTACTTTTAAACTAAAAAAGTAAATACTAGTCTCAAACAGTTTACATTGGTATGGATTTTTATATATTTATACAAATTTAAGGTTATCTTTGTTATACTGTATTATATGTTTCTATTTCTTATTTAAGGTATTGTACCTATGTAGCTCATTTAAAAATGTAAAGTTCTAGTCCTTGAAAGCTATTTAGAATAATAGATATAGGAGTAGTCATCTATAACAATTAAACATATAGGCATGTTAGGTATATTTTCAAGATCAATCAGGGACATATTTTAAACACATCAGAGACCTTTTAATAACATCTTAATGTTATTAAAATGCCGTATTTTAATGTTTTAACAACATAAGCCTTTTTTAAAAAAAAATTTGGAGACAGGGTTTCTCTGTGTAACAGCCTTAGCTGTCCTGAAACTAGCTCTGTAGATCAGGCTGATCTGGAACTCACAGAGATTTGACTACCTCTGTTTCCCCCAGTGCTGGGAATAAAGACATGTGCTACCACTCCTTGGCCAACATACAGCTTTTCTTGACAGTTATACATGTGTGCTTCTGGCAGCATCCATCTACTTCAAAAAAGGAAAATGGGCATCAATGAACCTCCATATGGAGTTTGCATTCAATATGGAAAAACTAGCCATTTGGGCAAAAAAATGTCCTTGCCTGAACTGCTGACAAATGCTATCTAAATTTAGATGAGCAAAACACAAAAGAAAGCAACTGCTAAACTTTGCCAAGACAAAGTAAGACAGTCCTTCAAAATTCCTGCTTCACGGAGAATTCTGCAAGATATCCTAGGCCTTCAGACCAAAGATGAATGCTCCAACATAGTTGGTGACTGTCCAGGCAGTTAGAGGTGTCTATCATTTCTATAGTTTTGGAAGTTGATTGCTCTGCACTCCCTGTTTACTCAGGTACTATATCCTTCTCAAGTCTCTGATGGAGTTGAAAATGAGATATTGTTAGTGTTCTCACCCCCTTCCTGAAGTTCTAGCCAATAAGCAATAATAACCTGGCCTGCCTAGCGCCCTGATATCAAGCAGTCTTTAAGAAGACCCCTACGGGGGCTGGAGAGATGGCTCAGTGGTTGAGAGCACCGTCTGCTCTTCCAGGGGACCCGGGTTCGATTCCCAGCACCCACATGGCAGCTAACAGCTGTCTGTAGTTCCAGTTCCAGGCAGACACCAAGGCAAATAAATAAATAAATAAATAAATTAAAAAAAAAAAAAAAAAGACCCCTACACTTTGCTCCCTTTCTTGTTCCTACCCCCCCAACAGAGGGTATGCACCCCCGACACCCCCTCCCACTTTCCTTCATTCTAATAAAGTCTTTCCACGTGAGCCCAGCCTATGTGTCTCTTTCCTGAGGCTCCCACCCTGTGCCGCCAGCCTGCAAGGGGCTCATATTTACCAGCTTACGTACTCATGATAAACCATAACAGTTATAGTTACAGTTTCTCTTATTACCAAATTCAGAAAAGAAACTCACAAAAGAAGCATAAGTGTATAAGGTTGAGAGACAAAAGCTTAAATTGTTTATCTAAGAAAATGTCCTGAGGTATAAAAAGATAGTTTTGGGTTGGTAATATAAGTTATGATATAAATGGTTTAGGTATAAAACTTTAAAATCATCAAAATAATATAGAACATAGAGTAATTTCTTCAAGTTGCCAAATACAAATAGATTGGATATTGCAAATGTAATTCTTTTTTTTTTAAAAAAAAAAAAACTTTATTTATTTATTTGCCTTGGTGTTTGCCTGGAACTGGAACTACAGACAGTTGTTAGCTGCCATGTGGGTGCTGGGAATCGAACCCGGGTCCTCTGGAAGAGCAGAAGGTGCTCTTAACCGCTGAGCCATCTCTCCAGCCCGCAAATGTAATTCTTAACTGATAATTGTTCCTATTGTATATGGTTTTTACAATGTTAAATTTAAAACCTTTTCCTTTTTATTTAGACAAAAAGGGGGAAATGTTCTGGGGCTAGAGAGATGGCTCAGAGGTTAAGAGCACTGACTGTTTTTCCAGAAGTCTTGAGTTCAATTCCCAGCATCTACATGGTGGCTCACAACCATCTATGACGATATCTGGTACCCTTATCTGTATACTGCATACGTAATAAATAAATCTTTTTTTTTAAAGGGAGGGAAATGTTGTGAGATATGATTACACTATATAAAAATATGTCACTGTGATTGGTTTACTTACAAGCTAAATGGTCAACAGCTAGGCAGGAGGTAGAGGCTGAGCTTGAGGAGTCATAGAGGAAGTCGTACATGCAGGAGGAGAGGTAAAAGCCATGAGCCATGTGGCAGCAGGTAGATGAATAGAAATGGGTTAATTTAAGTTATAGGAGCTAGGTAGAAATAAGCCTAAGCTAAGGCTGATCTTTCATAATTAATAAGTGTCTGTATCATTATTTGGGAGCTGGTTGGAGAGACAGGGAAAGATTTAATACAGTGGTGAGCAAGAGTCATTGAAAATCCAGATGAATCCTAGAACATTCAAGGCTCAGAATGACAGGCAGAGGACCCTCGGGGGCCTTCAAACCCTTGTGAAGACAACACCAAAGATAAAGCAGAACAGGAAACAGATACCTGGTCAGTCCCTGAGGCCTAATGTTACTTCCACAGACCCTCTAAAGTCACCTCACGCTTGCCCTTTTTTTGGAAAACACTGTCCCACTTTCCCTTCCAATCTGTGAAAGGAGTCACTGGCAAACATCAGAACCCCATGTCTATAGGAGGGACATGGTGGATCCCGGGGAAATGAAACTACCACCTAACCATACCTAGAAGGTACCTACTCCAACAGAGTGGCATGGCTGCCAACACAGCCTGCTGCAGACTGCTGCAGATGGCACGGCCATGTGGCTTTCTAACAGCAGGTATGGTTCATCTTCTTTTTTTAATTTTCAAACACCCTCAGAGAGCCGCACCCAGGCAATATGTATAATTAATTTATAGCTTTATGGCCCATGTATCCAGACTTTAACTGCTCAAGATTACCCCAGTTGTGATTAAGGGGCATTCCAGGAAAGGCCCGAGGCCCTCCCAAGACAGAAAGATGAGACACAGGGAGTTCTGAGTCCAAGAGATTCACGTGACCCAGAAAAGGGAAACCCATGTGCATTCTTTATCGGCAGATAAAATACCACAGAAATGTGGACTCAGGTGCACCGTCATAGCGTGTGCAAGAATGTTCTAGGAGCAACCTTGTAATAGTGAAATGAGAGAAAACGCCATGAGCTCAGAAGTGGTAAGGCAAGAAGACTAGACCCCCACAATGGAATACTACACAACAATCTAGAGGCCAAATCCAGTCACCCACCATCTTGCATCTCAATACGATAGAGGTGGCGTCAGGGAATGAAGAGGCAAAGGACACACATCGTGACTCCATCTACATAAAGGCCGATGTCAGGGGCTGGAGAGATGGCTCAGCGGTTAAGAGCACCATCTGCTCTTCCAGAGGACCCGGGTTCGATTCCCAGCACCCACATGGCAGCTAACAACTGTCTGTAATTCCAGCTCCAGGCAAACACCAAGGCAAACAAATAAATAAATAAATAAAAATAAAAATAAATAAATCTTTAATAAAGGCCGATGTCAGACAGAGAGTCTAGAGACAAAAAGTCAGGCAGCGGGCAGGAGGAACAGGAAAACACTGCACCCTACAGTCAGCCCTACAAATCCACCTCCTTGTGGGGTTGTGGGTGGCCATGTGGCTGGGATCCTTTTGCAGTTTTTCTTTTTTTAATTTTTTATTTATTTGCCTTGGTGTTTGCCTGGAACTGGGAACTGGAACTACAGACAGTTGTCAGCTGCCATGTGGGTGCTGGGAATCGAACCCGGGTCCTCTGGAAGAGCAGTCGGTGTTCTTAACTGCTGAGCCATCTCTCCAGTCCCCCCTTTTGCAGTTTTCAAACTGCTCAAATTTTTTGAGGGTTACCCTCCCACCCCACCTTCTTGTTCTCCCATTTGAAAGAGCAAGCTTTGGGGGAGGGTTGGAAAAAAAGATCAGTCAGTGCTTCCTGAGCAAGTATGAGGACCTGCGTTCAGACTCCTGGCACTCACATAGAAAACCAGATGTGTGGGCTGGAGAGATGGCTCAGAGGTTAAGAGCACTGGCTGTTCTTCCAGAGGCCCTAAGTTCAATTCCCAGCAACCACATGGTGGCTCACAATCATCTATGATGAGATCTGGTACTCTCTTCTGTATACTATATATTATACAGTATACTGTATAATAAATAAATCATTAAAAAAAAAAAAAAAAAAAAAAGACTGATGAGATGGCTTAGTGGTTAAGAGCACTGACTGGTCTTCCAGAGGATCTGAGTTCAATTCCCAGCACCTACATGGCAGCTCACGACTGTACAGTTCCAGGGGACACTCTCACACAAACATGCAAACAAGACACCAACACACATAAAATAAAAATAAATTATTAAAAAAAAAAAAGAAAAGAAAACCAGATGTGGCAGCACACATCTGTAACCTCAGCACTGGAGAGGCAGAGACAGGTGAATCCCTGGAGCCTGCCAGGTCAAGGAATAGTGGAAGAATCTGTCTCAAAAAATAAAAGTAGGGGCTGGAGAGATGACTCTGTGGTTAAGAGCACTGACTGCTCTTCCAGAGGGCCTGGGTTCAATTCCCAGTACCTACATGGTAGCTCACAACTCTCTGTAATTCCAGTTCCAGGGATCCATTGAGATCTGAAACCCATGGCAAAACACCAATGCACATAAAATAAAAATAAATAAATTTTAAAAAATAAGTAGAGACTGACTGAGGAAGATACCCAGTTCTGGCCTCCATGCATGCATGTGCCTGTACACACATGCTTGTGCCCACTTTCCCCTCCAAAAAACCCAAAAGAACAAGCTATATAGACACAAGTACACTTCGATTCTCCGGCACATCTGAACTTCTGTCCCTGTCCACAGAAGATGCCAGGATGCCACTGTTCCTGCAGTGTGTGTGGCCCAGCCTGGCCAATTAACATAGCCTAAGCCCAGCCTCAGGGACTAGGTCATCACAGGACCTACTGGAGCTCTGTGACCAAGGGGACTGAGGGGAAGGGGTTCCTGCCCACAGAAAAGTCCCGGGATCTGTGACCGTGTAGGGCTTTGCCCTGGAAGCTTGAATCCCACTAACCTCACTGGTAAGGCCTCCAGTGAGGCCAGGCACCTGCCACACAGCACGACCCAGCCTCAAACTGGATGCTAAGTGGAAAGAAAGTGCCAGGGGATACAGCCAGCATCCAGATTCCCACCTGCCCCAGATGTCGGATGGCTCTGTGCAGCAAGTGACCTAGTGGGCTCTGTCCTACAAGGAAAAACGCCAGATTTTGGTCTGTCATTTCCTCACCTTATCTTTTTTCCCACCCCTATGGCAGTATCCCCAGAACCCACTTCTCCAGCTATAAGACAGTTTCACCCAAACGGGATCTGAAAGTCAGACCCAGTCAGAGAGAAGCTGTGTCCCATCAACCACCAGACCCAGGTCACCACCCTGTCACAGCCCTTCTAGTTTCTATCTCTGCATAATTCAACACTTTGTGAACAACTATTCCAAGGCCATGCATCCTGGGGGGTTGGTGGCCTGGCACAAGGCTTGCAGTCTGGGAGGAGACAGGCAGAAGACTAAATAACGCCAGTATCCATGAGCAGATAATAGAAAGGCACTAAGAGAATGTACAAAGAATGGCTGGAGGGCCAAAGAAGACAAACGATCAGGGAAGGGGGGGGCGGGCTGGAGAGATGGCTCATCGGTCAAGAGCACTGTCTGCTCTTCCAGAGGACCCGGGTTCGATTCCCAGCATCCACATGGCAGCTAACAACTGTCTGTAGTTCCAGTTCCAGGCAAAATACCAAGGCAAATAAATAAATAAAAAAAAAAAGTGTTAAAAAAAAAACTTAAAAAAAAAAACTTAAAAAAAAAAATCAGGGAAGGCCTCTTCTCTGAGAGGATATGCACAGGGGAAGCTTTTAATTTCAATTTGATTCATATCTGGTGCAATATGAGCTGGCAAGGGACCGAGGGGACCAGAGTAGCAGACTGGAAAAGAAGCTGGCTAGGGAAGGTACCCAGATCTGTCTAGGCCTGACCATCAGGTGAGAAGTGAGGGGTAAGGCATGGAGCTGACACCCAAGTATCCGAATTGAGCAACCAAGGTGGCGCATAGCAGGATCTGGCACATGATTAGAACTCAGAGCAGGCGCCAGGGGACAGAGCCAGCATCCAGATTCACACCCAACTCGGCCTAAAAGGAGAGTTTTGCACAAGAGCCGGTTTGATTGTGCCAAGCCCTTGCTCCTCGGCAGGTGAACGGCCCCAGGGGATGTTCCCACTCGCATCCTAGTGGGCAAAGAAGTCATAGCCGAAGCCACTAGGCTAAAGATCAGCTGTCACTTAGATTCTTTAGACTCACAGTAGCCCCCAACCAGTCAGTCTCTGGGGTCCTGAAAACTATGAATTAGAAAAGGAAGAGATCACTGAATGAAATGTTTTAGGGGAATCTGGTTTCAGGGTATGTTTCTACCATCCCGGTACTCAGAAAGCCAAGGCAGGAAAAATTCAAGTTAGGAGCTAACTTAGGCCACACAGCACTACCGGGCCTCACACTGGATGCTAAGTTGAAAGGAAGGAGTCACAAACGAAGGAATGCTCTAGAAGCAGAAAGGGGATTAGAGAAGATTCCTCTCTGTGTCCACTGTCAGAATCTTAACCTCAGGGAAGGACCCTTCGGACTTCAGAGTGACATAGCCCATGGACAATGAGTGCTGGCAGGGACATTTATCAGGGTGGTGTTATCTTTCCCACTTATCTTTAGCTCCCCATAGCACTGAGATCATCAGGGATGCAGAGAGCAGAGATTAATGGAACTGCAAGCTGCCAGCAGATAAAGGCCGGGTGCCACCCTCTCACCTCCGCCTGGAGTCGGGAAGGACACTTACCAAACCTGCAGGAGCTGACATTCTGAATGCCCGACTCACGGCACGGGCAGAAGCCTTCATTGGGTGGGTAGACGGACCCATTGGCAAACAAAGTTTTGGGGGCCGTGAAGCGATAGGTGGGGATGCCTTCAAATACCCCTGAATTGTGATAGATGAGCTTCATGGACCTGCAGAGAGTAGGCAGGGTGAGAATATTCCCTTAGTCCTCCAATTAGCAGGAGAATCAGGAGGTCAAGGTCATCCTTGGCTAAGCAAGTTCAAGGCCAGCCTAGATGAAGGAGACTTTGCCTCAAAATAATAATAATAATAATAATAATAATAATTATTAATAATAAAACATTTGGGGCAAGGTTGTTCTTGTACTGTCCACCTGGTACATTTTCTCTTTGTTCCCCAAACAATAAAGAAAGCCAACACTTGCAGAGTGTGCCGCTATACTAAATGTGGTCAGACACCTAAAATAATTTGAAGTTTATAGAGCTCCTGCCCACTTATAATGAAATGCTATTCCATCTATCTATCTATCAATCAAGGAAGGGTACTGTGCTGTAGATCAGGCTGGCTTCGAACTCAGAGAGATCTATCTGCCTCTGCCTCCAGAGTGCTGGGATTAGAGGTGTGCGCTCCAGATTTCTTTTTTTTTTTAAATATTTATTTTTATTTTATGTGAATTAGTGTTTTTGCCTGCATGTATAACTGTGTAAAGGTGTCAGATCTCGGAATTACAGACAGTTGTTAGCTGCCATGTGGATGCTGGGAATCGAACTCAGGTCTCCGGAAAAACAGTCAGTGCTCTTAACAGTCATCGCTTCAGCCTGACACCCAGATTTCTAAGACCTGATACTAAACAAAAGGTCTTCTCAGTAATGTTTAGAATAATATATTAGATAGGTAAAATGTATACAACAAATAAATATTTTAGTCAAATAAAATATTTTCATACACAGTGATGGTAAGCTTTGTTAGTCTGATATATCTGGAATCTCCTCTGAAGAAACTCTCAACGGGAGACTGCCTAGATCAGGTTAGCCTGTGAATAATAATAATTCCCTTAATCAATGTGGGAAAACTGAGCCCATGGTAGGCAACACCATTCCCTAGGTTTAGGTCACAGACTATAAAGAGTGGATACAGTTATCTGAGCCCTAGGCATGAGTACAGTCAGTCTGACTCTGCTCTTGTACATGAAGTGACCAGATGCCTAGAGTTCCTGCTTTGGCACCCACTCCCACCCACAAGGATGGACTGTAACCTAAAATTATAAACATGGTTTGTTTTCTTTTTTTTTTTTTTTTTTTTAATTTAGTTGTCTTGGTGTTTGCCTACATGTGTATCTGTAAAGGGTGTTGGATCCCCTGGAACTGGAACTACAGACAGTTGTTAGCTGCCATGTGGGTGCTGGGAATTGAACCCCAGCCCTCTGGAAGGGCAATCGGTGCTCTTAACCACTGAGCCATCTCTCCAGCCCCACATGATTTGTTTTCTAATTTATGTGGCAGTGCTGGTTCAGATGATCTTATCAGGTCACTGTTTAATTTCCTGACTCTGATCCTTGTGATTGTGTAAGAAAATTCCTTTGTTTTTGGAGAACACCCCTGAAGGATTGAAGAAAAGGGGCACCCGGTCTGCATCCTGCTCACGGGATTCCTAAAGAGGGCATACAGAGCAGGGTGTGGAGCAATGGCTCCAGAGAAGAGCAAAAGAGAAACACAGAGAACAACCGGCTGAGGTGTGGTCAAGGGATGGTCTCAGGGGGTGCTGCTGGGTTGGGAGAATGCTTAAAAAGCGGGGTCTAGCCCGGCAGTGGTGGCACACGGCTTTAATCCTAGCACTTGGGAGGCAGAGGCAAACAGATCTCTGTGCATTCGAGGCCAGCCTGATAGACAGGCTAGTTCCAGGATAGCCAGGGCTATACAGAGAAAGCCTGTCTGGAAAACAAAGTGGGGTGTAATGGTAATGCTTCGGGTCATTTAGGGTGGCCTTGAAAGGGGTTGTGGGATCCTAGGCTCTTCCTCAATTTTATCTTTGCTTCCTGGCTCTGAGCTGAGCGCTTTGCATCAGAAACACTAACTGGGCTGAATCCTCCGAGACCTCCTGTTAACCCAGCAAATGCGGCACCACACCCCCCAGGTCCCCCCTACACAACACTGCCTGCCACAGGTTCAAAAGTCACGGGAACAACTTGGCCCTGCCCTGAAAGTTGAAAGCATAAGAAGGAAACTCATCTTTTTCTTTCTCTTTGTGTCTTGTGTACAAATATTGTTATGTCTATGGATGTGTTTGTGTGTGTGTGTGTGTGTGTGTGTGTGTGTGTTGCAGGTCAGACACTGGAATGTTTCTTGTTTTTTTTTTTTTTTTTTTTTCAAGCATTCTCCACATTAGTTTTTGAGACAGAGTCTCTCCATGAATCTGAAGCTCATCCATTCTGTCAGGCTGGACGGCCTTCCAGCTCTCTCCTGCCTCCACCAAGGCTGGGTTCCTAGGCACACACTGCTGCTGAGTTCTGGGAACTGAACTATGTTCCTCTTGCAGCCCTCGAGTACTTTAACTGACTGAGCTTCTTCTCAACCCTGAGCCATTTCAATTATCTCTGTCACTGACAGAAGCTGGGTTGGAAATGTTTTCTCTAAATCTAAAATCCTATTTGGGGACTGGAACATGACTCAGGGGCAGAACTCTTACCTAGTGTATGTGAGGCTCAGCCACACACACACCCACACCCCTACATGCACATGTGCAAAATATAAATGGGCTGGAGATAACTCAGTGGTTAAGAGCACTTACTGCCCTTTAGAAGTACTTAAAATTGGTCCCCAGCACCCATGTTGAGCAGCTCACAATCACCTATAACACAAGCTCCAGATGATCTGATGCTCTCCACAAGCACCTGCACACATGATGTATACATACCCACACAGATACACATAGCTAAAAAATAGTAATAAATTTTTTAAAATAACGAAGTTCTGCTTTTGAAAGTATCTGTGGGAACGCAGGTACCAAAGCACAGACTTTGCTCATCCCATCACGGTTGTGCGTTTACACCCGGCACAGAGCATAGTTATCTGTGTTAGCTAAAGAGGCAGAGGGTTCAAAGGTCAGCCCAGTGAGTTCCCAGGCCAAGGTCACCTCCAGCGTGGCCAGAATGGAACACTGGCTAGGGCACTAACTGGTAATAGGCTCAGCAACCCACATGTCTTCCCTGGCCACAGTTGGGATCCTGGGATGGTGGACCCTAAGCTATCAGGACCTAGCATACCTCTGAGGCAGGGGAGTCGGAGATTGGTAAAGTGAGAGCAAACTTCACCCAGCAGTTAAAGGTCCAGGTTCCAGGAGACCCCAGCCCTCCAGGTCCACCTCCCAGCTCACCTGAGACCTTGACCTTTCCCTACCCTCCCCTCTCATCATCATGACAGAGCCCCTAGCAATCACCCGCTCACAGCCTCTCTGGGATCTGCATAAGCCTATGGCATCCATGAAACAGTCAGGGCAGTCAGGCTACATGTTGCACTCTTGGACACCAATGGGGGGCGCTGTTTGGGGAGGCTGATGAACCTTCAAGGTGCAAATCTTCATGCAACCAAAATCCAAAATAAATCCTGCGTTCCCCCAAGCCACCTCGGTCAGGTGTTTCATCACAGTGACAAGAAAAATAAATGAGCCATAGCACACAAAGGGCCAGACACTTTGAGTGCACACCCCAGGAGCTACCTGAGTGGATCCTAAGTCATCTCAGAAGCAGATTCTCCTCTTCAGGAGGTAGGGAGTTACCAGGCAAGTGTTACCTGCAGGCATCTGGGCTGAAGAATTCCAGGGAGGATTCAGGGGTCATGAATGGTGCCCACATCTGCCCGGAAGTCCCGTTGATCATGTTGCATTGCTCCGAATGCCAATAGCTAAGCTGTGAGAGGACATGACAAGATGCAGCCTTGAGGGATAGCCAAGGATGGCACCCAATATATGCCCCAGTACACACAGAATCATATCCAACCCTGGCACAAAACAGGCTGTGTAGACAGAGCATCCAGCCCAGCTTCCTGCTTCCCACAGTGAGGCCTGAACACACAGCACTGTTGGGGACTCAGTTAAGTCATCTGTATAATGGGCCCATTGCCCACATTTCCCTGCTCCCTCCCCCAGTAGAAGTCAATATATGTACCCTGCAAACAAGGAAAGCTGGGAAATGCCAGCAGAGCTCCTAAGGTAATCGATATAGGAGCAGCTGAAGATCTGGAAATGGAATCCATCAGAGTATCTACCTCTATTCGAGGAGACTAGGACTCAGAACCAATACTCAAGCCAGCCAGGGTGGTGCATGCCCTAAATTCCAGCACTTGGGAGGCAGAGGCAGGTGGATCTCTGTGAGTTCCAGGCCAGCCTAGCCTACAGAGTGAGTTCCACTGTATAGGCAGGGCTATACAATAAAACTGTTTCAAAAAAAAACAAAACAAACAAACAAAAAAGAAGTTAAGAAGAAAAAAGTAAAGATAGTGAGATGGCTGATCAGGTAAAGCCTAGAATCCCCAGTGAGGGGGCCAGGGGCGTGGCTTAGTGACAGAGCCCCTGATGGCCTGGGCTCCATCTTAAGCAACGGACAAACATAACAATACAAAACCACAATATGCGCAAAAATATCCTAAGGAAAGAGTCAGCTATAAAACAGCACACAACAGGATTTCTGTGTGTTCAAAGAAGGAAGGAAAACACATTTCTCTGGGTACACAAGGCGTGGTGGTAAGTAAATGGCCAGGAAGCTGAATCCCACAAGCAGTGCTGGGGGTTTCCGGGTGGGCCTAGGCAAGGTGCTGGGCCTCCATTGTCTTATCTTTATGGGAATGTCTTCCTGTCTTGTCAATGAAAACAGAAGAGTGAAGAGCTTGCAGCAGAAGCACTCACGGGATCGTTCCTGGAACCTGGCAAGTCCTCAGGTGACCCTGCTGCCCTCTCCGGAGCACATGCCATCCCCCAAGGCTTGTTCCAATCTAGTCTCTGCTTCAGGGGATGGGGACTGTCTCCGTCCTGCTCACCTTGCTCAGCCCATTCCATCGGTCCACCAGGTGAATCCTGCTGAAGTTCTGGACGCCCGTGAACACAGTGAAGACCCCAGAATCTGAGTTGTTCATCTGCAGAAAAGCGGGGAACCCTTAGCTCTAGGTTGAAGGTACAAGACTGAGACATAGACACAAAGCCACCTGTTCTCCAGCTATGGACAGGACCCCTCACTCCTGCACTGACTGATGGGACTAGAACCCAGGGCCTTACACATGCTGGGCAAGTGCTTGTCCACAGTCTTCTTTTTTTACTTTACATTTGGAGACAGGGTCCAGGCTGGTTTTGAACCGGTCATCCTCCTGCCTCAGACCCACATGTACAGAGATGACAAGCCTACTCCATCAGGCCCAGAAGCTAATTAAGGGGGTAAAAAAAGGCATTAAGCTGGACAGTGGTGGTACACACCTTTAATCACAGGACTTGAAAGGCAGAGGCAGGAGGAACTCTGAGTTTGGGGCCAGCCTGGTCTACATAGTGAATCCAAGGCTAGCCAGAGCTACATAGAGAGACCTTGTCTCAAAACAACAAAAAACAAACCAAGATGAAAAAAAAAAAAAAGAAGAAGAAGAAGAAAGTATTTAATATAAATTACCAGAGGAAAGAGGGCTGTACAAGGAGCTAGAGGTTCATGAAAGAATGGCCAATAATGGTAGAAGAATCAGATGTCACAGAGCAATATCTCTGTTAGTTCCAGATCGGCTAAGCAGAATGGCTGGGGAGCAGAACTTGGTGGAATGTGCTCTGTTTCTGTCTCCTCACCTGTACCCCCAGGAGCCCCAACCTTGGCTGTGAGGAAGAGAGAGGGATGGGGATCGGGGGTGGGGAGTGGGGTGGGTGGCTGGGAAGGGTAGCTGCAGAAACAGGGCTTTTTACCAGGGCTCCTGACTGCAAAAACTAACATCCAACCTGCTGCTCCTGGTCCATCTTGTTACATGCTCACCCCATGGCATCCTGAGCTGGTCACTGGGATATGTGGTACCTTACCCATAGTCTGCTCTCCACAAGACTGTATGTGTTTTTATTTTATATGCCCTTTGCCTGCATGTTATATCTCAGGTACTGGCATGCAGTACCTGAGAAAGCCAGAAGAGGGTATAAGAGTCTCTGGAATTGGAGCTAGAGATGGTTGTGAGCCACCACGTTGGGTGCTAGGAATTGAACATGGGTTCTCTTGAAGAGCAGCCAATCCTTTAAATCACTGAGCAATAAAGGTACCACTGACTCTCACTGCAAGCCTACCCCATCAGCAGACCCCTCAGAGAAAGCTGAGCTGGAGCAGGGAGTCGGGGTCAGGGCTTGGAGATCAGATGTTAGCTCAGATTACTGCAGATCAAGATTGAGAATAAGTGGACACCTCTGAGTATCACTGATGGGGCATTTGAGGTATGCTTCTGGATGACACACCCAACCCTCCTCCTCCAGCAAAGCCTCCAATTTTCTAAGCTAAACCCCAGTCACACACCCCTTAAATAGATCAAGCCACACCTGAACGCAATACTGGTGTTTTCTGTTATATGAGCTGATAATTTCCCAATTTCGCTTTCACAACAGTTTCTGTGAATGGAAGACACTTACCCCAACAAACAGGCCAAACTTGCCCTTGATGGGGAACATGTCTGGGAAGTATTTGTTGATAAAATTCACAAAAGGATCATCGTAGCCCCACAGGATCTCACCAACTGTGCGGTTCATAAAGGCACGCTGGCCCATGGTGGCCAGCCCCAAGGTCATCACCAGCTTCAGGCTTGCAGGCTTTTCCTCCATCATTATTGCACCGCCCTGCAAAGCCAAAGACACGGGGCTAGGGAAATGGACATGTCTCCCTCAGCCATCTTTAACCAAGTTTCAGGTAAAGAGCTCAGGCTCTCAATGTGGATCTTTCTCTGGTCCTCGTTGCCAGAGCACCCAAGGGGTTCGAACTAAGTGAACTCCAAGGCAGTCATAAAGCTGAGGCCTGGCATTCAGAAGCCCTCCTCAGCCACTGTAACTGAGGAACCACATCTGAGGGCCTGGCAGGAGCCAATGAACCAGCAGGAGATATTCTGCAGAGCTGGGGGAAAGAAAGGGGTTCCCCAGCCTGTTCTTCACCCTGAGAACAGTGAAAGCTGTAGCCAAGGTTAGGGGCAAGGCTTCCAGACAAGAGAGCCAGCAAGATCAGAGTACTTTGCTTATAAGTAGGATGTGACCCCACGCTATCAGTAACAAGAGCCCAGAATTGAAGCACATTGAGAAACTCTCCCCAATCTCCTCCTTCTAGGTCTCAAGATGTAGTCCAGGCTGACTCAGAATTCAGCATCCTCCTGCCTCAGCCTCTTCATGGAGATTCCATCCCATTTCTCAAGTCTTTTCCCCACCTCAACCCTGGGAACTCAGGACAGCTCCCTCTTAGGGTCCCTGAGCGCAGTTGAACTTACAGTTTTGTTTGCTTTTTCTCTGCAGTATGCATCTGGACCTTTGGTTTTTCCAAAGGCCACTTTCTGCCTCCAGGGAAACACATGGCTGGACTTTCCAGGTATTTCCATCAAGCATGTTGTGCTGCCCCCGGACACCCTTCAATATTAATTCCCTTCAATATTAATAACCAACACAAGGGCTTTATTATGTTTATTGCTGGGGGGGTTGGTGCCACAGCTCATGTATGGAGGTCAAAGGACAACATGTGGGTCCTGGGGACAATTAAACTCAGATCATAAGGGTCGGTGGCAGGCATCTTTTATCCACTGAGCCAGCCTGCTGTCCCAGCACTGATTAATGTTTTCTAATATCCAAAAGGGAGCTGTGTGTCGGATGTGGTGATGCATGCCTTTAATGCCAGTACTTGAGACAGAGACAGGAAGCTCTCTGTGAGTTCAAAGCCAGCCTGGTCTACATAATGAGTTGCAGGACAGCCAGGACTGCACAATGAGACTGTGTCTCAAGATAATAACAGTGATATAAATAAACAATGAATGAGTGAAAACAAAAATTATCCTTCCAGCCCCATTGGTCTCTGGGGATGTCCCTGACAATGGACCTGGGGTTGGCAGGCAGGGAAACTGGGGGCTAAAGCCAACCAGCACCTAACAGTGCTGCCTTTGTGAAAGCTGGTGCTTTTGACAATTTCCTATGGCTGAGGTGGGGGAGGAGGAGATCAAAAGAATCTTCCAAAAAGTATAAAAATCAGACCATGGCATCTGCCTCTGGCTTGGTGGGTCTGGCCCAAATGGTGCCTGGGACTTTGTCCTTGGGGACGGTCTTCCTGGCCCTCTGTGTAAATGTCCTGACCTTACTCTTGCTTTCTTCCCTAGACAGCTGGGATAGCTCTGAGTTGAGTGGGTCCCAGCATGCACTGAGGCACTAACCCAGCAACTCCCAACACAGTATGCTCAACAAATTCCCACTCTTTCTGACTCCCACCTGCCGAGACCAAGTGACCTTGCCACATGGGTCCCCAGTGGCAGTGACCTTCAGGCTTCATCAGGAACCATGACAGAGGTCCCAGAGGGAAGTAAGGCAATAAGAAGGACGGGGTGGTCATTATGGAGACAGTGTAGGCATGAGGTAGGCACAGGGTAAACACAGGGCCACAGACTCACCAGGACCAGAATGTTAGGCAATACAATGTAGTCACTTTCCGAGCCCCTGGACCTGTCAGGCTGGAAATGGAGACTGCGATGTTCCACAAAGGACACGGTGTCATTGTCATGGAAGGTGATGTTGACCTTATGTCTGAATTCCCTGTGGAGACACATTGGATCAGCTGGGTGTATGAAACCATATGGATGCTCCCATCAGCTCCCAGCACACCCTGGGAGCCAGGGACCCCAGAGTGTTGGTACATTGATACCCAACAGTACCAAGGCCAAACTTGCCTCCTCTTGTCTATATACCCCAGCGTCAAGCCATGGCAAGACACAGCCACCAACAACCAACCCTTCTCTGCCCTCCCTCACCCACCATAAGCTCTCTGAGCCCCTCTGGAAAGTTCTCCAAGTTCTCACATCTCCCCACATCTCCCTGCCACTTGACAAGCAACATTCAGTACCAAGCAGATGTCCACACAGCCAGCATTTACTTAAGGGCTATCGCAGGCAGGCCAGGGCTATGCTAAGAGGGTTCAAACTAACCATCTCATCTGATCCTCGAGCCCACCCTCAGTGGTTACTATTATTTCCATCTCCTAGATGGGAAAACAAGTATACAGCAGGGAACTCCTTGCCCAAGGGTGGACGACCAAGCAGCCACTCATAGAGTCCATAGTTTCAACCAGGAGAGTCCAGGATTGGGACATGTGCCACTGAATGCAAAAACCTCTGAGACCTCAGTTTTTACATCTGTAGGATGGGAGAGTAATACTCTCACCTCAGCAGGTGACAGCATCCACAAGAAACCAAGGAGAGAGTTGGCTGGGCAGGCAAGCCCCAGGCTCTGCAGTACCGTAAGCTGGCTGTCTCACTGTCTTCCAATGCCACCATTCTCTTGCCTCAGGAATTCTGCACTGCTCAGCCCACTGTTCCAGGGCCACACAGGCCCACACAGCTACTCAGGCCATGTCAACTAAGACACAAGCCCGCTCCATGCTCTCTGTCCTCTCCCTGATTGTGGCCTACTTCTCAGGTGCCATGTTAAATGGCTTCACTTCTGTCTAACTTTTCTGACTCACTAGCAGGCATTTTGCCCCTTTGGTGCCCTTGGTACCCCCTAACACACACACACACACACACACACACACACACACACACACACACACACGTTAGCACTCAGCCCAGGTCCACAGCATCACTCCATAAAGAAATGGTTAGCTATTATGGCTTACCTCTTCTGTGCCTGACCCACCTCTGGAGCAGTCTCCAAGCCTCAACACAGCAGACCCTCCCCACCACAGTCTGACCCCACCCTGCCTGGCCTCACCTGTAGACATAGGGTCCACGCTCCCGCACGACTGGCTTCTCACCCTGTAGGACCTCGTTGGGGTTGGCCACCTCGAATAAGTAGACGGACAGATAGAAAGGGACCGGAATCTCCTTCCACATCCCAAAGGACAGGCTGCTGGGGTCTATTCGTACATTCTGTAGGGAGACAGACATAGGGAGGAAGATGAGGAGAGCATCTCCACCTACGGCTCACAACAGCTGCCTGAGACTGGCCTGGGCCAGGGCTGGAGAGATGGCTCAGAGGTTAAGAGCACTGACTGTTCTCCCAGAGGTCCTGAGTTCAATTCCCAGCAACCACATGGTGGCTCACAGCCATCTATGATGACATCTGGTACCCTGTTCTGTATACTGTATACATAATAAATAAAATAAATATTAAAAAAAAAAAAGACTGGCCTGGGCCAAGTTAGAAAAGGTGGTTACGGTGATCTGAATGAGACTTGTACCTGCAAGCTTGTATATTTGCACTCTTAGTCCCCAGTTGGTGAACTGTTTGGAAGGTTTAGGAGGTGTGGCCTTGTTGGAGGAGGTGTGTCACTGGGGTGGGCTTTGAGGTCTCAGAAGCCCACTCCAAAGCCAAGTGGTAGTGGCAGTGTTCATCTTTATAATCCCAGCACTCTAGAGGCAGAGGCAGGTGGTTCTCTCTGAGTCTGAGGTCAACCTGGTTTACAAACTGAGTTCCAGGACAGCCAGGGCTACACAGGCCCAAGGTACTTCTCTCTCTCTCTCTCTCTCTCTCTCTCTCTCTCTCTCTCTCTCTCTCTCTCTCTCTGCTTGTAGATCAGGATATAAGGTCTCATCTACTCCTCAAATACCATGCCACATTACTTGCCGCCATGCTCCTGGCCATGACAATAATGGGTAAGGCCTCTGAAACAAGCCTCCAATTAAATATTTTCTTTTATAAGAGTTGCCTTGGCCATGATGGTATCTCTTCCCATCAAAACAGAACACTGGCTAAGACAGTGCTCTTCAGGGCAGGTAGTGCTAGGACTGGAGCCCTGCACATGTGGCTGGGACTCAGTGGCATTTCTACTTCCATTCATTCATTCAGTCACTCATCTATTCAACCATTCATTCCTTTACTCATCTGCATTCATTCATCATTCACTGTTTCATCTGTATATTCCCCTGTTCCTCTACTAATCCGTTTGTTCCTGCATTCGCTCATTAATTCCTGCATTCGCTCTCTCATTCATCCATCAGGCATGTTATGTGAACTGCTACTCTTGACAGGCCAGGCCAGATTCCAGGAGTGGCAGGCAGCAGTAGGAACAGAAGAGATTCATTCTCTCTCTCTCTCTCTCTCTCTCTCTCACGCGCGCGCGCGCGCGCCTTGAGGGACTTTTACTGAATCAGGAAAACATGGGCTCTATGTGTCGAGGGGAACAAAGCCAGCGTCATACGACATGTTGAGAGCGCATGGTGGCAGGCTGGAGAGATGGCTCAGTGGTTAAGAGCACCGTCTGCTCTTCCAGAGGACCCGGGTTCGATTCCCAGCACCCACATGGCAGCTAACAACTGTCTGTAGTTCCAGTTCCAGGCAAACACCAAGGCAAATAAATAAATAAAGTTTTGGGGCTGGAGAGATGGCTCAGCGGTTAAGAGAGCGCATGGAAAAGGAAGAGAATGAGTCATCAGCTTCGAGAGACCAAAAAAAAAAAAAAAAGCAAGCAGGGCCAAGGGCATGGCTCAGTGCTTGCCTAGCACACAGGCATCGGGGGTTCAGTCCCTAGCTATATATGTCAGCAGATATGATGACAAGGATGTCATTCCAACACTTGGGATGCTGAAGTGGGAGTATCATAACTTTGAGGTCAGTCTGGGCTACATGATGAATGAGACTGTCTCAAAACCACCCACTTTCTCAAAGGCTAGAAGGATGAGGTGGGCCATTCCCTGACCCCTGACCTCTCCTTTCCATAGAGCTAAGAGTCATCAGAGACAGCAATGTCCTAAAGCTAAGGCTTGGACAGTTTTTATCACCTTCAGCTGTTTTTGAACTAGGCCTTCTGGGATAAGAACAATCATCCCACTGTCCCCAAACAGCCATAAACAATAGGTCGAGGCCCCAAAGGAGGTGGCAGGCCAGAACTTGCAGGTCAGGGTGGACTCCAAGAAGTCAGACACTGGGTCATACTCTCTCAGGCCTAGCTTACTGCTCTGGGCCTGGATTTGTTCTTGAATACTACAAGGCCTCATCACTGAAGCCACAGCTGGGTCTAGTCTGTCACCCATGAGACTCAAGGAAAGTAAGCCATCTATTGAGTATGAATCCCCAGCTAGGAGAGGCCATGTCACACCTTCCTACAGCTGTGGCCGCCTCCAGCCACCATTCAACCACAGCCTGAATATCTGAAACAAACAGAGAGGCATTTCAGAACCCTGGCTGCAACAGCCAGAGTGTCCCTGGGTGCCCCATGCCAGGCCTTGCCCTGTGTACAACACTTCCCATTCTTGGCCAGCAGCATAGTCCTTTTGAGACATGCCATGGACCAAACACAGTGTCTACCTCATGGGCCACTGGAAAGTTTAGATGAAAATTAACAAGAAACAGTGACTGGATCAGGGCCCTGGCATCATATTGTCATCTACTAAAAAGTGACCCTTCCCACTCTGCCCCACACTCATTCAATAAGTGAATTCTGTGACTATAGAATCATTATTTTTTTTTCAGTCAAAAAGATTGGAGATGTCATGAGCTCAAGGTTGAACACAGTTGATTATGTCACTCCATCCATTCCCTTCCCAAGGCCACAGATCACAGCTCTGGAACACAGAGTGGGAGAAAACCAAGGTGAGTCCCCTTAGGGCAGTGCTGCTTCCAAAGATCCCCTAACCCAGTCCATCAGGTAGAGAGTACATTTGAGCTGGGTATGAAATAGTACATTGAGGGATAGAGAGATGGGTCAGTGGGGAGATAAGGGGGGGTCAATGTTTTTTGGGTGGGCACAACCAGAGTTCAATCCCTAGAATTCATATAAAAAAAGCTAGACATAGTGATACAAGCTCCTAATCTTATCACTGAGGAGGCAGAGAGGTGAATCCCTGGGCCTCACGGGCTTGCTAGCTTAATCACCAAGTACCAGGCAAATGAGGCAGAAACAGGTGGATCTCTCTGTCAGTTCCAGAACCATCAAGGCTACATAGCAAGTCCTTCCTTGTCTCAAAAATAAACTAAACAGGGGCTGAAAAGATGGCTCAGCCATTAAGAGCATTGATTGTTCTTCCAGAGGACCCATGTTTAATTCTCAACACCCACATGGCAGCTCACAACTGTCATGCATCACAAAACACCAATGCATATAAAATAAAAATTTTATGCAAATAAAAAAAATCTTATTTTTTTTTATTTGTTGTTTTTCTTTTTTTTTTTTTTAAACTTTATTTATTTATTTATTTGCCTTGGTGTTTGCCTGGAACTGGAACTACAGACAGTTGTTAGCTGCCATGTGGGCGCTGGGAATCGAACCCGGGTCCTCTGAAAGAGCAGACGGTGCTCTTAACCGCTGAGCCATCTCTCCAGCCCCTTATTTGTTGTTTTTCAAGATAAGGTTTCTCTGTGTAGCTCTGTTGGCCAGGCTGGCCTCAAACTCAGAGATCCACCTGCTTCCACCTCCCAAGTGCTGGGATTAAAGGTGTGTGCCACCACTGCCCGGCATCTCCTCAAGTTCTTGGTCAAGGGGATGACAAACAATACAGGCTGTGACCATTGCTCTCAGTTGCCCACCAGAACTTGATGGTAAAACTCTACCAATGAGGATACCACATGCTTTGGTTGCAAAACTTAGAGAAATGAAATTGGTCCTGACCTGGAAACTTCCTCCCTGCTGTCAGCTTTCACAGTGCAGACCATGGGAGCAGAAAAATTGATCAACAGTCACACCCACCTGTGACCCCTGCAAGCTACCATAATAGCCAGCCTGGTAAGATATGACCATAAATGCATTAATGACATGAATATTATGGGGGTAATCAACTACTTTCTGACTGGATTTAAGGCCTACTCTACAAAGTGAAAAATATGCCTGGTACTATGAATCTGGCCAAGAACCAATGACTAAGAGTTCACAGTCTCCGGGCGGGCCAGTGGCGCAATGGATAACGCGTCTGACTACGGATCAGAAGAGTTCACAGTCTCCAAGTGTGAATATACTACTGTTTTTGCTAAAACGATGTAGTATAAAACTGCCCCCCTCAATGTATATGGGCCACAGTAATTGGATTCCGAGGGATATTTAAGAAACAAAGAAAGAAAGCTGGGTGTGGTGCCACACACCTTTCTCCCTGCACAGCATGAAGCAGAGGCAGGAGAATCTCTTTGAGTTTGAGGCCAGTCAGAGCTACATAGTGAGACTCTGTCTCAAAAGGCAAGGGAGAAAAAAGCATATAAGATATAAAGTCAAGAGGGGGATGTAGAAGAACATGGGAATAGCAATTATATACCATTGAAATACAGTGTATAAATGTGGTAAATTCTCATAAATAAATAAATGATACTATATTTAAAAATAAAAGAAAATGTAGACGAGGCCTGAAGATGTAGTTCAGTGGAAGACAGATTGTCTCCTATGTGCAAGTCCCTAATTCAATCCTTATCACCATAACAATAGAGTGTGAGAGTGTGTGTGAGTGTGTGTGCGTGTGCGTGTGCGTGTGCGTGTGTGTGTGTGTGTGTGTGTGTGTGTGTGTGTGTGTGTGTGTGTGTGTGTGTCTTGAAGTGCACAGTTGTTACCTCGGCATATAGGCAATTGAGGCAAAGTGTTGGCAGCTTTAATGAGGCTAGCCTGACTATACAGCAATCATCCATCTCACAATAACAAGAGAACCAAAAAAAGATAAAACAGGCTGTGCCAAGAAAAGGTCCCAGAAGGGAGTTTCCAGCAAAGGCTGGCCAACTGTGAGAGCGTGCCAGGCTCCATGTCCACCCATGACGGGTGTTTGTAAAAAGAGGATCTAGGAAACATCTGGAGAGCTGCTGAGCTGCTGGAAGATTACCAACCTGCCTCTGGCAACACGAGTCAAGCCCCACGGGTGCTCACGACTCCGTGTGTGACCTGGTGGGCTAAAATCAGTCCCATTCCCAGCTCCAAACAAAGCAGGCATAGTGGTCCACGCCTGTCACTCCAGCACTCCAGAAACAGAGACAGGAGGATAGGAGTTGACCATCATCCTTAACTACATAGTGAGCTCCGGGCCAGCCTGTGCTATATAAAACCCTGTCTCAAAAAGAAAAAGGAGAAGGGAGACTGTAGTGGAGGGGGGGAGCAGGAGGGAGGGCGCAGAGAACACAGAAGCAGAGCAGACAGGCCATGTTGAGTCCTCAGAACAGACAAGGCTGGCACGTCTCAATAGAGGATTTTATTTTTTTAAACACCACGCTTACTTATGTGAGTATACAGGTGTGTGGGGGTTTGCACAATGCCAGGACATGCATGTAAGTCAGAGGACAACTTGTGGAGGTTGCTTTTCTCCTCCTACAGTGTGGACCCCAGGGATTGAACTCAGGCCATCAGGTTTGACAAGTATTTCACCCACTGGGTGAGCATCTCGCTGGCCCCTAAGCTGTGTACCCAAACTGAAAGTCATCCATAATTTTACAAGGATAAACTGTCAAGACAAATAGGATATAAATTTCCCAGCAATTGTGTAAAAATCCCAAGCAAAATAAATGAGGGCATACGTGAAGTACACAGCCTGGGGAGTCAGTGGAGAGCCAGTGTGGGGAGCCGTGAGCACATCTAAAGTAGATAGTATCTGTGCAATGCCCACGGAACAATACCCAGAATACCAGCTTCCAAATGCTGCTCAACACCCAGGACAACATCCCCAAAACAATCTCTATCACAACTGCAGTGTTTCTGACTCTATCCTCCACCCTGTTCCTCTAGGGTGAGTTTTTTAATTTTTTGTATGTGATGAGGTCTCATATAGCCCAGGCTGACCTTGAACCCTCTATGTAGTTGATGATGACCTTGAACTCCTGATCTTTTCCTGGTTCCACCTCTTCAGTACTGGGATTACAGGGACCCAAGGATGTCATTTCACCAGGTTCATAGTGGTTTAGATTTATATTTCTTATATTTCTTAGACTTATATTTCAAAAGTTTGTTTTGAATTTGTGGGGGCCAGCTGTGGAGAGACGGCTCAGTGGTTAAGAGTACTTGCTGTTCCAGGAGATAGAACTCTGTTCCTAGCACTCACATCAGGTAGCTCACAAAACTGTAACTCTAGCTTGCAGGGGACCCAACACCCTCTTTTGGCATGTGCACACATGTGCCACACACACATACACACACTCTCTCTCCTCTTAACCTCTCAGCCATTTCTCTGGCACCCACACACACACATACATACCATGTTTCAAATGCCAGTCGCCCACACACCCCAGGGATGTCACAACTTATATCAGAAAAATCACATCCCACAGTTTGAAAACTCTGCCCTAAAGAAATTCTCAAGGTCCAAGAGCGGGGCAGAGCTCTGGAGAGTGCCTGCAGGCCCTCATCTGGAACAGACTGGCTCCCTTCCCCTCCCAGAGGACTCTCAGGAAGGCTGGCAGAGCGAGTTCTCCAACGATCCTGCAATCCTGCGTGGCTCTTCACAAGGGACTAGCCAGAGTCTCAGAAGTACAGGCTGATGGGCAGTGTCCACTGAGAGCAGGTGGTTGGGGTTGTGGGAGACCAAGGTATAAAGTGCCTTGAGCCCAATGATTAATGTGGGGAGCAAAATGCCTGTGGTAGTGTGGCCTTTGTCTTATCTGAAGTTCAGGGTCCACATCTTTGAAAAACAATTCTTTTTTTTAACTTAGGAACTGGCTGATGAGATGACTTAGTGGGTAAACACACTTATCCCAAGCCTGAGGACCAGAGTTGAGTTCCCTGGGACCCACATGATGGAAGTACGGAACCTACCTCAGCAAACTGTCCTCTGACTGACTTCTGCACATGCTTTAGCATTTGCAACCCCCCACCAAAATGATTTCCCAAAATATTTATAAATTTTACCATTTTATCATTGACCTATGTATGAGCTGCATCCTGTCGGACCCCAGAGGCATCTCTAGTGGTATGTCCTGACGCTGTCTCCATCACCCCATCAGCCAGGCATCCTTGCTTTACCTTGGATGCTTGCACTCTTACCCAGATCCTTGCATGGCTATTCCTTCTGTCTTTAATGTGTTTGCTATGTCTGGCGTCAGTTATCGCTGGAATTATTTGAATATGATATGTTATATGAGGGTTAATATTTATTAGGGGGAGAGAAAGGATATAAATACAGAGAGCGATTGTAAGAGATTTAGAACTCTGCAGAAGATGTTTAACTTTTTTTAGAGAAATTAAAAACTAAGTAAGCTGCCTGGTCTGTCTTCCCAGGCTCTATCTAAGCTGGCCACACCCCAACAGAAGTTAGGTCTTTTAAAGTCATTAAGATATGTCGAAATCCCTAAAACTTCCCTATATAAATCTAACATTTCGCTACAGAAGCCTAGTAGGCAAGGTCCCCTTGGGATGCTGTGTCCATACTCAGGAAGGCCCACACAGCTCACCCTGAGGTCGCTCACTCACTCTTGTTTTTTCCGAGGTACTCTTTGCTTTCCCAATTACGTTAATGAACTCATCCTGTGTATTGTGCTTATGTCTCCCTGGGAGGTCATAAATCCCACCAATGATGCTCACGGCACATCGGAGAACTCTAGGCAGCGCCAGGCACCTGGCAAGACCTCAGAAGACTTTGAGGAAGGAGCCAAAGCCAATACTGGAACGCCATAAGCCACCAGTGTGGGAAACGAAGCCACAGAGGACCCAGCATCCTGTGGGCATATCCTTTGACAGTATGATCTAGAAAACAGAGTCTGTGTTTGCTTCATAAGTACGAGGGCCTGAGTTTGACACCCCCCTTCCAGCATCCATATACAAAGCCATGTGTGGCCGTACATGCTTTGCAGAAGTACAGACAGTAGGATGCCTGGGGTGAAACTCGGATCCTAACGAGAGACCCTGCCTCAAAAAGCAAGGTGAGAAACTAGAGAGATGGTTCACTGGTTAAGAGCATTTTTGTTCTTCCAAAGGACTTGGGTCAGAATCCAAGCATCTACATGATGGCTCACAACCATCTGTAACTCCAGCTCCAAGAAATCTGAACCTATAATCTGGCCTCTGCTATTGCCAGGTATGTACACAGTGCATAGACATACATGCAGATAAAAAAAAAAAAAAAAAAAAAAAAAAACACCTATACATGTAAAATAAAAATAAATCCTTAAAAAAAAAGAAAGGTGAATTGGGCCTGAGAAACAACACTGAGGTTGGCCTCTGACTTCTACGCATATCCATGCACACATGGAACACCAATAATGGCATTTGGGGATGCCAGGACAGAACCCCTGTCCTCACACAGACCAGGCACACAGTGTGCTATTAAGTTACACCTCGTGCCATTAAGTTATGCCTCTAGCCTAAGAGAATATTTCTAAGCCTACCCAGGTCCAGGTTGAAGTAACAGCCTGGGTGGGACGTTATGATAGGTAAAATGTCCCACCTTCCCTCTCAGCAATTTGTCTATTTTTCAATTAAGTGATTCCCAATTTTTAAAATATATATACTTTTGGCTTCCACAAGCTTGACCCTCTCAGCTGGTCCCCAGCCCTGTGCAGGACAAAGTGAAAGGACCCTTGACTTCCATACAGGAGATTTACAGCAGAGTCTCCTGTTGGAACTGAGTGCTGGCCAGAGAAAGTGAGAAGGATTCTGAGGACTGGGGACCCAGACAGACCTGTAGGGGAAGAGGGGTGTCCTGATGACTTCAGTTCCCATGTGCAGAGCCTTGCCAAGCCCTATCCCAAACATCAACCCCCTGGGCCAGCTGTAGCCAAAGCATACATACTGAGGCTGGCCCCTGACAGCTGAGATTCAGCTAGCAATAACCTCCCCCGCCTCACAGCCTCCAGACTCCCATCCCTGACTTGTCTCAGCTGCACATTCTTTTCTTTAAAAACAAACAAACAAACAAAAACTTTATTTATTTATTTGCCTTTGTGTTTGCCTGGAACTGAGAACTGGAACTACAGACAGTTGTGAGCTGCCATGCGGGTGCTGGGAATTGAACTCAGGTCCTCTGGAAGAATAGTCAGTGCTCTTAATTACTGAGCCATCTCTCCAGCCCCTGCACATCCTTTTCTGTCTTCTTCAAGTACACTCACTGGCCCACCAGATCCTTACCTTATAAACACCTACAAAGACCTTATTCTCATGCTTAGGATCAGGGATCGAGATTTGGTCTCTAACAAGAAGCCATGTGAGATGGGGTGGGACCCTCAGGAAGTGTGGCCTCCCTGAGAAAGAACTGTGGGGTACAGACTCTCTTTAGCTTCTGGTTTCCCCACTGTGATCTCTTTGCCCACAGATGTTTCCAGAAGTACGCATAAAGTGGCCTCATCAGAGGTAGGTGATAAACAGCACCAAACCTGAATCCTTCCTTTCAGTATCAACAGAATAATACACAGGGATTTCTTCCTCTGTCAGTAGCCATAAGCTGACTCAACCCTACTCTGCAAGCCTTAAGGACTTGCACTCCAAGTGCCTGAGACAGGAAAATTGGAGCAACTTTCATGCCCTGGACAGACAATGAAGGACTGGGTGTTCCAGTCATTTGCTTGTACCCCAAAATACATGCTAGGCATGTGCTGAGTGCCAAGCAGTGGCCAGGTGCTGGGGTACAGTAGAGAATAAGCTACTTTGCCTTCCAGAGCAGAACTGCATGGAGTTCTGCTTTAGGGTCACACCTTTAATCTCAGGAGGCAGAGGCAGAGGCAAGTGGACCCAAGTGGACCAGCCTGGTCGACAAAGTGAGTTTCAGGACAGCCGGAGCCTGTTATACAGAGAAACCCTATCACAATAAATAAACGGATAAATAGATTAACTAAATAAACAAAAATTTAAAAGATAAACAAAAACAAATGCTTTGAGCTGGAGGTGAGCTCTGGACCACCTAAACCAAAGAGAATACAATGGCCATGGAGTAAGAGGGTGTTGACTGTAGCTGGGGTAATTTTCAACAAAAGGTCCCCCTACAGGAGCCAAATGCATCTGGATGTCGGAGACACCATGCAAAAAAAAAACAAAAAAACCCAAACCAAATGGAGATGATTAATGTGGTGCTAGGGACCTGAGGGACCCTATGTGTTGGTAACAAGACACTTGGGCACATTTCACCTCATTAATTCTCTGACCATATATATCCCAAGCTCAAGCACCAGGCTCAGAAGTCTTTGTCTCATGAAGGTCACAGAGGCTGAAGCTCACCCAGACTCTGTCTTCACATAGGACTGCACAGGATCTGCAGGGAACTGTTCCTGGCCTCTCCAGGGCCTTCCCAGTGGCTCAACCCAGATCCTGTGGCTTCATGAAGCAATCATTAATCTGACCTAGGAAATTGTAAAACCCGATCCCTCCCCTAGAAAATATAGTTCAGGCTCAAATACACAGTTCTGGTCAGGTGGTGGTGGCACATGCCTTTAATCCCAGCACTTGAAGAGGCAAGCCGATCGCTGTGATTTTGAGGGCAGCATGGTCTACAGAGGAAGTTCCAGGACAACCAGGGCTACACAGAGAAACCCTGTCTCCAAAAAATAAACAAACAAAAACCCAGTTCTGGTCATTGTTGATGGGTTCATCATGCCTGGTTCAGGGTTTAGGCAAACTCTGCCAACTGCAGCCAGTCAGTCACAATGCACCAGCCCTGTGGGGTGTCACGCACACAGGGAGAATGGGCCTCAACAGGCAATGGAGCCTGTGGTTTGGAGATACCATAAGCCAGACAAAGGGACTAGAGAGATGGCTCAGTGGTTAGGTTCACTGGCTGCTCTTGCAGAGGTCCTGGGTTCAGATCCAGTACCTACATGGCAATGCATAACCATCCTTAACTCCAGCTTTAGGGGACCTGACACTGTCTTTTGGCTTCCATGGGCACTCAGGCACACATGTGGTACACAGATATATATGCAGACAAAACACCCACACTTTTTTTTTTTTAATCTTTAGAAAAAAATTTACAAGGAACCACCTATACCTGCCCCTGAAACAATTGGGAGGCAGGAGGTACAAAAACTAAGAGGTTGAGCCAGGTCTCACTCTTAGTCCCCGCCCCCGCCTAGAGTACTCATCCATGCCCATCTCAGCGTTCTCCCTAAGCATGTCTCAAATGCACCCACCTGTCCACCTGCCTCCAGTGCCATCCCCCATCACCCTCTGCTTGGGCTCTTACAGTTGTTCCTCTTCTGACTGCCCCCAATGTTGCCTGCTCTTCCCCAGAACCAGAGAAATCATTCCCTATGGAAATCAGAGCAACTAACTCTCCTTCCCACCCTTCTGGGGGTTCTCAATCCCGAGCATCAAATCCTTGGCAAGGACCACAGGGGTCTTGCTTAGTCTCTCTCCCTGTATCATTCGAACCTCACCTCTCTGTACCTAGCTCTCTCTCTCCACAGACACACACCCTCCCATGACTAACCCACCCATGCCATCTCTCATCTTCTCCATGAGACCTCCCATCTCCTTCCACAGCCTCTGCCAAGATCCTCATGACATAAGAGGCTTTGTGCTAAGTCTGAACCATAGTGGTGAAGAAAATGGACAGGACCAATTTCTGTAAAACAGTCCTTCCCCATCATACCAAAAGTCCTTGTGACCCAGGTATAAGAGTCCCCAACATCAGGCAAACACCAAGGCAAATAAATAAATAAATAAATAAATAAATAAATAAATAAAAAAAAAATAAAGTTTTAAAAAAAAAAGAGTCCCCAACATGTGCCCAGAAATTCACTTCTGACAGAGAGAGCAGCCACCCTGGATCATAAGGCAAGTTTGAGATAGAAAGTCATACACAAAGAATGGCAGAGCATAAAAGATTAGTGACCTATGACTTCATAAGGCTATCCCACCAACTCTGGAAATGTCCCCTAAATTCACAATGATCTCTATACCATATACCAGCATGGCTAAAATGAGAAAGACTGATCATCACAGATGTTGGCAAGGATGTGGGGTAACCAGAATGTGCATATAATGCTGGTGGGAGTGTGTGTTGGTACCATGGCTTTGCCTAATAAAGCTGAGTACCTGTTCACCCTCACTCAGTAGTCTGCTCCTGCGTCATCCTGGGGAAATGTCAGCACCCACCCACAGGCTGTCCACAAACATTTTTAAGAGTCTTGATACAGTAGTTTAATACACAAGATTGATACCAATGTCCACATAGTCACATACTAGGCTATTCCTTAGACGTCAAAGGGTGTGACTGCCAAGTACCTCAGGCTATGAGAAAACCGGTTTCTGCTCCTGTGACACACAAGGACAGGCAGACATCTCTAGGGGCAGAGTTGGAAAGTTGGCCTCAAGATACAAGCCTTCTGACCCCACTTTGACCTCAGCTTGACAGGGTAGGGAACCTGTCCAGGTATAAAAGTCAGAGCCTCAGGGAGAAAGGGCCTGCTGGCTCTGAGTGTCCCTAATACGTCCCTTGCTGAGGCCATCCCCACTCAGGGCAATTTCAGGACCTGGAGTTTTGTCAAAAGTATCCTCCCTGCCAGTGGATTCTCTGGGGACAAGGTCAGTGAAAGCTCCAGGAAGCTTCCAGGATGGGCTAGGACTGGACACAGACACATAGTACCTCTGTGGATATCAGTCACTGAGCACACTCCCTCAGCTCTGGCTCCCAAAGGCAACTCACAGTAAGGGCCACCCAGATAAGACACACAGAGGAGAATCCCCACAGTACTGAACACAGAGCAGATTTGTATACCAAACCTGTCTGGACTACAGGCTGCTGTCAGTGGGTGAGGCCTCATGGGAAGCCCGTGAGACTGGCTTTTGCTCTGGGGCCTATGACTGTTTTTTGTTTTTTTTTTTTTTTTAAACTTTTTTTTTTATTATTATTTATTTATTTATTTGCCTTGGTGTTTGCCTGGAACTGGAACTACAGACAGTTGTTAGCTGCCATGTGGGTGCTGGGAATTGAACCCGGGTCCTCTGGAAGAGCAGACGGTGCTCTTAACCGCTGAGCCATCTCTCCAGCCCCCAAGGCCTATGACTGTTTAACAAGCTTCTGTTGAGCAGTGATTTTCTCAGACTTGATAGCAACTCCAGTTCCCAAGTTGCAAGGGTCAGGCATTAACACCAGAGCATTTGGGTGATTTATGCACAGGGACTTGGCTTGGCATGTGCGCATGTGTGTGCGCATGTGTGTGAGTTGTGTGTGTTTTCTTTTTTTTAATTTATTACTTTATGTACATTGGTGTTCTGTGTGCCTGTATGTCTGTGTAAGAGTGTCAGATTCCCTGGAACTGGAATTACAAACAGTTGTGAGCTGCTACGTGGGTGCTGGGAATTGAACACAGGTCCTTCGGAAGAACAGCAGTGCTCCTAACTCTGAGCCATCTCTCCAGCCTCGTGTATGTGTATTTTCATACACATCCTAACATGAGCACATCTGGAAGAGATAATCCCACAGCTCACATGGTGGCTGCACCATTGACACTCCCACCTAGCTGTGACCTAGAATAGCAGAGGCTGAGAACACACATGCCTCACTCAATCACTCATTCATTTGGTTGTTCATCCATCTATTCAATCATTTTCATTCACTCCAACCTGCCTAAGCACCTCCAAGGCCCTATACTATGAGGCAAAGTTAGTCAAACTGGATTCTGCTCTCAGGGAAATGGTTGTGAGTGGACAGAAGGACTCTGGTCATTTGCATGACTCAGAGATGTGAAATGAAGCCTCAGATGAATTTTCTGGCATGCAGCGGCAGCATCAGCACCCTTGGAGGGAACATCATACAGTATAGCACCATTGGGAAACAGCCATTAAAGCCTGTCACCCACCCCCACATATTTGCAATCTGTCACTCAATTCTAGGTGTCACTTGGAAAGATGAAAACATCAGCAAAAGACTTGGTGATCTTGGTGATGTTTCCAGAGGTTTCTATCACAGCCCTAAGCTGAAGCCCACTGAATAGGAACCAGTTTGCTCACTCAGGACACGGCCCAGCAACAAGAAGCAACCTGCTATGACTCATCTGTATCTCACCAGCCTCAGGCTGAGCTTCACAGAGCCGCTGCAGAGCAGGACCAGGGCCCCACTTGGAAAGCAGAGACAGGTCACTGCAGAACCCAGCTCAGGTTAGATCAAGCCAAGCCACGAAGCAGGAAGCTAGCAGGAGCTGAGTGTAATAACTCACATCTGTAATCCCTGCACTCAGAAGGCGAAAGGATTGTAGTGAGTTCCACAACAGCCAGAGCCTGTCTCAAAACAGAAAAAAGAAAAGGAAAGAAAGAAAAAGTGAGAGAGTTGGTTACCTTCCAGGTGCCCCAAGGGATTCTGGGAGCTCCTGTTTCTTGATCGTGGTGTTAGGTTAATCACAATGGCTATCATTTACCAAGGGCCAAGCCAGGTGGTGAATAGGCATCTTGTAGTTTTTCTGATAGGTTATGCATCCCAGGCTAGCCTGGACCTCAGTGTGCAACCCAGGCTAGCCTCACGCCCATTGTCTTTCTATCTCTGATTCTCAACAGCCATGAGCTGGATACCCATTTGACACACAGAGCAGACTGTGTTGTTTACCCACTCAAGACTCATTGCCTCCTACACCCAATATATGTGGCTCACCAGTCCGGTAGAGAACCCTACTTCTCAGGGAAGGTGGCCCTGACTCTAGACCAGGTGAGGGGTCTATGGGAGACTTTAGAGAATTCTTTCAGTAGCAGCTATGGACTTAAACATTTAGTGTGAGACTCCTCCACTGAGTCAGTGCCACACAAGGCCATACAGGTCATGTTGGACCAGGGCTTCCATCCTCAGCTCTCTTCAGCCTGGACCCCAGACGCTCTACGGTCCCCTCATGGCCCCTTCCAGTGGCACTGTGTATAGTGGTTTGGGGCATAAGGCTGTCCCAAGGAAGACAGTCACTTACAAACACTTCTATGAAGACAATACTACAAGGGCCTCCAGCTCTGCCCTGGCTGAGATTCAAGAATGTGGCCAGAAGCCAGCCAAACCTCAGAGGAAGGGGCAGGGTTGCCGCATCAGCAATGGCTCAAGGCCACACTTCCAGGGAATTGTGATTTTCTAAGACATTCATCAGGCTGGAACACAGCCACCATGGACACTGGGTCCCCCATCTACACGTCCTAGAGTAAGAAAGGCTTTAACTCATGTCCCTTCAAGGGGAAACTGGCCACAGCTGGTTTATTCACTTTCATTGTGATGAAGCCTCTAGACTTGGCCATTTTTTTTTTAATTTATTTATTTAGCTTTATTTATGTGCATTGGTATGAAGCTGTCAGATCTCTGGAACAGGAGTTACAGACAGTTGTGAGCTGCTGTGAACTGAACCCAGGTCCTCTGGGAGAGCAGCCAGTGCTCCTAACCCGACCTGGCCATTTTTTAGGCATCCACTCCCATAGTGTTGGACAACTGTCCCCACCAACAGCCACAAACTACCTCCTGTCTGTCCTTCTGAGACCCTGTCCCCATTCACCACTCTATCCAACCCCTTCCCCTCCCCCAGCACCCCCTCTTCCAGCCTTGCCACCTGGTACCCTAGAAGTGCCTGTGAACCCCACCACACTACATCTGTCCTACCTTCTCCCAGAACCTGACTTCCAAGTTCATTCATGTCACAGTACAAAGGAGAATTCTCTCCTCTGCAGCAGCTACCCCAGCACTCGGAAAGCTGAGGCAGGAGGATCATGAGTTTGAAGCCAGCCTAGGGACTATGTAGTGAGATCTTGTCAGAAGAAAAAGGAGAAGAAGAGGAGGAAGAGGCTGGAGAGATGGCTCAGCTGTTAAGAGCACTGGCTGCTCTTACAGAGGACCTGGGTTCAATTCCCAGCATCTGCTTGGCAGTTCGTAACTACCTTTAACTCTAGTTTTAGGAGACTGGACACCTTCACATGGATACACATACAGGCAAAACATAAATGCACATGAAATAAAAATAAATTATTTTTTAAAAAGGGAAGCTCTCTTCCTGTGCTATATACGACTTCCTCTCATGAAGAGCCTACTTTTGATCTCTGAAGATTTAACTTTAACTTAATTTTTAATTAAATTTAATGTGTATGTGGCTATGTGCACCTGAATGTAGTACCTAAAGAGACGAAAAAAAAAATGTACATCTGGAGCTGATGTGACAGACAGTCGTGACCTTCCTGATGTGGTACTGAAAATCAAACTTGGATCCTCCGGAAGAGCTGTGTGTGCTCTTTGCCTCTGACCAATCTTTCCAGCATTCTCCTTTCTATCTCATTCAGTTTTTCTATTTGCCCATCTAGCATCACTCAGTGCTTGGTCCACTTTTGTCTTCATTTGTGTGTGGTGTCCAGATTCTCCAGGAGGATGGCTGCGCCGGACAGTGTCTCTCCAGTTAGTTTTTGAGATTTTGACACTGGCTTCCCATGGCAGGTGCTGCTTCTTCTCTGAACACCTGTGACCTACTGGGTTTTACAGAGGCTGTCCTCGTGGGTTTGTGTGACCTTTGACCCACAGCAACCTGCAGTCTGACAACTGTCCTAAACATCTGTTCCTGTGCTACCATCACCTGTGAGTTACTTTGGACAAACACACTCCTCTTGGTCAGGTGGAAAGGCTACTGGTCTGGCCCTCAGAGAGGCCTACTCCTTCCTTCCTGGGTACCAGACACCCCCCCCAGCAGTCTCTCCTTGTTATCCCCGCTGGCCATAGCCCTTTGTACTACTGCATCCCCTCTCATGAGATGCTGTGTGCTGCCCCATTAAGACCTTGTTTCTGCCCATGATGCAGCTCCAGGGCCTGGGAAGGGCCCAGCATACAACAGAGCCATCAGCTCAGTAGGAAGAGGAAATATCTGTTTTCCCAGAAGGACTCAAGAGTTTTCTTCCTGTCTATCCTGCTCCTCCGTGCCTGTCACATGGGCAGGACCAAGAATCCCCAAGGTTTCAGTATGATATAAAGACATGTGGAGATGATTGAAGGCACCAATTGTCCCTCCTGGCCTGGAACAGGAGGCTTTGTGCTGGAGTTTGGGAATCTCCCATCTGCTAGGAATCAGATGCCTTCCATTCCCAAAGTTTTGTCAAACAGAGGTCAGCCAGATCACACTGTGGGCCTGGAAGGGAGCAATGACATTCACTATAGGCCAGGCTGTGGGCTTCTCCACAGTGGCTCTCCACTGCGGAACAGGACACATCCAGTCTCTTCCCTCCCCTCACCGAGGACTTGGTGGCCCTGACTGCTGGTAGTCTGGCCTACTTATCTGCTCTTGGATCACAAACCACGCAAGCCCAGATTGGGAAAGCAAACTGTGGGGAGACCTCAAAGGCCAGGTTGCTCAGCCCAAGGCCAGCCTCTTGCCCACAACCATGGCCGTCTCCCTGGCTGGTCTCCATTTCCCATCTTTGTCTGACTTGGATTGTCCTCTGCTGTTAGAGGTTCCCAGGGACACCTTCAGCACTGCTCCCGTCACGGACAACACCCCAAGGTGTGCTATGACTCCTAAATTCTGACAGCTGGATGCAGGAGTTAACAGCAGCCACCTTGCTGATGGGTATGTATGTAAGGATTGTCTTGATTAGCTTACTGATGTGGGAAGACCCAGTCCATAGTGGGTGGCACCATTCCCTAGACAAAGGGTCCTGAATATAGGACTGGGGAAATCAAACCAACCACAAACAAGTCAGCAAGTATCCATGCATTTGTTTCTTCTGCTCTGGACTGTGGCTGATGTGACTGGCTATTTACTTCCTGACACTTTGTGTACAGTTACAGCCCAGAGTGGCCTCAGCCTTTCATGTGCTTTCAATTTTGGTCAATGCCCACCTCCTACCAAAGCTATGTTCATCAGAATGCATAAACATAGCCTTGTCAAGAGGAAGGGTCTGCAGCTATTATGACTAAGGGTCTTGAATGTAGCCTGGATGGGGGTGAGCCCTGAATCCAACAACAAATGTTCTTATCAGAAGGTGGGGGAAGGAGAGAGTGACTGGCAGGGCCACAGGCTAAGGGATACAGGAGCTGAATTAGGGGGTATGTTAGGACTCTTGGGGCCTCAGAAGAAGGTCAACCCTAATGGTACCTTAACTCACACATGTAGCTTCCAGGCACCCGGCCAGGTAGAATTAGTAGTGTCTCTAGAAACTTAATACATCCCCTAAGAAAGCTCCGGAAGACATGGAAAGACAGTTCTGGAATAGGCCCAAGGTCCCAAAGACATGTTGTTGAAGGCATACACACTCTCCATTGACGTGGCTGATGGGAAATGCGACTGAGGGGAGAAGGAGTAAGGTCCAGGACCCATCTAGGTGCCCAATCCAAGGGCTGGCTGCCAAATGCAGGAAGTGTGCATGGGTATGGGGGCCAGGACAGGGAGGGCTGGAAGGAACTACCCTGGATATAAACATGTTTTTTTTGCTAGAAGGAACAAAAAGCCATGAACCAAAGTTACCTCTGTGCCTGGGATCCTGGGGGAAGGCAGCTTCAGGTCATCTTTGTCTTTACAGAGGGTCATTCCCCTCAGGCTGGCTTCAAACTGACTATTTGCAGAGATGATCCTGAATTTCTGATTCTCCTGCCTCCACCTCTCAAGTGCTGAGATCTGGGCATCACAACTGATTGATGATTTTTGTTCTGTAGTTTATTTTCATAGTGGGGCTGTCTGGACAAAAGGTTCCCTGCTATGTATACATATATATGTGTGATCCCAAGATACTTGATCATGCCAGTAGCCCTGTGTGACCTCTAGATAGTGATGAGGGGGTGACTAGTCCCTTCACAGATGAGGAAGTGACATTCTCTGTAGAAATTACATCGTGATAGGTGGGTTTGAATCCCAGAACCCTTCAGATTTGAGTGTGGGCTCACATACACGGCACATGACCAATGGTAAAGGCAGTGCCCCCCACAAAGGTGATGCCCACCCAAATTTCAGAATGAGACTTTTTTTTGAAAACAGGATCTGGACAGATGTCATCAAGGTAAGACTATCCCATTGGTGCAGTGGCACAGGCCTGTCATTCCAGCACTTGAAAAGCTGAGGCAGGAGAATTGTGAGTTTAAAACCTGCCTAGGCTTCAGAGTGAGTTTGAGGCCAGCCTGAGCTGCATGGTGAGACTCCGTCTCAGAAATGGTTGGACTCAGGTTGGGTGAATTTGTAAAAAGAGAAAGGGGACCGGGACAATGGATCAGCAGAGAAGAGATTCAGTGTTCAGTTCCCAGCATCTACACGGTGACTTACAACTATCTGTAGCTCCAGGTCCAGGGTCCAATGCCCTCGGCCTCCCTAGACAGCAAGCACATCCACCATGCACGTAAATTCATGCAGTCATACACACATACATGAGTAACACTAATAACTAAATCTTGATGAAGAGGAGCAGAAAAATACAGAGGATACTACATGGAGGCAGAGGCAGGAGCATTGACTTCACTAATTGAAGAGCCATGAAAACTTCCAGGAGTGGACAGAGCCAACGACCTCAACACAAGGAGCTCCCAGCCTAACCATCACGTCCCCATGTTTCAAGGACACAATTTTAGACATAGGTGACTAACACAGGCCTCTCTAGGGGCCTGAGGCACTGCCACTGAAGGGAATACCCCCTGATCTCAGCCCTGGTGAGGGGACAGACACACCAGTCCCTTGGCCTCCAACCCTTGGAAAGACTTTCCTGCTGGCCTCTCTACCTGCCAATCAGGCTCCCATCCCAGACAAGGGCCAGACACTCCTGAGCTCCACGATCTTTAACACAGATATTTTTTGGACCAGTGTCTCTAGTCCAGGCTGAACTCCTTCTTCCTACAGTATCAAGCAGAGTGCTGGGATGGCAGGTGTAGACCACCATGTAAAGTTCACAGGATGCTGGGGATTGAACCCAGGGTCTCAGACATGCTACACAGCATTCTACAAAAAGAGCCACAAGCCCAGCCCGACACAAATTCTAAATAAGTGGAGCCCGAGCCTTAGGCTAGCCTGTTCATGTCCTTTAAATTCTTGGAGCCCTACTTACAAGCAAAGAGATTTAACAGGCTGGGGAGGCAGCTAAGTAGATATCAGTACTTGCTGTTCAAGCATGGGTACTTGAAAATGACCCCAGAACCATGAAAAAGCCAAGCAAGTCTAGTTGTATAGGTCTATAACCCCAACACTTAATGCACTGGGTGGGTGGAGAAAGGAAGGTCTCTGAAGCTGGGTAGATAGAGAGTCTAGCCAATCAGGAAGCTCCAGATTCATCAAGAAACCCTGAGTCAAAAAATAAACTAGGTGTGGGAGGAAAGGTAGTAGCAGAGTGCTCACCTAACACCTAGGAAACCCTGGGTTCAAACACCAGCACCACCAATACATACATACATACATACATACATACATACATACATACATACATAACATACATACAATCTATATATAGAGATATATAGTTTAGGGCCAAGTGTAGTAGTACATAGCACTTGGGAGGCAGGTGGATCTCTGTTTGGGGCCAATCTGGTTTACATAGTGCGTTCCAGTCCAGCCTGGTTTACATAAGATGAGTTTGTCTCAGAATAAACAAGCAAGCAAACTGGGGAGTCACTGAGAACACCCAATGTGGACCTCTGGTATCCACATGTACACCAATACAGAAACTGCATCCATGAACACATATGCACACAGTCACAGATGAACACATACACACACACACACACACACACACACACACACACACACACACACACACACACACGAGAGAGAGAGAGAGAGAGAGAGAGAGAGAGAGAGAGAGAGAGAGAGAGAGAAATGAAAACTGAAACAACACCCAGAGGCCCTCTTCAAAGCCACAGAGCTTCTAGAAGGCTGGTCACACAGGACTCTGAGACGGTGAATGGCCACTTGTGAAGCCAGCCAGCTAGCAGTGGGCAACCAACCACTTACCCAAACATCCCAAGGGCAGATCTGAAGCCACCTGACATGCAGGTCCCAGGGAGTGTGTGTGGAGTGTGCTGTGTGTGGCTAGGAATTAGAAAAACCAGGGCATCTGTCACCATGGAAACAGACAAAATCCAACAGACATTAAACACGGAGTCCAGACAGCAGCAAAAAGCCAGGAGCCAGATATGCACACAGCAACCCAGATAAGAAAGTGACACCCAGCTGGGTGACTGGCCAGTGCCTACAGTGCCACCACCTCCCCAGACACTGCCGCTGGAGTTCACCCTGATGATCAAATCAGTGTAGTGGAGAGTGATATACACACACACACACACACACACACACACACACACAAGCTAAAGAAATAAAAAAATCCCTGTTCTTACGTGATTTTTCTTGGGGACTCTTTCTATTTACAGACAGGGTGACCTCTGACCAAAAAGGTGATTCTAGCCCATCCAGATGAATGCAACAACATGTTGTACTTACAGAAGCACGGAGTGACTCTGTCTCACCCATCTCCTCGACCTTCAGCAATTATGTACTACTTAGATATTCCTGGACACCCTCCTCACTCCCATAGGACCCAATCTTTCAAGGGTCTCAGCCACTAATCACAGAGACTCTGATTTCAGGATGGCCATACAGTGTCCTACCCAAAATGTCTCACACAGTGCAGACCCACTACCTATCTACCCACCCTCATGCCCTACACTAGGATGGTACTGGAGTCAGAGCCCACAATGGAGGGGGGGGGTAGGTTAAAATGATGCAATCAATTCATCAGGGTGGCCCCTGATGCAATGAGCTGAGTCTACAGCAAGAAAAGCTGAGGCAGAGATACCAAAGACACCAGACTACAGAACAGCCAAAAGGAAATAAATGTTGCTTAAGCCACCCTACAGATGGCCTTCCCATGATGACCTAGTAAAGAAAGTCACTTAACCATGGTCAGAGCGGTGAGCCAGATGTTCTAGGTCACACAGCTGGCAAGAGGCTGGACCAAGACTTGGACAGCAGCCGCAAGACTCCAAATTCACGCTCTCACCCACTGCGGTGTGGATAGACTCACATTGTTGAAGTAGGTTGAAGGTCACATTCAAGATGGAAGCTACCAAGAGGATGAGCCATAGAGGCAGAAGCTGAGGTCTGGGAGGAGAGATAGAGAAAGAAAAGGAACAGGAGAAGTGAGCATATGTCCACACACCTCATGACAGCATGCTTCCCACACCCACAGGTACCACCTGCCACCAGCTAAAGACAGATAGATACTATGAAGAAGAAATCCCTCCATCATTAAGAGTTAGGATGCACAGCCAGATGCTATGACTTAGATGAACTTGAAAACAAGCCTGGTCAAAGAAGCCATATGCAGATATAAATAAAGCCAGGCTCAGTCCAGAGACTGAGACAGCAGGATTGACCCCTGGTCCAGTTGAGTCTGAGCCACAGAGCAAGGCTTGCTGTCAAAAAGACAAAAATAACAAAAGCAGACTATCCCAATAAAACCACAGTTTGTGCACACTGGAGGAAAGTTCAAAACCAGACCCAGTTGGGTATGTAAGGATTCTACAAAAGGCAAAGAGCACCTGAGGGCAGTGGCCCCCTCTGGCAGGGCCACAGAACCACAAAGACAATCTTTTCATCTGGGGCTCACTTAACTTGATGAACGTGTACTATGATCTTTGCTACAACTATGTCCCATTTCACAATAATAAGAGACAAAGAGCGGGAGGCACTTTGAGAGCTGGGAACAGACAGTAGAAGGAAATCCCAAGGCCAAGACCTATCAGGACCCCACCTACAATGGAACACCAGATAAACTGAGCTCTTAGCCCAGGGGAGCCATCGGAGACTCCTGTACCAGGAGGGCCAGATGGGACCAGGGCCAGGATTAGGATTCCTGCAGGGCTCAGAGGCCAGGAGAGGGGGAAGCAGGGCACAAGGAGAGGAAAGGGGGGGGGCGTGAACCCTGGCCAGCGGAAGGATTAACACTTCTTGGATCGTGGAAATGGGGCTAGGAAAGCCAGGCTAGCTTAAGCAGGACCTGGTGCGGGCTACTCTAACCCACCCAGGTTCTATTGGCACCATCTGTCTCGAGCACTTACCCCGTTTATGGGTGTGTGTGTGTGTGACAGTTTAGACAACGGACTTGATAAGCCACACATTTAATTAAGAAAATAAACATTCACATAAATCACACGTTAACTTAAGAAAATAAGCATTTATATAAGTCACACACAAAATTTGCTCCTCTTCCCTAAAGAGAGAAAAGAGTACCTTTGTTTTACAAATTGGCTTTCCTCTTTAATCTAGTTCGTGCTCTGCAACTTCTTTCTTCCCCTGGATCTCCCTAAATCTCTCTCTGACAGCTGCCAGTCAAGTCACTTTCCAAGAGGTCAAAACTCCGACGTTTGCTCAGTCACTTTAAAAGATTCTCTAGTAAGGCCTGGAGAGATGGCTCAGCGGTTAAGAGCACTGGCTGTTCTTCCAGAGGACCCGGGTTCAATTCCCAGCACCCACATGGCAGCTAACAACTGTCTGTAGTTCCAGTTCCCAGTTCCAGGCAAACACCAAAGCTAATAACTTATTAAGTTTTTTTAAAAAAGAAAAAGATTCTTTAGTAAAAGAGAGTCTTTCTGAGACCACATAAGTGATGAGTAGGCTGAGCTCTGAGGGTCTATCTTTAGTTGTTCTTTTTATATTTTTAAATATATAAATATACGTATCTATCTTGTATACACTTGTTTTTTATTGTTTTTCTAATTACATCACTTTTTACTTATCAGTTCCCTACGTACAGGGCACACATGTTTTTACTAAGTTTGTTTATACTTTTTATTTATTTATTTTTATTTATTTGCCTTAGTGTTTGCCTGGAACTGGAAACTGGAACTACAGACAGTTGTAAGCTGCCATGTGGGTGCTGAGACTTGAACTCGGGTCCATCTGGAAGAACAGTCAGTGCTCTTAACCGCTGAACCATCTCTCCAGCCCATACTTTTACTTTTCGTTGAAGTTGTTTACCTCCAGTTTTACAGGCTACTCCTTACATCACCCCTCTTCTGTTACAGTGGAGCCCAGTTGCCTGCTTGGCCAGGATGGTCCGACACCCATCATAGTGGGCAGCTTTTGTGCAGGGTCTGAGGGAAGAACATATGTCAATCATAACCAGGGCACCCTGCCTAGATCCTTGCTACCTCCTCAGCTCCTGGAAAACAGGGCTGGGAGAATGTGTGATAAGAAAGGACTGGTGGCATAGCCGATGGAAAGAAACCCACACAGGACAAGCCTCTAAACTTAACTATTACCATGTGGTTCATGGTCAGAAAGCTAAAGTGGGGGTAGGGGATGGGGTTGGGAGGTGGTTTGAAAAGTTCAAAGCCAGCCTGAACTCCAAGAGTGAGTTCAAGGCTAGTCTGGGAAAGTTTTTATTTATTTACTTACTTATTAATTTTTACTTTATGTGCAATGGTGTTTTGCCATGGGTGTCAGATCCCCTGGAACTGGAGTTACTGACAGTTGTGAGCTGCCATGGGGGTGCTGGGAATCGAACCTGGGTCCTCTGAAAAAGCAGACAGTGCTCTTAACTGCTAAACCATTTCTCCAGCCCCTAGCCTGGGAAACTTAATGAGACTTTGTCTCAAAGTAATAAGCAAAAAGTAGGGCCTTCAAAATGGCTCAGTAAATAAAGGCACTTTACTGCAGAGCCTGAGTCCCTGAGCCGACATGATGAAAGAGAAATGACTCCCCAGGGATGTCCTCTGGTCACTATATGGCCTCACTATAAAAGAACAAACTAGGGGCTGGAGAGATAGCTCAGTGGTTAAGAGCACCATCTGCTCTTCCAGAGGACCCGGGTTCGATTCCCAGCACCCACATGGCAGCTAACAACTGTCTGTAGTTCCAGTTCCAGGCAACACCAAGTCAAATAAATAAATAAATAAAGTTTAAAAAAAAAAAAAAAGAAAGAAAAGAACATACTACTGAGAGTGGGTACTATTCTTGTAAAAAAATCTAAGTTCTGTTTCCAGCACCCCAGTGAGGTGGCTCATTGTAACTCCCGCTCCAGGGGATCTGGCACCCTCATATGACCTCCATAGGCACCTGCGTTCATATGCACATACCCACATGGAGAGGTATAATGAAAATATTTTAAAAATAAATAAGTGGGAATGAAATGATGGCTCAGAGGTTGAGAGCACTCGCTGCTCTTCCAGAGGTCCTGAGTTCAGTTCCTAGCAATTACATGGTGGCTCACAGCCATCTTTAATGAGGTCTGGTACCCTCTTCTGGTGTTACAGGCATACATGCAGACAGAACACTATAGATAATAAATAAATATTTTTTTTAAACTTTACTTTATTTTATTTATTTTTTTATTTATTTGCCTTGGTGTTTGCCTGGGACTGGGAGCTGGAACTACAGACAGTTGTGAGCTGCCATGTGGGTGCTGGGAATTGAACTAAGGACCTCTGGAAGAGCAGGCAGTGCCCTTAACTGCTGAGCCATCTCTGCAGCCCCAGATAATAAATAAATATTTTTTAATATTTATTTTTATTTTATGTGAATTGGTGTTTTGTCTACATGTATAACTGTGTAAGAGTGTCAAATCTTGGAATTACAGATAGTTGCTAGCTGCCATGTGGATGCTGGGAATTGAACTCAGTTCCTCCGGAAGAACAGTCAGTGCTCTTAACTGCTGAGCCATCTCTCCAGCCCAATAAATAAATATTTTAAAATAAATAAATAAGTGTAAAAAGTCTTTTAAGTTAAAGAAAAAGTAAGACAGAAAGAAATAAAGAAATACAGACAGACAGACAGATTGACTGGGGATGTGGCACATCAGGCAGAAGATCCCAGGTTCAATCCCCAGTATGGCAGAAAATAAATAAGATAGACAAGACTGGAGAAAGTGACAGGAGCCAGCCTGTAGCTGCAGACTGTAGGCAGAGAGACAAGTGCCCTTGACCTTAACAGAGATCTACATGTATCCTCTGCAGGGCCAATGGGAATGGGTATGTGCCGATAAGGCCAACTGTCCTGTGTCAGCAATTTTCCCAAAACAACTATTTTAAAATGATGGCAGAATGGCTCCCAGCTGGGTGTATCCTGGAGTGGCAGCTGGTCATGGCAGACCCACTACAGAATCACCCTGAGATATCACCAGCCAGCCGAAGGCCAGGGGGAAACCTAGGCACACCATGAACAGGACTGTTGACGGCTCAGAGCAGCAGGTAGAGCAGATTTCTGTTGCAAGCACTAATGACAGGGTTACCTGAAGTGTGTGTCAACATGGTGAGTGACATTCACCAGCTTGTTATTCTAGGTGTTTGACAAGAATTTACTTCCGCTGCCCTCATAAAAGTTAGGCATCGAACGACATTCAGAAAAGGGTGAGAAGGTACAGAAAACTCAGACATTTGCCTGAAGTTACCCAGCAGGGAACTGGCAAAGCCAGGATTCAAATCTGGAATGCCAGCCTCCAAGGCCCAAGCCCAGAGATTAGCCAACTCCTCCATGACTTCACAATGACCCTCTACAGGAGCACCCACCCACCTCATACCTCTTCCCCATACAGATGGCAAGCATGGAGTGAGTACCCAGGGCACAGCTCAGCTTAGAAAGGGACACTAGCAAAGGCCTCATTCCTGAGGCCCAGTTGCAGCCCCTATACTATCCCAGAAGGGTGGGGCATGCCTGAGTCCAGGGCAAGAGCCACCAGCTGCTTTGTCTGGAGCAGGAGCTGACTCCTGAGCCACATTGCAGAACATGCCCAGAGCCGATCAACGCCTCTGCATTGGAGTCTGGTGCCGAGTGTGGTCAAGGTCACAGAGGCTCAGGCTCCATCTCCCCACTTTGATCCTAAGGCCACCCCAAGGCTCAAGGGAGGCACATGAAGCTTCAACTTTGCCATACCCGGCCCTGACATCTCTCCCACTTTATCAAAGCATCTTCTGCCATTCCTGCAGCCAAATGGGGAAAGAGAAGATAGGCTGAAAGATAGGCACTCTGCCTGAAGTCATGATGAATAACCCGACTACTGCCCTACCAAGCTCCCCTCTCTTTCTCCAGGTGCAGCATCCCACTTCTCCAACTAGCCTGGAAATGCCAGTGTAGCCCACAACAGGCCAGCACTGGCTACCAACCATCCATGGCCTTGAACAGACTACAGTTTTCCCTGAGCTTTGTTTTCCTTAAAGAGAAAATAAAACATGGGGTTGTCGAGATACCTCAGTCAGTAAAACCCTTGTTGCCAAATCTAATGGCCTGAGTCCAACCCTTGGGCTTTATATAGAGGAAGAAAAACTGATTCTTGTAAATTGTCCTCTGAGCTCTACTTGTGTGTATGGCACACACACACACACACACACACACACACACACACACACACACAAATAAACAAATACATGTGATTTTAACAAAAGAAAAGATGGGGGCTGGAGGGATGGCTCAGAGGTTAGGAGCACTGACTATTCTTCCAGACATCTTGAGTTCAATTCCCGTGGCTCACAACTATCTGTGATGAGATCTGGTGTCCTCTTCTGTATACTGTATACGTAATAAATAAATACATTTTATTTAAAAAAAAATAAAAGGGCTAGAGAGATGGCTCAGCGGTTAAGAGCACTGACTGCTCTTCCAGAGGACCTGAGTTCAATTCCCAGAACCCACATAGCAGCTCACAATTGTCTGTAACTCCTGTTCCAGGGGATCCAACACCCTCACAAACATATACATGCAGGCAAAACATTAATGTACATAAAATACAAATAAATAAATTTTAAAAAAGAAAATATGGGCCAGGCATAGTGGCATATGCCTATAATCCCAGGGCTGGAAGCAGAGGCAGAAGGATTGCCAAAAGGTTGAGGCCAGCCTGGGCTACAGTGTGAGCCTGTCATCAGATGATGATGAGGAGGAGGAGGAGGATTATGATAAATTGGGTATGGTGTGGTAATGCCTTTAATCTCAGCACTCCAGAGACAGAGGCAGATGGATCTCTGTGAGTTCAAGGCCAACCTGGTCTACATAGTGAGTTCTAAGACAGCCAGGATCATAGAGAGACGCTATCTCAAAAGACCAAATAATAATGATGATGAAGACAGAAAAAAAGGAAAAGAGACCCAAGTAGTTGAAGATCCAACAATCTAAGAGTTGTTAAATTAGCCCTGATAAGCTGCCTCCCCGTCAAGAAAGGCTGGAACCAAAGAAAGCATTCCAAACACAAAACCGTGAAAGGGAGCAAGTGAACCTGGGGGTGATAGGGTGCTAACTAGGGACCAAGGAGTTGTTCCCCACTGGGCTGCCTGTCACCCTTATCTTCTGCTAACCCACAGAACATCACTCCACCCCAACCGGAGTCCTCATAAGAGGGCTCCTCTTTCAGAGAGTTTTGTTGGTGCACAGTGATTGGCCCAAAGATAAGCATGTGACCCAAGCCCAACCAATCAGAGGCAACAGACAGTCATAACCGCTACAACTCCCAACCCTTAGCATCATTGCTTCGGCTTGTCTTATTTCATGTTTGTTATTTGTGTGTATTATGAGTTGGAATGTGCTGCGGTACACACACAGGATCAGAGACAACCTGAATGAGTTGGTGGGTCCCAGGATCAAACACCAGTCAACAAGCTTAGGCTTGGGGTCAAACATACTTACTCATTCTTACTCATCGAGTTCTTTTTTTTTTTTTTTTTTTTTTTTTGAGACAGGATCTTCCATAGCCCAGACTGGCCTGGAATTCCCTATGGAATCAGGATGATGTAATTCTGATTCTCTTGTTTTAGCTTCTGGGGTGCTAGGGTTCCAGGTGTGGGATAGCAGCCAGTTTATTTTTGTTCTTTATGACTGTGGACCACATGTCCTCATATAGATAGACATATAGATCACTGGCGCTGCTTGTGAGGAAACCATGGGAGGAAGTGACCCTACTTCAGTAATAAACTGGCCTTACAGACTGCATAGGAGAGCATACAACCCACCCCAAGCCAGGGCTGCTGAAGACTGTTCATTTCAGAAAGCTGTGCACCCCAACCTGCTCCCTACCTCCTGATCTCTCCTGCCCTAGGTCAAGACAGGTGTGATTTATTTACCCACCACCCACAGCAGTTCCAATGACATCTCTGAAAACTGGGTCTATCTCTTCTGGCCTACTGCCTTTGTTCTGGGACAGGAAAGTGGTCACTGGAAGAAGCCAGCTGCATATACATGAGGTAAACCCTGGCACAGACATCAGAGAGAAATTGCTGGAGTTGAGAGAAAGTATGTAGAGACTCAGACCCTGCATGGTCCTTGCCAGGGACTCAGGCCACTGGGTATGGTCTGGGACATATGAACACAAGCTCAAACAATGGCCTCAGGAGGCTGTCCCAGGAGACAGAGGCATATCAAACCCCACAGAATGGAGCAAAGTAAGGCCGCAAGGCTTGTGATTTCAATAATGGCCACTAAGGTCCTGCCCCTGCCTCAGCACATGTCACCACTGTGGAGAAAAGCCATGTACAAAACACTCAGGACCCCCCAACCTGGTAGGACCAAATAAATAAGATTGTAGGACAGTGAGCTCAGGGGGAAAGTCCCAGAGGTAGCCTCAGGGGAGATGGGGAAGCTGGTGGCCAGGAAATGTCTTTAAAAAAAATCCCACTTACACGTGTGAGGTGGAGATTGGTGACAGAGCACAAGTCTAGCATGAGTGCACCTCTGGGTCACTCCCAGATACCTCAAACTACCAATGAATGACAATTACTTTGAAACACAGGGAGGAACTGAGTAAAAAAAACAAGGGGGAAGCATTGGGCAGAAGGAATATCACGTGAGGCTGGAAGAGAAGGTGTGTGTGTGTGTGTGTGTGTGTGTGTGTGTGTGTGTGTGCGCGCGCGCGCGTGTCAGGATGCTAATTGACCAGACAAGTAGAACCTGTGGAAAAACTGATGGACCAGGGTGTGTGTATGTGTGTTTCCTCAGACAACTATCTACCTAGATTTTTGAAATACTTCTGTGTGTGTGAGAGAGAAGACAACCTCAGGTTGTCTATCCACCTTAATTTTTGAGATAGGGTTTCTCCTTGGTTGGGAGCTCCCCAGTTCAGCAGGGTTGTCTGAAGATACTGAGCCCCCAGGGATTCTCCTGTCTCTGCCTCCCCAGTACTGAAATTACCGCTTTTTAAATTTGGGTTCTGAGAATCAAATTCACTGCCTGGAGCCTAAAGCAGCTCTTTAAACCATAGCACATGGGGGTTCTAAAGAGCAGTGTGTTAACAGAAATGCTGCTAGGTCAGCCATGGCCTACCAGTGGCACCATGGCACTCATGGCCTGGTACGGACCTCACAGTGCCAATGGTCTCAGGACACCTTGTGATTCAGCTGTCCACTTTGGCTAAATATTTGGGAACCCAAGGTCCCGTGCCAGGCATTAGTTCCAACTCTGGGGACAGAGATCAAACACCACAGAGGTCCTTGCCCTCCCAAGCCCGGGATTCCTATGCGGACAACGTGGCAGATACAAAAGGCCTGATACACAGAGAAATGTCACAGGTAAACAATACAGAGTATTGGAGCTGAAGAAGAACACAGTGAGAGGAGGTGGAGACTGGGGCCTTCACTGTCAACTCCAGGGGCTGGTGTGGGCCTTCTCAAGTACGTGTAATCTGAACTGACCTAAGTGGGCCTTTACTGGGAGCTGGAGAACACAGAACACAGTGGCAAAAAAGTCCAAGAGTCCAGAGAAAAGGTACAGTGACAGTAGCCAGCCTCAGGACAGGGACTGAAGGTAAGAGATTCTCACTTCCCTGGGGCTCATGTGTGGAAAGCACAGAGAGCAAGTGATGGCCGCCTCCAAGACCTTGGCTGTTGGCTACAGTATGGAAGACCACAGGTCATGCTAACCAGGCACTGAACAGTGAGTTGGGCCTGGCCATATTCCTCCAGAGTATAGTTGAGGCAAGGTGAGGACTCAGGAGCAAAAAGCACACAGCTCAGTGAGAACCATAAAGACATCCAGAAGTTCCACAGGTAAAGTGGCCCAAAAGCCCTTTTAGAAGCTTCCAAAGAGAGTGGAAGGAACTTCACTGAAATGCCAGGAAGCAAGCAAGAGTCAGGCCACTCCTGTTCCTTCCCCCTCCCCAGGCAGCTGAAAATCGATCACAAAGCAGAAACAGAGCGTTTGCAGGAGACAAGAAAGCCCCAGGTCTGAGGAGTGCAAGCTGAGGAGGTGTAGATACCACCCCCTCCCTTCATCCCTGCCCTTCAATGCTTGGAGTGGAAATTGGCCCCTAGCAGCCATGGAGCCTCCTCAGCCCCTGAGGCTCAGAGCCAGGACGAGTCCAGCCTGCTTTTGTGTTTCTGATTGCAGCTCAGCCTGGCCTGACCCTGCCCTAAGCCAGCGGTGTCCAAGGCCACCTGTGAGGGAGGAAAAAGAATCACTTGTTCTTGTTTTTCATTTTTATAGACTTTTTTTTTTTTTTTTTCTGTTTTGAGGGTTGACATACTGTATGTAGCCCAGGCTGGCCTGGAATTAGCAATTCTTCTGCTTCAGCCTCCTCTCCTGTTTATTTTGGACGAAGCCTCCGGCTGAATCCGCCTCAAACTAAATGGATGACAATGGATCCAGAGAAGGCTTCTCAGCTGAACGCCTGGGTCCTAAAATGGGAAGTGTCAAACATTTAGTCCCAACTTGGGGAGGGGCTCATAGTAGCCTGGAGCCTCTTTTGCTGGCCAAGGATGTGTGAACTCTACTCTATACTGTAGAAGTCACAGATGGCCACAGAGCTGGCAGCCTGGGCCAAACCTCTTAGGAGCCACCAGGCACCTAAGGCAGGCTATACAGAAAGCCAAGTGGCCTCCCCAGGACTGGCTCCAGAGCTGGGTGCTGGGATCCAAGTCTAGTGCACAGGATTCCAGGTAGCTGAACTCCTGGAGTTGGGGTGAATCAGGGTGAGCCACTGAGAGAGAACAATAAGGAGTCCATCCTTCCAGGAAGGGTCTCTGGGCCCTTCTAGGAATGAAAAAGGAGAACCTGGTTTTGATGCCAGATAGGAGCACCTACTCTTGCATGCAGTGACAGCATAGTGACAATGAGCTTTTTTTTTTTTTCTTCTGCAGTGCTGAGGTTGGAACCCAGTGGCTTGTACCTGCTTGGCTATCACTCTGCTATGGAGCTATGTCCCTTGCTCCTCAGCAAATGGGAACATGCATCAACACATGCATGTATGCATGTGTCCACGAGTACCCAGACAATGACCTGCATCCACATGTGGATGGGTTGGTTGCAACTCGTGTGGTACACAGAAACACACATTTCCACATATGTCTACACTGGACCATACACCAAACTGTATGTGCTAGTATACCTAGGGACACCATTGTGCAGAATTCACCAACAGGTGTGTATATCACCAGACACACACACTAGAGACATAAGTACTAGTGGATATAGAAGGAGCTGGGAGGGAACAAAAGTAAATGCTAGGAACTAAAAATAGGCAGTCTATAGTCACAGCACTGTAAAGAACAAAAAATAACTCCTCACATGCCAGGGGAACCGGAAGTCAGGCAGCAGGAAAGAGGAAGAAAACAGAAGAAATCCCAGCACCCCCAAACATCCCTACCCAAGGCCTGGAGAGCAGGAACAGTACAGGGATGGATACCCATCCTGACACTGAGGGCCCCAAACCCCACTCGGGGAGTGGGCCACAGTGACCAGGCAGACCTTAGCCTCAAGGTCATAGGGTTCCACAAGCTGGGGAAAGGCAGATCTTCCCACTTGAGACCTCCTAAGGAACTCAGCAGCCTTTTCCGGTAGTCTCGGGAGAAAGGCCTGGAATACACCACACTCACTGGCGGTGCAGATGAATGAAAGACTCATTCATGAATGATAAAGGAAGGACCAAGCCTTGGGCTTCTCCAGGCAGGGGGAGCTGTTCAAACCTACAGCAACAATCTGTCAGCAAAAGCTACACCACTCAGAATCTACAGCCTGTATCTGCAGAGACTGCACCACCACAGGCTTTGAATTCATTGAAAATCTTGGTTCTGTTACCTAAATCTGTTTAACCTGGGACACGCTTCTTTCTATGTACGCCTGTGTCTGTCTCCCTGGGTAAGGCAAAAAGCAACTGTAGCCATTTAGACAGTAGGCTTTTGAGAAACATCAGATGCTCAGAGTAACACAGTGTCTACAGCTGCTATCTGTCATCAGTACCAGCTCTTCCAAAGGTCACAAAACAACTCAGGAACAGTATAGCCCAACTCCTGAGAGTTCCCTGGGGTTTCTTAGACAGTAGTGGGAGAAGGAGACAAAACTAAGGTGAGATGGGAGGGGACCAGCATCCCAGGTAGGGTAACCCTAACCCTAACCCCTTCCCCGGACCAACTACATGTTCAGGAAAAAGAAAGAACCACATACAGACCTGTGACAGAATAAGGATGGAGGGCTAGAGAGATGACTCAGGTGTTAACAGCACCAGTTACTCTTATAGAGGACATGGGTTCGAGTCTCAGAACCCTCATGTCAGATCACAACCATCTGTTCCTCCAGTTCGTGCTGAGGGACAGACATGCCAGAGCCTTTGAAGTAGGACTAGGTAGAACAGACTCAAACCAAGAGGAAGGCCAGGGGGCGGGGTTGGCTGAGTTGAGGGAGGGAAAGTAAGACAGATTGAGTGGGGAATCTTCAATCTGCTGAGATTCACTTGGGGTTCACTTGGAGAAAGATGGGGAATGTCAGAGGGTCTGAGCAGGATGGGCATCATTCCTCTGGCTACCCGTGAAAAGCTGGGTGAGACTATTATAGGGATCCAAGCAGGTGGAGAGGCCGTGGGGTACAGGGGGCATAAAGGGTGAGCCCCCAGGCATGTGAAGTTAGCATGTTGGTGAGCTCTAATGGGGTTGATACAAAGTAGCAGAAAGCAGCAGACAGAATCCAGCAGGTATGAACAGCCTGAGACTTCTGCCCTGCACCCAAGGGACAAATGAGATGGAGAAGGTATCTGCACATAAATAGATCAAATATCCGGGGTGAGTTCAACAGGAAAACCCACTTAAGGACAGCAAAGGTGCCGCAATCATTGACATGGGAAAGATGATGAGGCCCTCTGGTGAAGGTGGCCCCGAGGATGGTGCATGCGAGGTGGGCTCTAGATGAAATGGTGGGCTTGCCTGGAGAGGCTATCACACATACTCCAGGAAAGCCACAGGGCAATTACCAGTTCTTTTGTGTCCTTACCTGACAAGGGCCTGTGTTTCCATGCCACCAGTGCTCCCTAGTTTTATGTCAACTTGACACAGGCTATTGTCAACCTAGAGGAGGGAGCCTCAATTGAGAAAATGCCGCCACAAGATCGGACTGTACACAAGCCTGTAGAGCATTTTCTTAATTAGCTATTGATGCCGGTGGGGTCCAGCCCATTGTGGGTCGGGCCACCCCAGATCTGGTGGTCCTAGGTTCTATAAGAAACCAGCCTGAGGGGTTGGAGAGATGGCTCAGCAGTTAAGAGCACTGACTGTTCTTCCGGAGGACCTGAGTTCGATTCCCAGCATCCACATGGCAGCTAACAACTGTTTGTAATTCCGAGATCTGACACCCTTACACAGTTATACATGCAGGCAAAACACCAATTCACATAAAAATAAAACTAAATATTTAAAAACAAGAAAGAAAGCAGGCTGAGCAAGCCATGAAGAGAAAGTCAGAAAGCAGCACTTCTCCATGGCTTCTGCATCAACTCCTGCCTTCAGGCTTCGGGTCCTGTCCTGACTTCCTTTAATATCAACAATGGAGAGGCCGAACTCGGGATCTGACAAGATGGCCGGGCTGCCCTGCAGGATCATCAAGGAAACCCAGCGTTTGCTGCCAGAGCCAGTTCCTGGCATTAAAGCAGAACCTGATGAGAGCAACGCCTGCTTATTTTCATGTGGTCAGAGAGCAATGCCCGCTTATTTTCATGTGGTCATTGCTGGCCCTTGGGATTCCCCCTTTGAAGAAACAATCCTTAAACTTGAACTATTCCTTCTGGAAGAATATCCAATGGCAGCACTTAAAGTACGTCTCATGAGCAAAATTTATCATCTTTATGTAAACAAGTTGGGAAGAATATGTTTAGATATTTTGAAAGATAAGTGGTCCCCAGCACTGCAGATCCGCACGGTTCTGCTATCAATCCAGGCTTTAAGTGCTCCTAATCCAGATGATCCGTTAGCAAATGATGTAGCTGAGCAGAGGAAGACCAATGAATCCCAAGCCATAGAAACATTGAGAGCATGGACTAGGCTATACATCATGAATAATATTTAAGTCGATCAGATCATCGAGTGTTCATCACTTCTCCTGTTCTGCTAAGACTCTTCCTTTCTTTGTTTGCATTTAATAGACACAGTCTTAGAAACATTACAGAATAAAAGTCCAGGCATCTTCATCTTTGGTGATTACATGCACATTAGCAAATATATGTCTTGTCCTGATTCACTGTTGTAAAGCATGAGCAGAGGCTAGAAGTATCATCCAGGTTGTTGTGAAATGTTTAAACACAGTGACTGCTTGGATTCGTTTCCCCATCATGGTGTAAGTACAAAGCACTGTGAATGAAGGTAGTTGTCAGGGTTAGCTGCCAGGGGTATGGGTGTTTTTATTTTATTTTTTAGGGGGAAAGTAGCTTTGATTTTATGCTCTCCTTTCCCTCTTTCCCTCTTAGGGTATCTAATTGCAGTGGTTAAATGCAGCTAACCCATTTTTTAGAATATGCTCTCTAGCCAAGTCTAACTTTAGACACTGTAGATGGACAAGCTTGATTATCTGAACCAAAATGAGAACATCAAATAAATATTACAGCCCTCACTAATAACATTGTGACTTTGCTGTCAAGAGTAGATTCTCTGCCCATCCCCAAGAAGGAGGAGGAGGAGGAGGAGGAGGAGAAGAAGAAGAAGAAAAAGAAAAAGAAGAAGAAGAAGAGCTTGTGACAATTTTGTATGGCTTATCTGGAAACTTCTGTAAATCTTATATTTTAGTAAAATTTTTTTGTTATTCTAAAAAAAAAAAAAAAAAAAAAAAAAAAGAAAGTCAACAATGATGCCCAGCAGTGGTGGCACATGCCTTTAATCCCAATACTTGGGAGGCAGAGGCAGGCAGATCTCTGTGAGTTCGAGGTCAGCCTGGTCTACAAAGTGAGTTCCAGGACTGCCAGAGCTTACACACAGAAACCCTGTCTTAAGAAAAACATTAACAGGGACTGGAGAGATGGCTCAGAGGTTAAAAGCACTGACTGTTCTTCCAGAGGACCTGAGTTCAATTCCCAGCAAAACCACATCGTGGCTCACAACCATCTATGATGAGGTCTGGTGCCCTCTTCTGTAAAACTGTATGCATAATAAATAAATAAATCTTTAAAAAAAAAAAAAGAAAAGAAAAACATTAACAGTAACATGGAAGTATAAGCCAAATAAATTCTTTTCCCTCTAAGTTGTTTTGGTCATGGTGTTTTGTTTTGTTTTTAATTTATTTTTTATTATGAATAAAGTCACATTTTTCTATCAGTGTATAAGCTTATTCAAGGTCCCTTCACCCTCCGACCCCCGCTCCGGTCATGGTGTTTTATAACTCTAACACAGACACTGCCTCACTTGTCATTTTCAATTAAATTCATAACACATGGATACATTCTCTTTTTGTTTTTAAAGAGGCCAGTGGGTTGGTACAGGCTTGTTACCCCAGCACTCAGGAAGTTGAGGCAGGAGAATTTCAAATAAAGGCTGGGTAACACAGTGAGACCTAGCCCCAAAGCACTACAAACAAAATAATGACCATTGGGGCTAATAAGAGGGCTGAGCAGGAAGAAGCTTGCTGCCAAGCCTGATGATCTGAGTTCAATCCCTGGAGCCCAGGAAAGAGAGAGCTGACTCCAGAAAGTTGTTCTCCGGTCTGCACAGGCAGGCTGTGACACAACCCTCCACTCACACACAAATACATTTTACCAAGAGAATCATGGTGGGCTGGAGAGACAGCTCGGTGGTTAAGAGCACTGGCTGCTCTTTCAGAGGACCTGGGTTCAATTCCCAGCATCCACATGCTGGCTCACAACCATAGTCCAGTTCCAGAGGATTTGACACCCTGCTCTGGTCTGAGGGCAATGCACACACATTGTACACATGGGCAAAACACTCATACATGTAAAATTAAACAAAAATGCACAAAGAATCAAGGACCTACCATTATCTACTTTGTGTCTAGTATATATGTACCCTTTCCCACAATTTTCTCAACTGTTACTGCACTGACATTAATCTGCTGAAAATATAGAAAAATATTAGCTTTTTTTATTATTATTATGTTTTGTAGCACTGTAGATTAAACCCAAGCCTTTGCACATGTTAGGCAGGCACTCTATTCTGAGCTGTATCCTGAGCTTTCTTTTGCCCTTTGTTATTTGTTTATTATTTGGCAGGTCTCTCTATGTATCCCTGGCTGTCCAGAAACTCGACTCAGAAATCTGTCTGCTTCTGCCTCCTGAACACTGGGATTAGAAGTGTGCACCAATGTGCCTAGTTTACATTTTATTTAAAGACAGGGACTCACTGTTTGAAATTGCTGCACAGCCCAGGGCCGGCTTTCAATTTGCATTCCTTCTGCCTCAGCCTCCAAGTAGCTAGGGTGACCGGCAAGAGCCTGGGAAGGAGGCACTTTAATAGAAACAGCATTTTTTCTCCATCATCCATGTGTTTTCTTTATTTTCTTCCTTTTTTTCTTCTGTTTGGTTTATTTATCTATCTATCTATCTATCTATCTATTTATTTATTTATGAGATAGGGTCTCTCTGTGTAACCCTAGCTGTCCTGGAACTCACTCTGTAGACCAAGCTAGCCTCAAACTCACAGAGATTCACCTGCCTCTGTCTCCCAGGTGCTGAGGTTAAAGGCATGCGCCACTACTGCCCTGGTCCATAAGTCTGTGTAAGCCTTTCTTCATTCTTTTTGACTCTGCCCAGCAGCTCACTGTACAGGTTCTTGACTATTTCCTGCTTCCCAATAGAGGGTACATCAAGCATAGACACTTGAAGGTCCCTCCCAGCCCACCACAGGTCATGTTCAATAACTCCCCGACCTTTGCTATGGCCCAGATCCCTTATCTATAGAGAGGAAGAATTCTGCAGCCTCAGCCTGTTTCACAACACTGTGGTTGGGTTCAAACCAGAAAGAAGCAGGCAGGCCCTCAGGGCATTTCCAAAGGCACTTGTAATCTTCTTTGTAATTTGCTAATCCCTCAAAGGAGCAAATCAGATCGGCCCGGGTCTCATTGAGAAAGCCCAGTTCCCAAGTGAGGGATTGGCCCCACCTAGCACATGGCACAGTGGGCTTGCACCCCTAAACTCTGGAAACTGTCACGTATCTGGGCATCCCATTCCTGCCCAACCTCGTGGAGCTGAAGATGTGAATCAAAGCCATCTGATAGCCAAAGAGAGGGTGATGTGATGAAAGAAGAAATAAGGGGAAGTAGGTGGTATCACAACTTGTCAGTGTGAGTAGAGATGAAAATACCAAAATAGAAATGGAGCACATCTGTGAGTCCACAGGCTAAGAGTAACAGCTGGAGAGATGGTTCATTGATCAAGAGCCCTGGCCGCTCTTCAGGAGGTCCTGAGTTCAATTCCAACAACCACAACCATCTGAAATGAGATCTAGTGCCTTCTTCGGGCATGCAGGCATACATGCAGACAGAGCATTGTATACATAATAAGTAAATAAATCTAAAAAAAAATAAAAATAAAATTATGTTGTGGAAGTGTCTGCAGACTCCCACAGGAGGGTATGTGTTCTCTGTAGCCTGGGACAAAGGAAATGGTCAGTAAACAGAGGAACAGGTACATAAAGGAATATCACACAATGTGTGTGTGTGTGTGTGTGTGTGTGTGTGTGTATGTGTGTTGGCTTGGGGTGGAGGAGGAGCAGTAAAGATTGGTATGTTCTGGGGCTGGAGAGATGGCTCAGCGGTTAAGAGCACCCTCTGCTCTTCCAGAGGATCCGGGTTCGATTCCCAGCACCCACATGGCAGCTAACAACTGTCTGTAGTTCCAGTTCCAGGCAAACACCAAGGCAAATAAACAAATAAAATAAAGTTTTAAAAAAAAAAAAAAGAAAAAAAAAAAAAAGATTGGTATGTTCTGCCTGTCATGAAGAAACTTTTGAACAGGGCTGGGAAGTCAGTTCAGTGGGTCTAGTGCTTCCTAGAGGATCTCATTCTGCTTCCCAGAACCCAAACAAAAGCTGAGCAATGAGCCAGGTGTGGTGTTCAAAGGCCTTAAGTCCCGTCACTCCTGAGGTGAGGCCGAGGCAGGTGGTTCCCTGAGTTTGAAGCCAGCCTGATCTACGGAGCAAATTAAAGGGGTGCCAAAGCTATACAGGAAAACCCTGTCTCAAAACTTTGTCTCAAACAAACAAAACAATAACAAAAGAAAACAAAAAACAAAACAAAACATAAAAAACGCTGAGCACAGTCGTACATGTCTAGAACCTCAATGCTGGGGCAGTGGAAACAGGCAGATACCAGGCACTCACTAGCCAGTGTCTAGCAGAAAATACACATCCCAATATCCAATGAGAGAGCCTGTCTCAAAAAATAAGGTGGCCAGCAGTTGAGGAAGACATCAACCCCTGGCCTGGACTTGTGTGGCAAGCCCAACCACACAGGTGCATAAGCAAGTGTATACACACACACACACACACACACACACACACACCCCTACACCTACCTAACTCTCCCAGCACTAACATCAAACAGGAAAATCATACTACTTAAGCCAGGCATGATGGTGCTCACTTTTAATCCCAGCACTCAAAAGGTAACCAGACTTGGATCTCTGTGGGTTTGAGGCCAACCTGGGCTACATAGTGAGACCCTGACTCAAAAATAAATAGGTGGGGGAAGGGACCTTGAATGAGGATATACAGGGATGGGAAAAAAAAATTTCAGTGGGAAAGCTGAACACATAGTAAATATATGTGTAGCAATCTTATTTGCATTACCACCCTTGATAAGCCATGCTTATGATTCTTATCCTGTTCATAGTTATTGTTAACTTTTCCTCATCTTAAATTCATGTTACTGTTTTTTTGTTAAATACAAAATAAAGAAGGAAAAAAAAGATTAAAAAAATAGATAAACAAATGAATGAGGGAAGGAAGAAAGGAAAAAAAAGCACATTAGTGTGCTCTAGTTGTGTAAAAAAAGATGTCCATCGGGCTGGAGAGATGGCTCAGAGGTTAAGAGCACTAACTGTTCTTCCAGAGGTCCTGAGTTCAATTCCCAGCAACCACATGGTGGCTCACAGCCATCTATGATGACACCTGGTGCCCTCTTCTGTATACTGTATACATAATAAATAAACCTTTAAAAAAAGAAAAAAGAAAATGTCCCTCAGAGTTGGTGATGTAGTTCAGTGAGCAAAATACTTGCTGGGCAAACAGGACCTGAGTTTAAAGCCCCAGCACCACATTAAATGTTAGTTGCCTAGGAGTGTACTTGTAACCCCTGCATGGGAAGGCAGAGACAGGTGGATGATTGGGGCTTGCTGGCCGCCTACCTGGTTCATACACTTGTATATGAGTGCACACACACACTCCACACACAGTTGTATATACATATATAGAAAGGTCTAAAAAGATACCATACCTATGATAATTACATCAGAAGAAATTTCTCTTTTTTCTCTGTGTGTGTGTGTGTGTGTGTGTGTGTGTTGTGTGTATCATATTGTGTTGGAACCCAGGGCCTGTTTTAGCTCGATCACTGACCCTAACCCTAAATTATCCTTTATAATTTATTTTTAGTTTTTTGACATTGGTGTTTTGCCTACATGTATGACTGTGTAAGGGTATCGGATCCCTTCATACTGGAGTTGCAGATAGTTGTGAGTTACCATGTTGTTGATGGGAACTGAACCCAAATCCTCTGAAAGAGCACCTCTGAGCCATCTCTTCAGCCCCTTGTTTTTTTGTTTTGTTCTGTTTTTCTTAACCAATTATTCCTGGCTTTTAGACATCAACCTCTTTAACTGACCAAAAAAAAAAAAAAAAAAAAAAGCATAAAACATGAAAATTCAAAAAACAAGGTTTCCATTCAAGTCGCAAAGTACGAAAGCGGCCAAAGTCAACTTCAAGATCCCTCCCTGCTCGCCCCCGCCCCCGCCCTCCAGCTAGCCTCTGAAGTGAGCTTTTTTTCTCCTACAGGAGGTCGGCTATACTCCAGCCAGGGCGTCTAAGAAGCCCCTGTCTTGAGCTAGGCGTGTCTTCCTGTCTTCCTTCCTTCACGCCACTCAGCCCCCAACCAATCGCCTTTGGGATTTTCACACGTAGGGCTCTGGAAGCCGCTCACTCAAACTTAAAGCCCCAAGCTTTTAGATGTAAAACAACTCAGCCAAACATGGTTTTCCTTCCCAAAGCCCAAGGCAGATGCCCCTATCCCCCCCCCCCGCCCCGCCCCACCGCAACTGACCCGACAGGCATGCGCAGTCCCAAAGCTAAGCCATTAACACCCCACCACTCCACTACCCCACCACCACCTGAAATAAAGCCCGGGAACCAGCTGAGATTTCCCCCCTCACCCCCAAATAGGAGTGAGCAGGGGTCACCTGCTCACTCCACCCATGCAAGCTGGGTGAACAGGCAGCCAGCCCACGTGCTGAGTATACAGGGCCCGGTCTCAGCGTTGCTGAAACCACAGGTTACTAAGGCTGTCACTGCTACTTTGCTAGTTCTGATGTTCCAACGGAAAAGAGTTTCCCTCTACCCCAGACACCCTCTGGGACTCTAGGACTTCTTTGCTACTAGCCCCGAGGATCTCCAAGTACAAGGGTTGAAGATTCAAAGCATTAGAACAGACAGTGTGGTTTAGAGGACTCACACTGTTCACAGCTCCAAGAAAGCCACCTGTGGCTCCATCTGGAAGGCCAGCCAGGTCCTGGGAGGTGGCAGCCAGGCATAAGAAGCAACTTTCATTCATTCGCTCCTTCATTCACCCTACGATGGGGCACAGTTCACAGAGCCATTCTTAAATTCCCAGGTAAACAAACCGGCTAAGAGGAGAGATGTCAATCAATCCATTAACAACAACCTCTTCCATATCCCAAGTTCAGTTCTAACTGGATGTTCCCTAAAGGCCAGCCTGGGTTTCTTCCCCTTCTGGGATAGCTCAGAAACACCCTTAGCCGGAGTGTATTTAATAACACGATAATCTCCAGGAATTAATGAGCTCCGGACTCATTCAGAGGACACAGGCTCCCAGGGCAGAGTCTGTGGCTTGACTGGCACCGCCCGCCTAATATAGGTCCCCGGTTGAAAGGGCAACGGGACCTAAGGCTGAGAGAGATCAAGAGAAAGGCCCCGCTGCTTGCCCAGGTCTGCTCTGCCTCTGCCAGAGCGTGGGGAAGAAAAGCTGCTTAACTCTGCAGGCTGGCAGACAGTGTGGGGGCGAGCCAGGGCATCGCTGGGGCATCTGAGCGGGAGGAGCCAGGCAGAGCACCCACTAAGGACTGGGCGTACGAGGGAGCCTCACAGAGGTACAGCTGCCCACAGCCCTGAGATCACGAAGTACAGTCACCGGCTGGAGGTCAGGGCAACAGCAATCGAAACTCAGGAACAACCAGGCCACACTTGTACTCCAGTGAGGATCAGGCCCCTAGGACGCTAATGACTCAGACCTCCAAGCCCCCGGGGTCAGCCTGGGCCTCCCAGGTACTGTGAAGGTAACGCCACTGTCCCACCCTGGGAAACGCATCACTCACCTTCAGCACCTGCTGCTTGATGAGCGAGGGCACCACAAAAATCATGACAACTCCGAGCACTGTACACAGCAACCCCAGGACACCCAGCCCCACCGCCACCCAGCGCGCCCTGGCGCTGCCGCCCATGTCCGCGTGTGCGGCCGGGGCTCGCGGGGCTAAGGGCCAGAAGAGGACAGCGACAGAGACAACGGCGGAGACCACGGAGATGACAGAAGCCGAGGATCTCGATTCAGCAAGGTGAGTCCCAGTCGGTGACCGACGCAGCTGTAACCCTGCAGGTGGCCAGAGGCTTTATGCGCCATGGCCCGGGCAGCCCGCCCCCTCGCGCAGCGCGGGATTCCGGAGGGGGATGGGGGTAGGCGGGGGGGTGGGCGGTGCTCTAGTCGGAGTCATGGGCGTGGCCTCCATCTGGGCCGCCCCTCCGAGTTGAGCAGCTCTGGGAACCAGCACACTGTGTCCCTGGATTCCCGCTGCGCGCTCCGCTAGGCGCTTCCTTGTCCAAGTGGGAACCTAGGCGCACCCCATGGAGCGCTGAAGCCCCTGGCACCATCTTCACTGGCTACCTCCAACTCTTGTGATCTCTTCTCTTCTCCCGAGGAGAAAGCCTCGGGCTCCAGCATCTCCTGCCTGACATCAGCTGCAGTCCGCTGGAGCCTGCCTGCCTCGGGGCCATGCACGACCTCCACTCCGAATTCCGATTTCCTCCTGGCCTTTGCACGCTCCCCTTCCCCCCGCCTCCGTTCTGTGTCTTTTCTGGCCTTTGCACGCTGTCCACTCAGAATTCCATGTCTCTTGCACATTGTCTACTCGGAATTCCGTGTCCTTTACAGCCTTTGCACATTCAGAATTCCAAACCCTACACTCACGGGGCCCCTGACTCTATCCGGGAAGGTGTTCTTGGAGTTTATCAGGCGGAGATGCTTCGTAGCCTCTAGGCTCCCCGGTAACTTCCTTATCAACCAGCGCCACAGGCTCAGTTACGCTGTTGGGCGGGTTTTTTTTTTTTTTTTTTTTTTCTTTTTTGACTTAAACTTCACTCAGGATACCAGCAAGGAGGTAGTATTTCTCCGACCTTCCTAGTGTACAGTTATCTCATGACCAGCACACAGCCAGCGCCTCTAACCCAAAGTTTCTTAACCCCTGGGTCACGACCCCTTTGGGAACCCAAAGGACCTTTTCACAGGGGTCGCTTAAGACCATCGGAAATATCAGCTATTTACACTATGATTCATAACGGCAGTAAAATTACAGTTATGACGTAGTAAAAAAAAATTGTATGGTTGGGGGTTACCACAACATGAGGAACTGTATTAAGTGGGCGAAGTATTAGGAGGGTTGAGAACCGCTGTTCTAATCATAATTGCTGTGTTACTGCCAAGAAAACTGAGGCACAGGGCAACTTACTCGGTAAGGCCAAGGCCTGCTTCCCACTCAGGACATGAAGGGTGGATAATCGCAGCTGAGAAAACCCTGTCCCACACATGTAGGATGTCACCACCTCTCCCTGGCAACCTCTCGCAACCAAGACCCTGGCTCTGTCAAGGGTGCTGAACCCTGCAAGACTCCTGAGTCACACAAGAATGGCTCAGCAGTATCCCTGACATCAGGTACCCCAAGCTAATACTCCTAAGAATATAGACCACTCCAGCTCTCGTTAAATCCCAGGATCCCAGGGAATCACCTTCAAAGGCAAAATGTCTCCAAGTCAGGATTTTCTGAGCAGCTGGTAAATTCTGGAGAGACAACCAAATCCATGTGCCTCCATCAGGCACATGGGATGGGAACAGGTGCCGAGGAACCTAGACTGTGAAGACCCCACCCCCAGAGTCTTGAGGCCCCTCTACCCTTCCTGCCCTCTTCTGTAATGAGAGGATCAGAACCCTCTCCTCAGCCTCACTCAACTGAGAGCTTTAAGCCTGTCGGTAGCTGGCCAGCCTCTGAGCCAGGAATATACAGGTGTGACTCAATTGATGTTCGAAGGCCCCGCCCACCTCTGTCTCCCAGTCCACTGGATTCCCAGCCTCTTGTCTTTCTCCTGCGTCTTACGTGTGTGCATTTTTATGGGTGCACCTGAATGTGCTATCTGAGACAGAATATCGTACTGGGAACTGACTGCTCATCTAGCTAGCCCCAAGGATCTTCCCCTCTTGTCTCTGCCTCCCCAGCACTGGAACTACCAGGAGTTAGTTTGTTTTCAATTTATTTTATGTTTGCAAGTGTCTTTCCTGCATGTATGTCTGGGCATGGGATCCTCTGGAACTGTAGTTAAGAATGGTTGTGAGCTGCCTGCCCTGTGGGTGCTGGGAACTGAACTCAGACCCTCTGCAAGAGAGGCAAGTGTTCTTAATCACTGAGCCATCTCTTCAGTCTTATGTGTTTTATTTAAATATGGATGGTGGTCTTCAGATTCGTGTGGCAATCATTGCCACCAGCATTGCCAATCCCAAGCTTATTCTTGTCTTTATGCTTAGCTGATTTTGATTCTACACAACTGTTTCTCTAGATCCTTCCATGGCTGACTCTTTCTCTTCTCAACCCAAAGCCTACTCATTAAAGAAGGCTTTATGTCTAATCTGTTGAATATGAGCATCCTTACAGGCAAGGTGGTGCATTTCTGTAATCCTAGCACTTGGGAGGTAGAAGTAGAAAAATCAGGAGTTTGAATACAGCTTTGACTAAACAGAATGTTCAAGGTCAGCCTGGGCTACATGAAAACCTGTCTCAAAAAAAAAAAAAGCCAAAAAAGGAGCTGGTGGGGGGCTAGAGAGATGGCTCAGCGGTTAAGAGCACCGTCTGCTCTCCCAGAGGACCAGGGTTCAATTCCCAGCACCCACATGGCAGCTAACAACTGTCTGTAGTTCCAGTTCCAGGCAAACACCAAGGCAAATAAATAAAGTTTAAAAAAAAAAAAAAAAAAAAAAAGGAGCTGGTGAGGTGGCTCAACAAGACATAAGCCTGATGATCTAAGTTGGGATCCAAGAACCTGTGGTGGACAGAGAGGGCAGACTTGGGTGCCCTGGCAAACTCCTACAATAATAATAATAATAAAATTCAAATTGAAAGAAAAGAAAATGAGTGTTCCATTCATTTAAAATGGTTTCCTATCTCTCTAGAGAGAAATTGGTTTTTTAATGGTTTATTTTTGTTTTTTTAATATTTATTTTTATTTTATGTGAATTGGTGTTTTGCCTGCATGTATAACTGTGTAAGGGTGTCAGATCTTGGAACTACAGACAGTTGTGAGCTGCCATGCAGGTGCTGGGAATTGAACTCAGGTCCTCTGGAAGAACAGTCAGTGCTCTTAACTGCTGAGACATCTCTCCAGCCTCTATTTTTGGTTTTTCAAGACAGATTTTTTCTGTGTAGCCCTGGCTGTCCTAGAACTTGCTCTGTGGATCAAGCTGGCCAATAACTCCAAGATCCTCCTGCCTCTCCTCCCAAGGGTTAGAATTAAAGGCACGCCCCCACCACCACCCAGGTTTCATTTATTTATGTGTGAATGTGTGTGTGTGTGTGTGTGTGTGTGTGTGTGTGTGTGTGTGTGCAGTTTCACAAGAAAGCTAGAAAGAGGAGTCAGATCTGGCAACTGTCAGCCACCATGTGGGTGCTGGGAATAGAACCCAAATCTGCAAGAGCTGCAAGTGCTCCTAACCACTGGGTCATCTCTCCATCCCAGAAGTTGACCTATCTTTGAGTATCAGTGTATCCTTGACACCTAGAACCATGCCTGGCAAACTATCAAGCAGGTACTGGATTAAAAAAAATTGAGCATTCAAGTCGGCAAGATGCTTCACTGAATAAAGGCTACCAAACCTGATGCCGTGAGTTCAATCCCCAGGACTCACTCAGTAGAAATCAAGAACTGACTCCCTCAGGTTGTCCTCTGACCTCCAAGGTCCATACACACAAAATAAATACATGTAGTTAGGCTTTGTAGTGCACACCTACACATCTTTCATGCCAGCACTGAGGAGGCAGAGGGATCTCTCTGAGTTCAAGGCCAGCCTGGTCTACATAGCTAGGGCTACATAGTGAGACCTTGTTTCAAAAATAATAAGCAATAAATAAAATAAAATAAAATAAAATAAACATGTAAAGCCCTTTTTAAACATTTAAGCAAATCTTTAGAAAATTCATGCATTCATTAATCACAAGCTCACTGGTAATTCAACTAATAAAATTTCCCTGAAGGTGGCTTTCTGAAAACTAGAGTTTGGCTTCCAGCACCCATGGTGAGCAGCTGACAACCATCTTTAACTCCAGTTCCAGGGGATCTGACCCCTCTGGCCTCCTCAGGCACCTGCACTCATGTACACAAATGTACACAGAGAAATAATTAAAAATAAAATAAACCTTTAAATGTAGGATGTCCTTGAGTCCCTAGAGACCTTCAACGTTCTTCAGTTCTGGATTGTTTTATTTCTGATGACGTCAATGGTTCCTGGGAGTTTGCCAGTCAACCAAAAACTCAGGTCAGTGAGGCTCTAACATTCCCCTTCCTTGATATCCCCTTGCCTTGACCAATTCACGCAGTCCAAATTGTCTCTGAGTCTTCAAGGTCCAAATTTACGTGATGCTTACTTCAGAGAGCCCTGGCCGTGTCCTTGGGTTCTGGAGACAAGCTACACTATCATTGGATGATACACAGACATTAAAGGTTGGGTAACACATGTGACCAAATCCTGGCCTTGCTGAGGGGAATCAGGGAGACAATACAGGATGGCTCAGGATCAGAGAGGAAGGTTGATTCCGGGTGGCGGAGGAGGCCTGCAGAGGAGGCCCACCCAGGAAAAGCCAGGCCTACTTAACCTTCTAACGCTGTGATAAAAACACTGACCAAAGGCAGGTTGGGAAAGGGTTTGTTTCAGACTGCAGCTCACAGCCCATCATTAGAGGAAGCCAAGGAAGGAATTCATGACAGGAACTTACACAGAGGCCGTGGAGAAATGCTGCTTCCAGGCCACATGCTCATGGCTTGCTCAGTTTACTTTCTTGTACAGCCCAGGACCACCTGCCCAAGAGTGGTATCACCTACAGTGGCTGGATCACCACACATCAATCATCAATGAAGAAAATGCTCACTGGACCTCAGGCCAATCTGGTCAATATTCTCTCTTCTCATGTGACTCGAGTTTATGTCTCGATGACAAAACTAACCAGCACATGGTCAAAGGAAGAGTGGGGGTTAGTCATATACTAATGACCCCATTAGAGGGGTCCCTTTTAGTATGGAGCCTTCCGAAACCAAAACACAGCTGTAAGTCAGGCCTGTCAACCCAGGTATTTGGAGCCTGAGGGAGAAAGATCCTAAAATCAAGGCCAGCCTAGGGTGGAGAATGAGGTCAAGGCTAGAAACTCAGTAAGAGCACATTTCTAAGGGTAAAAAGAAGGCAGGGTGGTTCAGCAGAAGAGCACTTGCTTAGCAGCATATAATTGGCCCTGGCTCCATCCCTAATACAGAAGAAGAAAGAAAGGCACTCAGGAGCTCTGCTGGGGATGCCAAAAATCAGACTACTCACATTGATAGGTACCTAAAATGTGTTGCAGCTCTGATGCTGGACCTGGAGGCCCCGTGAGGCCCTAGAGCTGAGAGAGAGAGAGAGAGAGAGAGAGAGAGAGAGAGAGAGAGAGAGAGAGAGAGAGAACACGCACAACTCCTATGAGCAAGGTTCCATTTTTGTGTCCCACAGCAACCCAGTCACCTAGCAACTGAGTGGCTACATCAAACGTGGTCCTTGAGTAGGAAAGGATGCTGAGTCTCTGATGCATGCTGCTATGTGGATGGATGGATAGATGAAGAGACATCAGTAAGGGAGAGAAGCCAGACACAAGACCACAGTTCCAAATATGAACGAAATGATCATGTAAGTGAATCCAAACAGAAAGGGGTCAAGAGACTTTCAGGGCTGAGGGGAGGGAAGGAACTGACCAGGGCTGAGCTCCCTCCCTCCCCTTCTACTCTGTCACTGTGCCACTTAATCTTACAGTTTATTGACTTTTGAGATCAAGTCACGCTGTGTAGCCCTAGCTGGTCTCAAACTCACAAAGATGTGCCTGCTTCTGTCCCTTATGCGCTGGGATTAAAGGCATGTGCCACCGTGCCTGAAATCTTACACTTTAGATGAGTGAGTTTGCCATGTGCAAATTATAATAAAATTATATTACACATGCACACACACACACACACACATACATGCATGCACATGCGCACATACACCTTTTCTTTTGGCTCTCTCCTTCCTCAAAGTGAAGGCCCAAGTCCTTGCTGTAATTGGTAAAGAAGCTATTCTTTGCCCCATGACCTTTACCTCAAGGCCTTTGCCCATGGGCGCCCTCTGTCTACTGAAATGTTCCTCTCCCCACCCCCACCTCAGCATCCAGAGTCCCCATCTCTGCTCAAACATCCTATCAATGACTACTCGTTTCCTGGTCACCCTTTCAAGATGACAAGGACTCTCCATCCTGGCCATCCCCTTCCCGCTGTCCGTTTCCCCTTGACCTTATCTCTACTCAACAGGCAGCCAATGAACTTTTTGGTCTCCCTGACTTTCTTCTTCATCTAGAGGCTGGGAAATGGAGGAGCCTGGGAGGCAGTGTGGAGAACACAGTGGGTGACTCCTGATCACACACCTGGCAATGGCTCAGTTTGGTGCCCTGTACCCACCCACCTTCACCCTCAACTTGTTGTCGTTATCTCCCAGGGACAGAGAAGACTACATTCCTGAGCTAAGGAACTGGAGTAAGGAAGGGATGATCAAGGCTTGGTGGCTCTCTCCTGGAATCTCAGTGCTGAGGCAGGAGGATTGTTAGAACTTCAATGTCAGCCTGGGCTACAGAAGCAGACAGATTCAAGGGTGGTGCCTTGGGTGGGGTTAGGGGTGGTGGTGGTGGGGGGCTGTGTGTCTTCTACAGCAATCTTCAAGCATACCTGGCAAAAGAAGACTGTGATCTCCAAAATCCTAAATTGATTCCAGATCAGAAAGATAATACTTGGGAAACCAGAGTTAAACATACAGGTAGCATACACCTGTAATTCCAGCACTTGGGAGAAAGAGCCTGGTCTATCTAGGAAATTCCAGCCAAGGCTGCATAATAGGACCCTGTCTCAAAAACAACCCAAACCAATCAAACATCCTCTCCTCTGGCACTCTGTGACAAACAGTCCAAATCATAGAGAATGCTTCTGTGTGTTCCCGGCATCCTCTCTTGGGGACTTACCTCTTCCCAGGGCTGCCAGCTACACCTCACCTTTGTCCTCACTTCAGGACCTGGCACACAAATGCACGCCCAGGATGAAGGTGACTATGTGGGGAGACCCCATGGACTGCTGAGCTACACCCCCAACACAGGATTGGTTCCCCACAAAGACCAAAGCAGGAGACAAGAGGACTCTGCCTGCCTCCCTGCCCAGGGAGAGATAGACAAGCTTTATTCGTTATAGCAAAGATTAGAACCAATGTCTTCATCTGTCAACAAATGAACCAATAACAAGAATTTGGTACTTTTTTTTAATTAATTAATTAATTTATTTATTTATTTGCCTTGGTGTTTGCCTGGAACTGGAACTACAGACAGTTGTTAGCTGCCATGTGGGTGCTGGGAATCGAACCCGGGTCCTCTGGAAGAGCAGACGGTGCTCTTAATCACTGAGCCATCTCTCCAGCCCCGAATTTGGTACTTTTATAAAATGGAATACTACCAAAAAAAAAAATGGAATACTACCAAGTCATAAAGAAAAATGAAGTTAATTTTTTTTTTTTTTTTTTTTTTTTTTTTTTTTTTTTTTTTTTTTTTTTTTTTTTTTTTTTTTTTTTTTTAGGGAAATAGATGGCTGGGGCTGGAGAGATGGCTCAAAAGTTAAGGAAATAGATGGATTTAGTCGAGAGGTTCTCGACCTTCCTGAGGCTGAGACCCTTTAATACAGTTCCTCATGTTATGCTGACCTCAACATAAAATAATTTTGCTGCTACTTCATAACTGTAATTTTGCAACTGTTACAAATCATAATGTAAATATCTGATATTCAAGATATCGAATATGCAATCCCCCCAGGAGGTTGCAATCAGAAGTTGAGAACCATTGATTTAGAATGTATAATATTGTAAGGTTGGGGCTGGAGAGATGGCTCAGTGGTTAAGAGCACTGACTGCTCTTCCAGAGGCCCAGGATTCAATTCCCAGCATCCACATGGCAGTTTACAACTATCTGTAGTTCCAATTCCAGGCAAAAACCAAGGCAAATAAATAAAGTTAAAAAAATATTGTAAGGTCACACAGTCTCTCTCTCATATGCAGAATCTAGCCAATAATACATGTACATAAGTCGACAAATGTACATGCGGATACATTATAACATGAAGAAAAGAAGAAGAAAGGCTAGATATAGGAAATAGTGAAGGGCTGAATGCAAGTCATAAAATAAAATTTATATAAAGCCAAATTAAATGTTTTTCTATTTCTAATTCTGCCGTGGACTGAGGGAGGGCAGTGAATAAGTGTATAGAATATGTTCTATAATAAAAGTGTAATTTACTGTGACATTTTATAGCCTGCATCTGGAATAATGATTCTAACTGTATAGAAGTTCATTAAGTTGTATAGATTTTGGGTTTATACAGTTTGAGTGTGTAATATTTTTACTTCCAACTTGCATTTTTTTTTCCTTTTTTTTTTTTTTTATAGGAACATTTTTTTAAAGGAGCCAAACAATGATGGTGCATGTCTTTAATTCCAGCACTTAGGAGGCAGAGGCAAGTGAATCTCTGTGAGTTCAAGGCCAGTCTGGTCTACATAGTGAGTTTCAGGACAGCTAGGGAGGACTACATAAAGAGATTCTGTCTCAAAAAGCGGGGAGGAGTAGAGCTGGAAAGACATCTGGGCAGTAAGAGCTCTTGCTATTCTTGCAGAGGATCCTTATTCAGATCCACACACCTACATCAAGCAACCACATGGTGGCTCACAACCATCTATGGTGACATCTGTATACTGTATACATAATAAATAAATCTTTTAAAATGTAGTTTTTATTCATGTGTAATTTGCTTGCATGCATATCTCTTTGTACCACATATGTGCAGTGCCCACAGAGGCCAGAAGAGGGCGTGGGATTTCCCCCGTAATTGGAGTTAGGTATTTGTGAACCACTATGTGGGAGCTGGGGATTGAACCTGGGTCTTCTATAAGAGTAACAAGTGTTCTCAATTGCCAAGCCAACTCTCTACTCCTAATCTGGTTCTCTTGAAGGAAGGCCTATCTACATTACCACAGAGGCCTCTAAGAAAGAGTGGAGACTTCTAGAAGGGTTTTGAGCAGGTAGTAATGTTGAACGACCAACCCCTTTCCCAATACACTCTGCAGCCTCCTGACCCTCCAACTTCAGGCTGGACATGACCTGGGAAAGCTGAAGAGGACAGAGAGAGGGTGGGCTATGGCTCCCCTCTTCACCAAATGAACCCACAGCTGGTGTTGTCTCCTTCCCTCGCAGACACTGTGACCATTGTTTCAACTAATAAGATGTGGAAGAAGTGACACTTGACACTGCATTGTCCCCAAGAGGTGCATTCACACTGGGAGCAGGAGTGTCCCCAGGCTGTGGGAAAGCCATTGGGGAGGAGACCCAGTCTCACTATCCACCTCCTCCACCAGGAGTCCATCCCTCTATGACCCCTCAGGCCAGCAGCTAGCTGACTGACTTGGTTTAGACTGGGTGGTTTTGTTTTGAGGGAGAAAGGGTCTCACTCTGTAGCCCAGGCTAGCCTCCACTAGAGATCCTCCTCCCCACCTCTACCCCAAGTATAGGATGACAGTCTAACTCCCCACTTAGAAGCAGATCAATAGGACCAGCATCGGGGTTGAAGGGGTCAGTAGGGAAGGCAGGCTGCTGAATGTTCTCATTCTGCTTCTAACCCTAAATGTTCTGGGTGGAGGGAGAAGCTGGGGTGCATTGTGAGGCTGCAGAGAGCAGGAATAGGGGCAGGTTTCTCCTTGTCTTGGGAAGCCCTTGGGAGCTATGTTATAACCAACACTAAAAGCTATGGGAGGGGATGCACTGGAAGATGGAGGACTCCAACTGCCTTACCCCAGCCAAAAACACACCTGGTTATTTGGGGAACCTCTCTGGGTCCCAACCACTTGGACTAGGACATGGAACCATAGCCTCCAGGTATTCCTGGGAAGGGGAATCTAGAGTAGGTTAGCCTCTGGCCAGGTGTGTGAGAGAGGATCTTGAGTAGGTTAAATGAGGTAGAAAGTCCTGCCCTAAGTGAGCATTTCATGGCTTGGTTGGTGAACCACCAGCAGCCATTGCTCTCTGTCTCTTGATAGAGAGAGATTATTATTATTATTATTATTATTATTATTATTATTACCATGATTATCTGCCTCATAATCCTGTTGTCAGGATTCTCTCCACATGATGGGTGGCACCCTCTGATGGAGTAGAAACAAATTCTCGTTACCTTAAGGTGCATTTGACAAAGTGTTGTATCATGGTGACAAGAAACGAAGACAGTAGCTTTTTTTGGGGGGGGGGAAGGGGATCAATACGAGGTCTCTCCATATAGCCCTGGCTGTCCTAAAACCCACTATGTAAACCAGGCTGGCTTTAAACTCACAGAGATCTGCTTATCTCTGCCTCCTGAGTTCTGGGCTGCACTATGGCTCCAGTCACACAAGTAACAAGCCGGACACTGTCCCAAGTGATCCATACATGATGACTCACTGAACCAGCAAGTCCCTGTGTCCTTGGTGGTCATATTCCACTGACATCAGTCACTCCCTGGCTGCGGTGAGGTTCCCACCAGTGCAGGTCTCTGTGCAAGAGGTGTCAGGGGTGAGGAGTGCCCAGGATTAGCGCCTCCAGTCACAAGAGACACAGCAGAACCATGATAAGATGGTATGGCCCACCACTGGGACAGCCACTGCTCACAGTCAATGGTGGATTCAGTATTGGACACCACTGGAGGAGGGGATGATATGCCTCAGGAGTTTGGAGGAGTACCACAACCAGCATGCAGCACAGCCATAATGGGTAGCTTTGCCAAAATTCTCTTCTACTTACTCTTTTATGTCCCTCTTCCTATGATTGGCTGAGGAGAGAACATGTGACCAAAATCTGGCCAATAAAATGTTGAGGGAATTTTAGGGCTGTTTTCTAATTTTAAAAAAGTGCCTGAAAATCTAGCAAGGTGGTTCATGCCTGTAATCCTATAGCATGGGCAGTGGAGGCAGAAGGCCATCCTCAGCTATACAGCAAGTTCAAGGCCAGCTTAGACTAGGTGAGGCTCTGTCATTAAAAGGGGCCTTCGCAGATGAAATTCTGTTCCTCTGTTGGATGTCCAGCCGCCTAGGTAAGGTGCTGAAGACATACCAACCTTATGACCAAGTGCTTTTGGAACCTGGATTTTTTTTTTTTAAAGATTTATTGATTTATGTATACAGTATACAGAAAAGAGTAGCAGATGTCATCATAGATGGTTGTGAGCCATCATGTAGTTGCTGGGAATTGAACTCAGGACCTCTGGAAGAACAGTCAGTGCTCTTAACCTCTGAGCCAGCTCTCCAGCCCCCATCCTGTACTTTCTAGATCTCGGCTCCAGGGCATCTCAATGAATGTTGATGGAGGTGATTGCTGGTTCAGCCGTCCCATCAGTTTACCAGTTCAAGGAGGAATTTCCGTGCTTAGAACAGCTCTGGAGATGTCCACAAAGAGGACTTACTTTTCCAGATGCTCAGACCAGAGAATCATAAATAGTCAAAGGACTTCAATGTCAGAGAGTGAGCATTGGGCCTTGACTATACTAACCACTAACCACTAACCACATGAGGCCTTACAACGGTTTGTAGCTCCAGTTTCTGTGGATCTGATGCCCTCTTCTGGCCTCTGTGGGCACTGCACTCACATGTACATACATACCTACACAGAGGTGCATGAACACAATGGAAAAAAAAAAAAATTTCAGATGGTTGTTCCTAATACTCACAGGAACTGTTTCCTAGGCCCAGACAGGAATTAGCATACAAAGATCTCATCCAACATGGCAGATGACTGGCCCAGAACTAGATATATCCTCCTGAACACTTCCAATCAAAAAAGCAAAAAAAGCCTGATGTCTTGGTTAGGGTTTCTTTTTTTCTTTTTTTTTTTTTTTTAAAAAAAAAAAACAACTTTATTTATTTATTTGCCTTGGTGTTTGCCTGGAACTACAGACAGTTGTTAGCTGCCATGTGGGTGCTGGGAATCGAACCCGGGTCCTCTGGAAGAACAGACGGTGCTCTTTACCGCTGAGCCATCTCTCCAGCCCCCTTGGTTAGGGTTTCTATAGCTGTGATGAAACACCATGACCAAAGCAACTTGGGAATAAAGGGCCTTATTTGGTTTACCCTTCCACACCACTGTTGATTATTAAAGGAAGTCAGGACAGAATAAGAACCTGAAGGCAGGAGCTGATGCAGAGGCCCTGGAGGAGTGCTGCTGGCTTGCTCCTCATGGCTTGCTCAGCCTGCTTTCTTATAGAACCCAGGACCACCAGCCCAGGTATAGCACCACCCACAATAGGTTGGGCTCTTCCCTATCAGAAATGCTTTCTAGGCTCACCTACAGCCTGATCTAATGGAGCCATTTTCTCCACTGAGGCTCCTTCTTTACAGAAGACTTTAACTTTTGTCAAGTTGACATAAAACTACGCGGCACACCTGAAGACATGAGCACTGGTTCTAAGAAATGAAGGTGAGTTTCAGCAAACACTTGTGATTTTAGCCAGGGGCCAAGAGCTGAGGCAGAGGGACTGGTTAGTCCAGACTGTAGGTGTGGTAGCATATGCCTATAATTCCAACATTCAGGATACAGAGGAAGGAGTGATCGAAATTAGAGGCTAGCCTGGGTTACATAGTGTCTTAGTTAGGGTTCTATTGCTGTGACTAGATACCATGACCATGGCAACCCTTATGAAGAAAAACATTTAATTGGGACTGGCTTACAGTTTCAGAAGTTTAGTTTATTATTGTCATGGCGAGGAGCATGGTAGTATACAGGCAGACATGGTGCTGGAGAAGGAGCTGAGAGTTCTACATCTTGATCTGCAGGCAGCAGAAGGAGACTGCCACACTGGGAAAAGCACGGTCATAGGAGACCTCAAATCCCACCTCCACGGTGACTCACTTCCTCCAACAAGGCCACACCTCCTAATAGTGCTACTTCCTATGGGCCAAGCATTCAAACACGAGTCTGTGGGGGCCATTCCTATCTACACAAACCATCACACATAGTGAGACCCTGTTTATGTGAATTAACAAGTTGACTGAAGAGGAAGCTAGGATGTGGATCCCCTGACTTTGCCTGACCTGTCAGCCCTGCTGCAAGCCCCTCAGAACTGCCCAGCTATTCCGTTTTCAATTTGTTTAGTTTGTGTGTGTGTGTGTGTGTGTGTGTGTGTGAGTGAGAGAGAGAGAGAGAGAGAGAGACCACATTGCACACACATACTCAGGCTTTGGGCCTTCATGTGTTTATCCAGGCATACATGTGGAGGTCAGGGACAGCCTTGGGTGGCAGTCCTTGCCTCCTACCTTGTTTAAACAGGGCCTTTTGTTCACTACTTTGTATACGAGGCTAGCTGTCCTACAAGTTTCTGCCTGCCCCCCCCCCCCGCCACACACACACATACACATCTCCATTGTGGCATGCTGGGATTACAGACGTGCCAGTGTCTAACTTTTATGTGTGTACTGGAGGTTGGAATGCCCAGGCTTGCAGATCAGGGTCTTTACCCACTGAGGAGTCACCTCCCCAGCCTCTAGCTATTTTTGTTTAAGATTTATTTATAAATGTCTATGAGCGCTCTGTCTTCCTGTACTTCTGTTCAGGCAGGAACATTAATCCCATTACGGATGATTCTGAGAATTAAACTCAGGTCCTCTGGAAGAACAACCAGTGCTCTTAACCACTGAGCCATCTCTCCAGTCCCTTCTCTCTCTCTCTCTCTCTACCTTTTTTAGAAATTTATTTAACTTTATGTGCACTGATATGAGGATGTCAGATCCCCTGGAACTGGAGTTACAATTATGGCCACCATGTGGGTGCTTGGAATTGAACCTGGGGCCTCTGGAAGAGCAGCCAGTGCTCTTACCTAGCTGAGCCATCATCTCTTGGGCCCCACCACACCCCTTTTTGATATAGGATTTCTTTGTGTAACTCCGGCTGTTCTGAAATTCACTCTGTAGAGCAGGCTGGTCTCAAACTCACAGAGATCTCATCTCTGTCTCTGAGTACTGGGTTAAAGACTACTTCTGGCTATTCTTTCTACAACAATATTCTCTTCCTAACCCAAAAAAACCAACATTCTTGTCCTATTCAGGACCTCCTCCCCAGCACCCGAGGGCCTGTCTTCCTTGAATTGGAGTGGGCACCACCCACAGAACAGATAGGCCAGATGAGCATGCTGGGGCCAGAGGGCACACAGAGAGTGCCCTGGGATCAGGACCTGTTTAGGTTCTGTGAATAGAGAGTAGCAGAGTTCAATTTCCTTCCTGAGGCAAGAGCTGTTCTGAGGCATCTGGCTGAGACACAGGGCTGGCACTTGGTGGAAGCAGATTCAAAACCTGTCTCTGCAAGCCGGGCACACTTTATCCAGCTTGGATGCAATGGTGTCTCTTTGGGTAGAATGGGGACCTGCCAAGTGGATCCCTGAGTGCTCACACACAAGCTCCACGGCTGAACCACCATTGTTTCCAGCAGGCTAGGAGATATGGGATGCATCAGCCATGTATCTCCCTGACCCCAGCCTATACAGATAAACATGTGACCGTCACACCCAAGACCTTATAATAACATCTGGGTCACCGCCCCTAAGGGAAGCAATCCTGCTCCCTTTGTGGCCTTTTGCAAAGAGAAAATTCAGTTACATCCTGCCCCAACACTCCAATTCCACACCCTTCTCCCAGCCCCACGTGCAGCTACCCTGGCATCCTCACACACTCTGTCCCTGCTTCAAATGCCCCTCATGTGAAAAGACCTCACAGTTTCCATAGCAACATCTCCAAGCTTCAGCTCCAGCCGGTCTGAAACCACAGCTATGGCCTCCTGTTTCAACACAACCTGAGTCGCTTGCTTTTACACAGGTCTCAGTAGGAGAGAGGGAGGGAGGGAGGGAGGAGACAAAGAGCTGGGGAAGGGATGATCTGGTGACACCTGGAGCCGGGGAGGCTTTGTGAAGCCATGGTATCTGAATCGCCATCTGAAAGGTGAGAAGAAATGGGACTGACACAATCCCTGGGGCCCTTCATGTTTGGCCAGCTCTTTGCCAAGGTCTGGAGTCTGACGCAAACGCCAACTGTCATTTTAAAAGTCCCTTAAGCAACTTTGGTTGGTTCCCTCCTAAACCATGCCATGGTCCCACTCAGCCAGCCCCTATACCTGAGTCACTGGGCCCCAGGAGTTGAAGGCTGAGCTTGGTACTGGAGGGTGGTATACACACACACACCCTCAAGGTAACTGTGACTTGGAATCATGGCAGGTGCTCCTGGGCCCTAGGATCTTTAATTAGAACTTGGGTCTCACACATGTCCTGAGATAGAGTTAGTGCGACCAAAGGCATGGCTCCAAGAAGTGGGAAAAAGCCCTGCTCTCTTCCCACCTTTCCAGCTGCCCTTCATGGAGCCAGGAAAATATCCAGGTGGGAGGGAGGGAGTGATCTCAGCAGACTATTTACCAGGACATAAGATCCTTATAGCTATCTCCACAGCTGGCACCCGCTCCTCCCTAGCTCTGAGATGTAGGCGTTATAAGGCAGCCAGACCAGAGGTCTACCATAGTGATTCTCTGCCCACATTCCTTCCCAGCGCCACTCAGATGTTTCTGGTTTCGCTGTTTTTCTTTTTTTAATATTTATTTTTATTTTATGTGAATTGGTGTTTTGCCTGTATGTATAACTGTGTAAGGGCGTCAGATCTTGGAATTACAGGCAGTTGTTAGCTGCCATGTGGATGCTGGGAATTGAACTCAGGTCCTCTGAAAGAACAGTCAGTGCTGGTAACCACTGAGCCATCTGTCCAGCCCTTTTTTGTTGTTCTTCTTTTTGTTTTTTTGAGACAAGGTTTCTCTGTGTAACAGCCCTAACTGTCCAGGAACAAGCTCTGTAGAGCAGAGGAACCTTGAACTCACAGAGATCTGCCTGCTGAGTGCTGAGATCAGAAGCATGAGCCACCATTGCCTGGCTTGCTGGTTTTGCTGTTTTTCTTTTTAATTCTTCTGCAGAACTATGACCTCCAGGACCCCCACGGATATGTCCACATCCTGCCTAGCCCTGTCAATATTCCCTCATTTGGAACAGGGCTCTGAAGATACAAATGAGTTAAGAAATCACATTGAGGGGATGGAGAGGTGGCTCAGCAGTTGAGAACAATGATGCCTCTCCCAGAGGACCGGGGTTCAATTCCCAGCACCTACATGGCAGCTCACAACTGTCTGTACTTCCAGTTCCATTCAAACACCAAGGCAAATAAATAAATGAATGAATAAAAACGTTTTTTTTTTTAAATCACATTGAGATAGTCCTGATCCTTTTAAACACCGCAATGTATTCCTATGACCCCTCCCAACCATAAAATTACTTTTGTTGCTACTTTATATCTGTAATTTTGCTACTGTTATGAGTCATAATGTAAAGATCTGATATTTCTGATGGTCTCAGGTGACACTGTGAAAGAGTTGTTTAACCGCCAATGGAGTCGAGACCCACAGGTTGAGAATTGCTACCTTAGAGGCTTTAAGAGGCTTCAGGAAAGGGGATGTGAAGGTTCAGACCCAGGGGCCTCACAGGGAGCAAGCTAGTCCACACCTGGATTTTAGGCTTCCAGACTGGGAGAGAGCAAACAGTTCCTGGGTTTCTATTTGTCTTTTGATATAAGGTCTCTTATAGCCCAGGCTAGCCTCAGACTTGCTAAATAGCCCAGGCTGGCCTTGAACTTTTCATCCTTCTGCAGGCATATACTGTCACTCTTTATTCTGTGGTTCTCAACATGCGGGTCGTGACCCCTCTAGGGGGTAACACCCTCTCACAGGTGTTACCTAAGGCCATCAGAAAATACAGATATTTACATTACAATATATAACAGTAGCAAAATTATAATTATGAAGTAGCAATGGAAATAACTATGACTGGAGGTCACTACAACATGAGGAACTGTATTAAAGAGTTACATCTTTAGGAAGGATGAGAAACTCTAGTACATCTGGTCCTAGGCTCAAACCCAGGACTCTGCATGCTAAAAACTCTATCAGTTGAGGGCTCTATGCCCTTCCCACTGTCTGCTGTTGTAAGTTCGGCTGTGATTGTTGGTTATCCCAGATCCAGCACCTCCCCACCAAATCTCAGCTTGCACTAGATTGGCCTGGGACCACTCTCTCCACGCCCCCCCCACTTCCATAGCTGGTTCCACCTCAGTGCCCTGGGTTCTGGAGATCTGAAAGGATAATTTTCTAGATTTGGTAGTTGAGTGAGATGGATATAATTCAAGCCCTCAAAGTCTAAAGCAGATGTGTTGAGAGTTTGAGGCTAGCCCCCTACTTTTCTGGCTTTAGAGTTTTGCGAATTACTATGATCTGTATCCTGGGGTGACACCTCACTGCTCAGAGCTCCCAGTTCCTTCAACAGACATCCCAGGGGTCATACATCAACCCCTCCCCACTATACACAGGTCAGCAGGTATTTCCAGATACCTTATATTAGCATTATAACACTAGCTGTAAAAGCACTGAATAAGAACGTAAAATGAGAGGCTCCTGGCTTCTAGCAACCTCACACTGACACCCCCCTAAGTGTGAGGGAACCAAAAGACCTAAGTGCTCTTCACTTACATAGCCAATACGCTGATTTTGAATAAGAATGGACCCCTAAGCTCATATTTGAATGCTTGGTCACCAGAAAGGGTGCTATTTAAAAGGATTAGAAGGACTAGGAGGTGTGGCCTTGGTGGAGGAAGTGTGTCACTGGGGATGGGCTTTAAAGTTTCTTTTTTTTAATTTTATGTAAATTGGTGTTTTGCCTGTTAGCTGCCATGTGGATATTGGGAACTGAACTCAGGTCCCTCAGAAAAACAATCAGTGCTCTTAACCACTGAGCCATCTCTCCAGCCTACTTTGAGGTGTCAAAAGCTCATGCTAAGCCCAGCTTATCTCCCCCTCTCTCTGTTTCTCTGCCTATGAATGAGGATGTAACTTTTAGATATGCCTCCAGCACCATGTCTGCCTGCACTCTACCATGCTTTCCGCCATGATGATAATAAACTAACCTCTGAAAATGTAAGCAAGCGCCCAGTTAAATGCTTTCTTTTATAAGGGTTGCCTTCACAGCAATAGAGACTAAGTAACTACTCAGATTGAACATGTCTACTGTGGCCTTCAAGTGTTCAGGTGAGCCCATTCTGCAGTCGGCTACCCAGGCTAGCATCTAAAGATGTCTACCTCATGCTGCTAACCTGGGGAATGGGCAAACTGCCAAATTCCAGCTATAATATTTTTCATTTTTATTCTGGTTTTGGGGTTTGGTTTTTTTGTTTTGTTTTGTTTTGAGTCGATGCAGCTCTGGCTAGCTTGGAACTTACTATGTAGACCAGGCCAGCCTCAAACTCATGTCCCTCAAGGTTATTTTTTTCTTTTTTTTCTTTTTTTAAACTTTTATTTATTTATTTGCTTTGGTGTTTTGCCTGGAACTGGAACTACAGACAGTTGTTAGCTGCCATGTGGGTGCTGGGAATTGAACCCGGGTCCTCTGGAAGAGCAGACGGTGCTCTTAACCGCTGAGCCATCTCTCCAGCCCCTATTTTTTTCTTAATTATGATTTCTTTTTAACATTTTTAAATTAATTAGCACATTATTTTCTGTGTAGGAGTGCTTGTCTGAATATATATCTCTGTAGCACGAATCTGCCTGGTGTCCTGCAGAGACCAGAACAGGACATCAGCTCTTCTGAAACTGGAATTATAGACAGTTGTGAGCTGGCATGTGGCTGCTGGAGAGTGAACCCGGATTTTCTGGAAGAAGAGCCGGTGCTGAGCCATTGCCCTCCACGTTTTCTTTTTTTCTTTGTAAAGGCAGCTTGCCTTGGGTGTTTTATTATAGTTAAGAGAGAGTAGAAAGCATAAGACCCGACATCACGGTAGCTCCAACACATCGAAAATGAGGTTTGCTCTCACTTCCCAGCGAAGAGGTAGCTGGTAGTGCAGGAAAGTGGCCCCTCTGCATTAACACTGCTCAGATCAAGTTGGAGGCATCATGTCTACTGGGTCCAGAGCTGTACCCATTACTTATCTGTTGGTCAAAACATAAACACAAACACAACCTTGGAGTCACACAGCTCTTCCATAAAAGCTGGAAGACATCTCTTCTAGCTTTTACAAAATGTGTGTGAGTGCATATTCATATGCATGTGAGTAAACTAGTGTTTGTGTGTGCAGGGCCTCTCCTTCCTCAGCAACAGCTCTGCATCTTAGATCAAAACATCTCCCATGGGGCAGCACATCCAGCTTCCCCTCATTTCTCATCTACAGACTCTGAAAAACAAAGAAGTGAAATCAGAGCTTTTCTAGCACAGAGCACCAGAGGGAATCAAGTTCCTCTTTACAGAACCAAATGGGAACTCCCCGTTCACACTATGACCAGCAGCCAAGGCTTAGAGCAGAGCAGAGCAGAGCCATTGCAGTGTGGGACTGAGTGGCAGAGCTTGTGTGGAGCATGTCAGCTGCAGCTGTTCCCCACCCTCAGTCCTCCTCACACACTCCCAGTCCCCCTCCACATCCCATTCTTAGAACCTGTGTGTCCAGAGTCTCATGACTAAATCTACACTTTAACAAGAAGATTTATTATTTTATTTAAGTTATTTCTTTTTATTTGATGTGCATTGGTGCTGTGCCTGCTTGTTTTTTGTTTTTTTTTTTTTTTTTAAAGAACTTTATTTATTTATTTGCCTTGGTGTTTGCCTGGAACTGGAACTACAGACAGCTGTTAGCTGCCACATGGGTGCTGGGAATCGAACCCGGGTCCTCTGGAAGAGCAGATGGTGCTCTTAACCACTGAGCCATCTCTCCAGCCCCGGTGCTGTGCCTGCTTGTATGTCAGCGTGAGAGTGTTGGATCCCCTGGAACTAGAGTTACAGTTGTGAGCTGCCATGTAGACATTAGGAATTGAACCCAGGTTCTCTGGAAGAGCAGCTATTGTTTTTAACCACTAAGCAGTCTCTCCAACCCTGATTTATTCTATGTGTATATATAAATGTCCGCATGTTTATGTATACCTTGCATGTGTGTAGTGCTCTAAGTGACCAGAAGAGGGCGTCAGACCGCTTAGAACTGAAGTTACAAACAGTAACTAAACCCTGATCCTCAGCAAAAGCAACAAGTACTCTTAACTACTAAGCCATATCTCTACCTAGATTTTTTTTTTAAGATTTATTTATTTATTATGAATACAGTTTTACAGAAGAGGGCACCAGACCTCATCATAGATGGTTGTGAGCCACCGTGTGGTTTTGCTGGGAATTGAACTAAGGTCCTCTGGAAGAACAGTCAGTGCTCTTAACCTCTGAGCCATCTCTCCAGCCCCTCTACCCTAGATCTTTAAAACTTAAAATGAGAGGGCCAGACAGGTAAATCTCCTGCTGTACAAGCTTGTCATCGTGAGTTCATCCCTATGCCATCTGTAAACATAAAGGAAAGAGCCAACCCCATATCTTTGGATCTCCACTCATGCTACATGGTGCTCATGCTTCCCCAACCCGCAATAAACAAGAATTTTAAAGAATAAGCTTTTTTTTATATTTGACAAAAAAGAAAATAAAGAAAGGAAGGAAGAAAAAAAGAAAGAAATATGAGGCTGGAGAGATGCCTCAGCAGTTAATAGCACTGACTGTTCTTCCAGGAGATCTGAGTTCGATTCCCAGCATCCACATGGCAGCTAACAACTGTCTGTGATTCCAAGATCTGACACCCTTACACAGTTATACATGCAGGCAAAACACCAATTCACATAAAATAAAAATAAAATATTAAAAAAAAGAAAGAAACGTGTTTCTTACACCTATAAAGGCTCGAACGTTCACAGTGGAGTTACCCTTGCTGCTGGGGACTCCTTGCCGAGTCTCTAGGTACCGCAGTGCACGTGGTGAGGCAGAGCAAGGCAGAAGAAATTTACTTCTACCACAGAATGCTGCCTCTGGGGCCAGAGAGACAGCTCAGTAGAAAAGGGCATTCGCGGGGCTGGAGAGATGGCTCAGCGGTTAAGAGCACCGTCAGCTCTTCCAGAGGACCCGGGGTTCGATTCCCAGCACCCACATGGCAGCTAACAACTGTCTGTAGTTCCAGTTCCAGGCAAACACCAATGCAAATAAATAAATAAATAAAGTTTTTTTAAAAAAAAAAAAAAAAAGAAAAGGGCATTCGCTGTTTTTTTGCAGAGGACTCAGATTTCCGGTTCCCAGAACATTGCTTTGTCTTCCGGGTCTCTGCACCTCACCTCACATGGCACGTAAACAAAAGCACATATATAGACGATCTAAGAACAAGCTGCACACTGGTCAGTGGTGGCACATGTCTTTAATCCCAGCACTTGGGAAGCAGAAACAGGCAGATCTCTGCAAGTTCAAAGCCACCCTGGTTTACAGAGCCAGGATAGCCAGAGAGAGAAAGAGGCCCCGCGTGCCCTCTTTTATGCTTCCACTCACATCTTGTCTGCTGATTCTTCCTGACACTGTGGAGCTGCTACACAAACAGTTGGCAAGTTGGACCAACGACTAATGCCAAGAAAACATTCTGCGCATGCTCAGTACACTGTATCCTATCCCTCTGTCTCATGTGTTCAGCTCAAACATAATGTTTTGCAAGGATGTTTTTTCCTTCTGGTCGCACAGCTGAAAGTGCTGGAGGCCAGGTGCCACAGCTGATCCTACCGGTTACCTGTACTGATTGGATTAAGGAATGCCTAAGAGATTAGTGAAGCCATCTCAGGGGTGTGTCCCTGAGGGAGTTTCCGGAGCTGATTAAGTCTTGAGTACTCTGAACTGATCAGTTTTTTTTTTGTTTGTTTGTTTTATTCATTTATTTATTTTATTCATTTATTTATTTGCCTTGGTGTTTGCCTGGAACTACAAACAGTTGTTAGCTGCCATGTGGGTGCTGGGAATCGAACCCTGGTCCTCTGGAAGAGGAGACAGTGCTCTTAACCACTGAGCCGTCTCTCCAGCCCCCCTGATCAGAGTTTTTAACCCATGAATAAATTCAAAGTTTGAAGGCACTTCTGGGAAGCAAGGCCTGATTGGTGGAACCAAATACTTCGGGCATGTCCTTGTACCCCCGCCCTCCCCCATCTGCCATGTTTCTGGTCACTGCTTCCTGTCCCCCTTGACTAACTGCTACCTACACATGATGAACCGAAACCTCTGAAACGTCAAAATAAATCTTAGCATTTACAGTCTCAAAGGCATATCTGTTCATCATGTCAATGGCCATGGTATTTGTGAATCAGAAAGTAACATCAATCCAAGAGTCTCCCAATGGATGACTGAGGAGATGATCTATTTACACTGTAGAATATTACTCAGCCTTGAAAAGGAAAGAAACACTATCACTAACTACAATATGGTTGAGCCTTAGGGAGAAAGCAAAATAAGCCAGTGGAAAAAAGACAAAGATGACAAAATTTGTAAGGAGTATCCAAGGCCTTCAAAATCAGAGGGTAGGGGGCTGGAGAGATGGCTCAGCGGTTAAGAGCACCGTCTGCTCTTCCAGAGGACCCGGGTTCGATTCCCAGCACCCACATGGCAGCTAACAACTGTCTGTAGTTCCAGTTCCAGGCAAACACCAAGGCAAATAAATAATAAATAAATAAAGGTTTTTAAAAAAAAAAAAAAATCAGAGGATAAATAAATAGAACAGTCCCATCGCACAAATAAAGTTACATGACCCAAGTGAAAGCCCACCTGTAGGCTTCTGTGTGGTGGGAATGTTCGTCTGTATGCTGTGAAAATCAATCTTTAAATAAACAAACTGTCATGGCGGGGCACCGTAGAAGTAGGTGCAGGGGAAATTAAGGTTCAGGTAGGAGGAGTGCAGAATGAGACCCCTTCTAGCCACCAAAGAAGAAACATGCAAGGGACCCAGGTGAGCCACAGGTCATGGCCATGGCCACGTGGCACACAAAATTAATGGAAATGGATTGAATTAAGATAAAAGAACTAGCTAGCATTGTGCCTGAGACATAGACCAAACAGAATGAAATTAATATAAGTATCTGAGTCATTTTTGGGAGGGGAAAGTGGCTGCGGGGCAGGTCAGACCTCTGGCCCAGATGGGGTAAGAAACCTCATGTAACACTTCTGTTTTGTTATTATTTTTTAAAGATTTTTCTTTTATTCATGTGTATAAGTGCTCTATCTTCATGTACACCATGAAGAATCTGATCCCATTACAGATGGTTGTGAACCACTATGAGATTTCTGGGAATCGAAATCAGGACCTCTGGAAAAATCAGTCAAGTGCTCTTAATCGCTGAGCCACCTCTCCAGCCCCTACTGTTATTATTTATTTATTTACTTACTTACTTATTTTTGAGGCAATGTCTCACTACGTAGCTCTGACTTGCTGGAACTCACTATGTAGATCAGGCTGGCCTCAAAGATTTTTGTGCTCCACCTAATTAAAGGCATGTGCCACTGGTCCCCGTGAAGAGGGAGTGAAATCAGAAACAAAAATAAGTGGTTGAGAAGTTACCAAGGAAAAAAGAGCATTTTGGGGTTGCAGAGCAGTAGTCATAAAGGGCTTCAGGCAGGATCTGGTTTGTTAGCATTGGGAAAGAATGAGAGTTAGTGCAAAGGTGAGGCTGAGATGGGCAGGTCCTGGATGCTGAGTTTCACATTTAATCCTCTCTGAGTACAATAAGGGGGTGAGGAAATAGAGCCAGGGGCACGGGAAAAGGGGCAAAGGACAGATAGGAGAGCCTCTGCCTCACTTGGGAAATGTCAATGGTGGAAAGCCTGGGTCAGGGCTTGTTGATATGCCAAACCTCATGGGATCTTTTGTAGGCACTGGAGACAAGGATGGCCAAGAACCCAGTGGCCAATAAAAGCTGGAGAGTCTAGAGAGGAATGAGAAACACTGAAGCAAAGACTTGCCCATCACAGTCAAAAAGTCTGGAGGAACAACCCAGCTGTTAAGAGCACTGGCTGTTCTTTCGGATGACCTACGATTTTCTTTTCTCCTGCCCGTGAGCATGCAGAGATGCCAACAGAGGCCAGGGTAGTGAGTCGGCCCTGTTTCACAAGCTACCCAACATTCAGCAGTCTCCCATTAATTAAAACAGTGCTTCTCCACCTTCCTAATGCTGCCACCGTTAATACAGTTCCTCCTGGTGTGCTGACCTCCAACTCTAAAATTATTTTTGTTGCTACTTCATAACTGTGATTTTGTTATTGTTATGAATCATAATGTAAATATCTGAAATGCAAGATGTCTGATACGCAACTCCTGTGAAAGGGTAGTTTCCTACTCCTCCCCAGGGGATGTGACCCAAAGGTTGAAAACTACTTTCTGGCTCATTCATAGGCTCACATTTAGTCACCTTTCTTGTAAACTCACCTGCCTAGGGAATGGTCTGGCTCACAGTGGCCTGGGCTCTCCTGCACCAGTTAACAACAAAGATAATGCCCTACAAACAGGTTCCCAGCCAATCTGATCTAGGCAATTCTTCACTGGAAACTCTCCTTTTAGATGACCTTAGGCTATGTCAATTAATGATAATTAAGGCTGCACGGGACAGGTGACTGGGCCCTACATTCTGATCTGTTCATTGCATGATGGGCAGGATGTTACACCACTCTGGGAGCTGTGAGTATGGTGCTCCTGAAGACACAGATACCATAGCAACTTTTATGTTGTTTTGTTAAGACCAAGACCAGGTTTCTCTATGTAACAGCCCTGGCTGTGCTAAAACTCTTTGTAGGCCAGGCTGGCCTCAACCTCACAGAGATCCACCTGCCTCTGCCTCCCCAGTGCTGGGATTAAAGGAGTGAGTCACTACTTCAAGCTCCATAGTAACTTTTCTGTGTCACGAAGTCCTGCTAAGTCAACAGAGTTGGGACCATTAGCCACTCCACACAAGGGCTGGTGTAAGAAGGCAGCCAGTCTCTCATTAGTTCCTTAAAGCCAGGTCTTCAACTGAAATCAGACACACACACATACACATACACACACACACACACACACACACACACACACACACACACCATTTTAAAGACAGTTTGAGCCTTAGACAGTACCCTGCAATCTTGTTACATCTGCACAGTTCTATCTGGTGCCGCCGGAGGTAATGTGTCAACATGAGCCACACTCCCTGGGAGCAAAGTCCCCTGCAGAGACCTGCTTCCAGACACGGTTTCCACATTGAAAGTGACTCTGCCAAGAATGATAATCACAAGGCCCTTGTTTTTTTCCACGACACATGAGTTGAGTTTGAAGGTAAAGCTATTTTGGACACCATTAATTTCCAAGCAGATAAGCAAAGATCAAAGTCTTGAGGCTCCTGTATAGCGTGGGTGCAAGTCCCAGTGACTACTGTGGAGATGGCAAAAGTCATCTAGGTATGACTAGGCAGGAGTTCCTTTAGTTTTGCTTCCTCCCCCGCCTCCTTTTTTTGAGACAGGAATGAATCTACTTTGTAACCCTGGCTGGTGAGGAACAATATAGACCAGACTAGCCTTGAGCTCACAGAGCTATCTGCCTCTGCATCCCTAGTGCTGGAATTAAAGGTGTATGCCACCAACTCAACTTTATTTTTTGAATATGTATAAGTGTGTGTGTCTGTCTGTCTGTCTGCATGTATGTAGCTGTGAGTACAGGTGCCCACTGAGGTCAAGAGAGTGTTTGAGCCCCTCGAGCTAAAGTTACAGGCTGATTATTTTTTGTGGAGCTGGAGTGTAAATGAGTGATAGTAAAGCTTTCCTATTGCATGGAGGGCCTTGGGTTGGATCCCCAGAACAACACAAAATAAAAATACAAGTGTTTCTGCTTCCTGGATTGCAGTAGCAAGATTATTATTAAAGCCACCCAAATTCTGACAGGAAGAGGTGTGTGCCTAGATTTTGGTGCATCAAAACAAGCACTGGAGGAGCTGGAGGGGTAGCCCAGTGGTTAGCTTTGATTTCCTAGTACCTACATGGTGGTTCCCAAATGTCAGCAACTTCAATTCTGGGGAAATCTAATGCCTTTTCTGGTCTCTTTGGGCATCAGGCATGCACGTGGTACACAGACATACATGCAGGCAGAAACATCCATAGAATTAAATAAATATATAAACATAAAATTAGATAAGTAAGTGAAAATAATTAAGACACACTTATTAAAGAGCCAAGTGTGGGCTGGAGAGATGGCTCAGTGGTTAAGAACACTGACTGTTCTTCTGGAGGACCTGAGTTCAGTTCCCAACATCCACATGGCAGCTAACAACTGCCTGTAATTCCAAGATCTGACACCCTTACACAGTTATACATGCAGGCAGAACACCAATTCACATAAAATAAAAATAAATATTTAAAAAAATAAAAATAAATAAAAATAAAGAGCCAAGTGTGTGGAGATGCTGTGTGTCTTTGTGACCATGGCAACCTTAGTCTTCCATCTTCCATGAAGATGTAAAATGTAAGCCAGGAACAAA